>VWZI01007269.1:0-39958 GCA_013396835.1 Psilopogon haemacephalus | reverse complement strand
TCCCATGGTACCCTCTTGAGCAGATTCCTGAAAAGACTGAAGTCTCACACACCAATTGCACGTTCTTTGGGCATGTCTTTGTTGAGTTGTATAAAACCTGAGAGCTGATGTGCTGGTTTGAACTCATTGGGGGATCTGAATGAGAAATTAGACTATAGGCTGAGAGAGGAAAACAGATGATGCTGCTTCACCCATAGCTTTACTGAGAGAAAAAACAAAAATGTTTAAGAGCTGCAACCAAAATATAGATAAGCCAGAGTAAGACTCTTCAGACCACTTTGGGCTGTGGTAGCTCTTGCATGGCTCTTTTCTCCCTGCCTTTTGTAGTTGAATCTGAATAATTCCACTAACTTCTTTCCTGCTGCTAACTGCCCTGGCCAATCTACCTCTGCCTATCTGCTGCATAAAACAGATGGTGAGATAAGATTGGGGAAGGGGGGAAAGGTGGTAAGGGTGGTTAGAAAACTCTCTCAGGGATTTTGATCTCTGGGAGGGCTGTGGTGTTTCTGTATTACCTTTTCACTATATATATCTGTAAACATCTGTTATACATTGTAAATACCTGCTTGTATATTGTGCAAAGCTGTACATATAAAGCTTCATTTATTAACTTCCAGCTGACTGAGTCCTAGCCTGGGTTATTTCAAAGTGTGTGTGGGGGCAGCTAACTGCTAAACCACCACAGCTGATTATTTTTATAGAGGAATTTTGTGTACCTATCAATCAGGAGATGATTTTAAAATGAAAAGGAAAGATGAATCAGATCAATTTTTATCGCTTTCCAATTAGTTGTTCCTTCTTCCTAAAGTGGCACTGGAATCACAGAAGACACCATTTTAGCAGGGATATTTTTGCCATTAGTGGTCATAATGTCCTTTAAATTATAAAAGAAATAATAAGAATACTACAAATGGAGAGCAAAGAAGAGAGCTGGATGTGGAAGCCATGAGAAAAAAAGCATAAGAAGGGCTACAAGACCAGCATGTATTGATGGCACTTAGGTTAGCAGATCATTAAGATCCAAGCATACCAACACACAGATCCTCTGGACATCCAGACAGAGTAAAACAGCACAGTTTAAAATATGTTCTAAAATAAAGGACAGAGTAAACCTAAGACTCAATACAAGGAAAAATTCAAACTACTAGAGAAGAGGATGATAAAATAAAGAACAAGACTGAGCCATAAGGTACTTAGTTGAGGTGACAAATGATGCTGAGACCTAATGGTACTCAGAGGTGAGAAAAGATGGAGAGACAAAAGACCACAGTCACTGCCAGCTCCTGAAGGCTGCAAAAGATGCATCTAAAAAGAGCACATGGTGGTCAAACTTAGAGAAACTCAGAAGACATGATGAGGACCCCAGACCCTGTGCCTTGAATCTTCTGTGTAATTGCAAGAAAACCAAAGAGTATGAACAAATGCATCTTGGTGCTTTTGAACGTGTTTATGAGAGTGTTAGTCTGAGTCAGTGAAATCAGAGTGGCTTAATACAAAAATGTACGTAGGTGGCCAGGAGAGCCAATGACATCCTGGCATCAATCAGGAATAGTGTGGCCAGCAGGACAAGGAAGGTTATTCTGCCCCTGTACTTGGCACTGGTCAGGCCACATCTTGAGAACTGTGTTCAATTCTGGATGCCTCAATTCAAGAGAGATGTTGAGATACTGGAACACGTCCAGAGAAAGGCAAAGAAGATGGTGAGGTGCTTGGAGCACAGCCCTATGAGGAGATGCTGGGGGAGCTGGGGGTGTGCAGCCTGGAGACTGACACTGTCCATCGGGATTTGTTTTGTTTGTTGTTTTCATCTTTCATTAGGGAGGTTGTAGCCAGCTGGGGGTTGGTCTCTTCTCCCAGGCAACCAGCAACAAAATGAGGGGACACAGTCTCAAGTTGTGCCAGGGGAGGTATAGAGGCTGGATGTTAGGAGGAAGTTATTCACAGAGAGAGTAATTGGCATTGGAATGGGCTGCCCAGGGAGGTGGTGGAGTCACCATCCCTGGAGGTGTTCAAGAAAGGACTGGATGGGGCACTTAGTGCCATTGGCAAGGGCTGGGTGCTAGGTTGGACTNTCTAGTCTAGTCTAGTCTAGTCTAGTCTAGTCTAGTCTAGTCTAGTCTAGTCTAGTCTATTCTATTCTATTCTATTCTACTGCATCTCCCACTGACCTCTTAGTCCAATATTGCAACAGTACTTTACTGCAAAACGAAACATTGAAAGGTAGCAGAAAAACGTTTTAATGATGTCTTCAGCATGGAACATTCTTTATCCGCAACCATCTCACCTCATTCTGCAGCTTTGGCAGTGCTTTGTGTGGTAAGAAGCTTCTGTCAGAGCTCTACGCACTTTGGTTTGTGGTCCTCCTAGCCAGGTGCTGGGAGGAAACCCAGGACATATGTATAAGGGAAAGAGCACAGCGCCAGTGTGGCAAGCATGAGCTGACGTTCTTGGATTCAACATCCTCACTCACTCGTCTTGGCCAGCATTTCTGGGGGTGCAGAAACTATTTTTTCCAGTTTTTCTCTCCATAACTGTACAGGATCACAGAATCACAGAATGTCAGGGGCTGGAAGGGACCATCCCAGTCCAATCCCTGCCAGAGCAGGATCACCTATACCAGATTACACAGGAATGCATCCAAGCTGGTTTTTAATATCTCCAGAGAGGGAGATTCCACAACCCCCCTGGGCAGCCTGTTCCATTGCTCTGTCACCCTCACAGAGAAAAAAAAAAAATCATCCTCATGTTTACATTAAACTTCCTATGCCTCCACATAGTGCCCTTTGTTCTGTCAGCAGAGCCTGGCTCCAGCCTCCTGGCACTCACCCTGCACATATTGATAAACATTGATGAGGTCACTGGGAAAAGACAGGGGGCGCCAGGGGGGCTTAACCCTTCACAGTCACCTTTCAGCCTCCTTTTCTGCAAGCAGCAGAGCCCCAGCTCCCTCAGTCTCTCTTCATAAGAGAGATGTTTCATTCCCTTCATCATCTTTGTGGCTCTGTGCTGGACTCTCTCAAGCAGCTCTATGTCCTTCTTGAACTGGTGTTTTAAGCCTCAACACTGGTAGCAAAAATCATGCCAAACCACATGTATGAGGTACATACCAATCCTGGAAGCTGCACAGACCTTTTTCCATACCAGCACCATTCTTTACAGACTCTTGCCAACAAAGACACTTTTATTCTTCCTGGGCTTTAACTGATGTGAGGTTTTTTTTTTCCCCCCAATCTGTTCTAGAAATGGGATCTGTTTACAATACTTCCTGGCACCACTTGGGCTATTATCATTTAAGATTTCTCTTCTCCTTGTCTCCCACCTACCACCGTGGCTGCAGTGGAAAATGTTACTGTGGATTTATCAGCAAAACACTGCATGAGTCACATGTTGGGTACACAAGCACTGACAGCCCTGCTGGCTGGCTAAACCTCAGACTGATTAGGACATCAAAGTAAGCCTTGTGTTAGACTCTCTGCTGTGCATATATTACCTGCCAAACATCTGCATGCCTCTGTAGAACAAACCTTCCCCCGTGTGTGCTTGCAGCCCAGAAAGCCAACCATATCCTGGGCTGCATCTAAAGATGTGTGGCCAGCAGGATGAGTAAGGTGATCCTCCCCTTTTACTCTGCTCTCGTGAGATGCCTTCTGGAGTTCTGTGTCCAGTTTTGGGGTCCACAACACAAGCAGGACATCAAAGTGTTGCAGCGGATCCAGAAGAGTACCACAGAGATGATGTGAGGGCTGGAGCACCTCCTCTATGTGGACAGGCTGCAGAAGCTGAGGCTGCTCAGCCTAAAGAAGAGAAGATCCTGGGGAGACCTTGTGGCAGCCTTCCAGCATCTGAAGGGGCCTATGAGAAAGCTGGAGAGGGACTTTTTACAAGGACTTTTAGTGATAGGATGCGGGGGAATGGATTTAAGCTGAAAGAAGGCAGATTGAGACTGGATATTAGGAAGAAATTCTTTACAGTGAGGGTGGTGAGACACTGGAACAGATTGCCCAAAGACATGGTGGATGTCATCTCCCTGGAGGTGTTCAAGGCCAGGTTGGATGAGGCCTTGAGCAGCCTGGGCTAGTGAAGATGTCCCTAACTCTGGCGGGGAGGTTGGAAGTAGACGATCTTTAAGGTCTATTCTTTGATTCTATGTTACTTGGCCAATCATCTGCCTGACATTTCAGCCCTGGGGTAGATGAGCCTGCCTGTCTTCATGGTCATTTCATCAGTGAACCTGCTGGAGGATCCACTGAATAAAATAGTCAGTAAATAAAACATGCTGACTAGCTCTTAAGAAGATCTGTGCCTATTTTGAGACCTGAGTGTGCACCTGAAACAAACAGCCAGCCTTACTAAGGACTGCAGTCAGGAGAGCAATTTCATCACAGTGCCCTGGGGAGATCATTAGAGGTAAGGTCCCATTCATGCCAAGTGCTGTGCAAGCACCAGAAGGAAGAGACATGTGGTTAGGTGCCCATAGGAGGAGAGGCTCGTGTGGCAGGGGCACCTTCCTCAGCCAAGGACTGCCTGCCCTTCCAGAGCCTGGGGCTTGGTGATGACAAATGACACACAGCCCTTTGGGACCAAAGGCTCAGATGGTTCAACCTCTTTTTCAGGCCCTGGAGCTCTTCTGCATTATCTGATTTCTCTGGCTCCCATCTGTGCTGTCGCTCTAGTAATAAACTGTGGCAGGCACTGGGCTGCTAACCAGAAACCTGCTGTCATTAGCCCTTAGCTGGGGAGATCTTGAGATAGTGAGCATATGGGGAAATCATGGCAGTGGCTTTGCAGTTCCAGGGAGGGGCACTGTCAGTTAAACAGCTCTGGGCAAAGCAATGGGGCTAACATCGGCCACAGAGATCAGCTCACACAGGTCATGGATGGGTCCCAAGCAAGGATGTGAGTGAGGGTTGAAGGCCCAGCAAGGATCACAGGATGACAGGGGTTGGAAGGGGCCAAAAGAGATCGTTGAGTCCAACCCCCCTGCCAGAGTAGGACCATGCTAGCTCAGGTCACAGATGAATGCCTCCAGATAGGCCTTGAAAGTCTCCAGAGAAGGAGACTCCACAACCATTCTGGGGAGCCTGTTCCAGTGCTCAGGGACCCTTACAGTAAAGAAGTTCCCCCTTGTGTTGAGGTGGAACCTCCTGTGCTGCAACTTACACCCATTGTGAGCAGAGCCTGTCCCCCATCCTGACCCTGAGCCCTCAGATATTTTAAATCCCCTCTCAGTCTTCTCTTTTCCAGACTAAAAAGCCCCAGGTCCCTCAGCCTCTCCTCATAAGGCATGCTCTCCAGTCCCCTCATCATCCTTGTAGCCCTCCACTGGAGACCCTCTCCAGTAGATCCCTGTCGCTCTTCAACTGGGGAGCCCAAAACTGAAGGCAGTGTTCAAGATATGGTCTCACCAGTGCAGAGTAGAGAAGGAGGAGAACCTCCCTTGATCTGCTGGACACACTCCTCTTAATACACCCCAGGATCCCATTGGCCTTCTTGGCCACAAGGGCACATTGCTGTCCCATGGATGGTATCCCCCAGCACTCCCAGGTCCCTCTCCACAGGGCTGCTCTCCAGCAGGTCACCTCCCAGAAATAATACAGAATGCTTCACAAATTTGCATGTGAGGGCATGTTACGAGCAGGACCACAGTAGCCCTGGCATAACATAGCTAACACTTCAGCCTTCTGCACTCTGCAGGAAGACTTCAGGTGCTGTGCTGAGAAGATAACCTCGTGGTGCAGCAAATTCACATCAACAGCTGCTGCAAGGGAAGTGACAGTTTCAGCCGTGCATGTCCCCAGATGGTGTCCCTCACTACTCGCAGAGATGCTTTCTCCTCTAGAGGTGGGAGGAGGTAATCCCAGCCCCAGGCAGTCAGGAGGTGATGAGCATGGGGAAAGGTGACAGGACAGGGAGCTCAGGCAAGAGGCCTTTGCCTGCCATATGAGGGGGTAATTCCCTGCATTATGAGGTGCCGCTCAGCTCCTTGGTACAATAAAATGGAATAGAATAGCATAGAATAGAATAGAATAGAATAGAATAGAATAGAATAGAATAGAATAGAATAGAATAGAATAGAATAGAATAGAATAGAATAGAATAGAATAGAATAGAATAGAATAGAATAGAATAGAATAGAATAAGCCAGGTTGGAAGATACCACCAAGATCATCCAGTCCAACCTATCACCCAGCCCTTGCCAATGGCACCAAGTGCCCCATCCAGTCTTTCCTTGAACACCTCCAGGGATGGTGACTCCACCACCTCCCTGGGCAGCCCATTCCAATGCCAATCACTCTCTCTGGCAAGAACTTCCTCCTAATATCCAGCCTATACCTCCCCCAGCACAACTTGAGACTGTCCCCTCCTTTTTCTGTTACTTTCCTGCCCTGCCCAATGCCTAGTCTCACAAAACCAGCAGCACCACAGTACCTTAGAGACCACTACTCTGCTGTCAGGTGTGTGAACAGTTGGAAGGGGGGGACAAGACAACACGACACACAAACTGCCTCATTTCCCTAGGAACAACCACAGAAACACTCCAGCCCAACCATGTGAAATGCTCGTAAAGCAATTTCTCAAGCCTCAAATACCCAAAATTTATTATGAAAAGGAGGAGTTTATTGTACTAGATGACAGAGCCAGACCTGCCAAGGACTCTGCTGAAATTCCAGTTACAGGAGTCAGAGACCAAACAGAAACCTTTGAGTGAACAGGGCCCCCAGGGCAAGGCAGCTAATCCACTCCCCTGAAGTTTTGCTTCTCTTCCTTCTCCCTTAGTGGAGGATATTTGTTCTTTTTAAAAGGGAGTGCCTGAGGCACAAGCAATGTGGCAGGGACCTGCCCTTGGGAGAAGCAGAGTTATGCTCAGGACAGAAAGTAGCAAGGGCAAAAAGAGAAGTGAAATCATAGCAAGGGGCAGAGAGCCTGTGGCTGGCATAGAGACAGAGAGCTGGCAGGGAGAAGGAAAGTGCAGGTAGAGCCAGCCCTATCCTGGAGTCTAAGACTGGTGTGGACTGGTTTGAAAGTCTCTACACTGCTGAACAGACAGCAAGGTGAACAAAAAAAGACCCTAGTTTGGGATACTGAGGAGAATCCTAAGGGAATGATTCTTGGGTCACCCTATTCCTGCCCGCCTCTCAGAGGGAGGACTGCATCTTGCCAGAGTGATTTGCACCTCTGCAATGGCAGTGAGTTACCAGCTCACAGAGGAGACACCAAAGGCTGTTGTTTCATAGAATCATAGAATGGTTTAGCATTGAAGAGACTTCAAAGCTCATCCAGTTCCAACCCCCCTGTGCCATAGGCAGGGACACCTCCCACTAGAACAGGTCGCTCAAGGCCTCATCCAACCTGGCTTGGAACACTTCCAGGGAGGGAGCAGCCACAACCTCCCTGGGCAACCCATTCCAGTGTCTCACCATCCTCACCATAAAGAACTTCCTCCTAACATTCCCTTTCAATCTCCCCTCTGCCAGTTTAAACCCATTACCTCTCGTCCTGTCATTACAAGACCTTGTGAACAGTCCCTCCCCAGCCTTCCTGTAGGCCCCTTTCAGATATTGTAAAACCTACTATAAGGTCTCCTTGAAGCCTTCTCTTCTCCAGGCTGAAAAGCCACAATGCTCTCAGCCTGTCCTCACAACAGAGCTCTTTCAGCCCTCTGATCATCTTTGTGGCCCTCCTCTGGACTCTCTCCAACAGTTCCATGTCCTTCTTGTGCTGGGGGCTCCAGAACTGCACACAGTACTCCAGGTGGGGTCTGACAAGAGCAGAGTAAAGGGGCAGAATCCCCTCCCTTGCCCTGCTGGCAATGCTGCTCTTGCTGCAGCCCAGCACACAGTTGCTGTCTGGGCTGCTCTCACACTGCAGGCTCATGTTGAGCTTTTCATCACCCCACACCCCCAAGTCCTTTTCCTCAGGGCTGCTCTCAGCCATTTCCCACCCAGCCTGGAGTTGTGCTTGGGATTGCACCAACCCAGGTGCAGGACCTTACACTTGGCCTTGTTGAATGTCATGAGGTTGGCCTGGGCCCACCTTTGCAGCCTCTCCAGGTCTCTCTGGATGGATCCCTGCCCTCTAGCAAGTCAACGGTGCCACACAGCTTGGTGTCATCTGCAAACTTTCTGAGGGTGCACTGATTCCTCTGTCCATGTCACTGACAAAGATGTTAAACAGCACTGGCCCCAGCACTGACCCCTGAGAGATGCCACTTGGCACTGTTCTCCAGGTAGACATTGTGCCCTTGAGCACCACTCTCTGCGTGCGACCATCCAGCCAGTGATCCACCCATCCACACCAGGGTACTGCAAGGTGGAAGCAGTTGGAAGACCCATAAATTGCTTCAGCATCCAGACTGCTAGAAGACAGAGCAGATACATGAAAAGAAGACTGATGGCCATTTAAAGATGTCTGATTCATTGATACAAGCATCCCTACCTCAGATACAGCATCAGACACAGCCATAATCTGTTTGCTTTTCATTTCGACAGTTCCTTCCTTTCTGTCTGGTCAAAACTAAAATGTAACAAGCAGGAGGGATTCATTGACATTTTCCTCTGATTTGCCATATAGATATAGATTTAGATGATCTAGATGATCTAGATGTAAATATAGATATAGAAATATAGATACAGATATATAGATACAGATGATATAGATGATATAGGTGATATAGGTTATATAGATGATATAGATATTGCTATAGATATAGATGTAGATATAGAAATATAGATGATATAGATGATATAGATATTGCTATAGATATAGATGTAGATATAGAAATATAGATATAGGTGATATAGATATAGAAATATAGATGATACAGATAGAGATATAGATGTAGATATAGAAATATAGATATAGTTATAGGTGATACAGATATAGATACAGAAATACAGATGATATAGAAATATAGATAGATATAGATATAGATAGACATAGACATAGACATAGACATAGATGGCAAATCAGAGGCAAATGTGAAAATATTATATATATAATATGCAAATATATATTATTAATAAAACATGTGAAATAAAATATTTATTATTAATATTTCGAATAATGTTTAAAATATTTAATATGAACACATATCTTCCTGATACATTCTTCATAAAACATTTTCTTTACTGTCAGAATCTCAGCTGGGGAGAAAGCCTCTAAACATTGCTACCCGATCAAGCTGATCTACTTGCAGATGTCTCTGCTTTTGCTGCAGTGGGATTGAACTGGATGACCTTTAAAGCTCCCTTCCAACCCAAACCATTTGATGATTCACGAAGATGGGGTCTGAAATCCAGGAGAGTCAGAGAGCCAATAGAGCACTGCAGCTGCACTGCATAAGCCACATGGCAAGGGAGAACATTCCCCACTGGCCTCCACGAAGATAAAGCTGCTCCTCCAGGAGAAAAACTCTCACTGGCAAGGAGGGAGAGATGGAGAAAGCCATGATCCAGAACTGTTCATCTATGCCAAACTAGAGCAATCAAACAAGGCAGCCTTTGTTTCGTGGCAAACCCCTGCCATTTCAAGATTAAAACATAGGCATTTGGAGTCACAGGGAGCTGGATGAAGGGTGAAGGGTGGCCATGTGGCTAAGTCTCAGGAGGTCTGGATGCTGGAGATCTGAGTTCTTCCTCCAGCTCTGCCTACAGGCTTCCTCAACAGTCTGAGGTAAGTTGCTGTCTGTCTGTCTGTCTCTTTTCTTTCTCAGCCAAAGGACAGAAATAATTGGCCAAGGAAAATAAGATTGAGAGGAATGGGAAGTCATGAAATAAGCTAGGGTCAACACCCACATGGAATTCCAAAATGCCAAAGAATATTCAGAGCACAACTGATTTATACTTGAACTATCTCATTTTTATTTTAAAACACAATGTTTTTGGCACAAAGCCCTGTGTTATTCAGTGGATAGGAAAACAGATGAAGAGGTTTTTTTTTTCTTGGGGTGTTTTTTTCCACTGATCCCAGCAATTAATGAGCACAAAACATAAACTAGGAAAACTGAAAGATCCTATCCTGCTCCCCTGATAGCTGATTAGCAGATCCAGGGACTTGAGATTTCTTTGTAGCTGCCCACAGACCAGGGAAACAGAAGTAAATGGACTGGACCAATGTTGTCTGTGTCTTCTGATACCTATGGACAGTCCTATCTGAGAAAGTTGGTGAAACATGGGTTTGATGGGTGGAGCACCAGATGGATAAAGAACTGGCTTGATGGCCGCACCCAAAGAATGGCTGTCAATGGGTCCATGTCCAAGTGGAGGCCAGTGACAAGCAGAGTCCCTCAGGGATCACTCCTGGGACCAGTCTTATTCAACATCTTTGTGGGCCACATGGACAGAGGCATTGAGTGCAGCCTCAGCAAGTTTGCTGCCGACACCAAGCTGTGTGGTGCAGCAGACAGGCTGGAGGGCAGGGATGGCATCCAGAGGGACCTAGAGAGGCTGGAGAGGTGGGCACAAGCCAAACTCATGAGGTTCAACAAGGCCAAGTGCACGGTCTTGTATCCGGGTCAAGACAATCCCAAGCACAAATAAAGGCTGAGCAGTGACTGGCTGGAGAGCAGCCCTGAGGAGAGGGACATGGGGGTGCTGGTGGATGAGAAGCTCAACATGAGCCAGCAGTGTGCACTTGGAGCCCAGAAAGCAAACCAGAGCCTGGGCTGCATCAGGAGAAGTGTGGCCAGCAGGTGGAGGGAGGTGATTCTCCCCCTCACTCCGCTCTGCTGAGACCCCCACCTGGAGTAGTGCATCCAGTTCTGGAGCCCCTGGGACAAGAGGGATGTGGAGATGCTGGAGTGTGTGTAGAGAAGGACCACGAGGATAGTCAGAGGGCTGCAGCACCTCTGCTATGAGGACAGACTGAAAGAGTTGGGACTGTGTCATCTGGAGAAGAGGAGGCTCCAAGGTGACCTTCCTGTGGCCTTCCAGTATCTGAAGGGGGCCTACAGAAAAGCTGGGGAGGGACTTCTTAGGTTGTCAGGTAGTGAAAGGACTAGGGGGAATGGAGCAAAGCTGGAGGTGGGGAGATTCAGATTGGATGTGAGGAGGAATTTGTTCAGCATGAGAGCAGTGAGGCCCTGGAACCGGTTGCCCAAGGGGGTGGTTTGGGCCACTTCCCTGGAGGTGTTTGCAGCCAGGCTGGATGAGGCTGTGGGCAGCCTGATCTAGGGTAGGTTGTCCCTGGGCATGGCAGGGGGACTGGAACTAGATGACCCTTGTGGTCCCTTCCAACCCTGACTGATTCTATGATTCTAAGTCCAACCTTCTATCCAACACCTCCATGACCACTAGACCATGTCCTGAAGTGCTACATCTGCTCATTTTTTTAACACCTTCAGGGATAGTGACTCCACCACTTCCCCGGGCAGCCTGTTCCAATGCCTGACCACTCTTTTGGTGAAGAAATTCTTCCTAATATCCAATCTGAATATTCCCTGGTTCAGCCTGAAGCCATCACCTCTTGTTAGTTACTCAGGAGAAGAGGCAAACAGAAGCCTCACTACAGCCTCCTTTCAGGTAGCTGTAGGGAGCAATAATGTCTCCTCTCAGCCTCCTCTTCTTCAGGATAGAAAAATCCCATCTCCCTCAGCCTCTCTGCTGAGTGTGTGGAGCAGGAGGACACAGTGGTGGTTGCAGCCATGATACAGAAGGTAACTTGGTACAGCTGCCATATGTGGAGGCCTGGCACAGGCAAGGAAGTAGTTAAATATGGACCTTTCCTTTAACCTGGAAAAACTGCTGTTTTGCAGCTCATGGGACTAGCCTGCCTGTCTGGAATTGTAGGTATATTAGCAAAGAAGGGAGAAATTCAGAAGGGGGAAAAAAAAAAAAATCCAAGTATTTTCTTCATCAAAGTTCATCTTGTGGCTTTGCAGGTTTTTCCACTGAGAATATTCCTCTGAAGTTTTTCTAGTAACTGAGCCAAAATGCTATCAAAGGGGTACTTGATTCAAAGAGGTGCTTGATTCAAAGAGGTACTTGATTCACATTCCCTTAAAAAAGACACTGCTATGTTCTCCTCTCCATCATTATCAGTTCCCTGTGCTGCCCATCCAGAACCTTCCCTCACTGATCCTTGCCTGGCCTGGCCACATCACCACCTAGGAAAATCCTTTCTTTTCCCGCAGACCAGCCTCTGGCTCTTCCCTGCCTATCTCTTTCACACTCCTGCAAACCACTTCCCTGGCTGCATCCTTCAGACATTATTTCCTCCTCCTGTGTCAACTGTCCCTACCTCTTTGCCAGCCTGTGGGCTGCCATTAGTGCACCACTAATGAAGGGAAGCCATCCCGTGCAGAGTGACTAAGTCTTGTGGTCTGTCTACCTGGAAGAGAAGCTTTGCTTCTGCTCTTGCTGTCTGGGCTTACTGATTCAGCTTCCTTCCTGAGGAACAGAGGTGTCAAACAGCCTGCTCTTTCTTCCTTTTATTATAGACATGACAACAATTCCCACCAACTCCCAAATCTTCAGCTGGTCTCAAACAGGTCCCCCTCTTGGATACTCAGGCTCAGCTCAGTACTGGACTTCTGTGTGTGATAGAGCAGATAGAGGCCAGTTCAGGCATCTAATTCCCTTGCATCCTTTTCCATCCTTGCATTCAGGCTTCAGTTTGTGCCCACACCACACACCAAAGAGAGGGAACAAATTCTATGCTCAAGAACAGTAGTGAGCAGAGGTCACAATCCAAACAGCTGATACACCACACACATATTATATTGAATTCTTCCTTCCCCAAACTGATATTCAGTATAATTGACAGGAAGATGGCATTGTATCTCGTCAGACCTCACCTGGAGTACTGTCTGCAGTTCTGGAGCCCCCAGCACAGGAAGGACATGGAACTGCTGGAGAGAGTCCAGAGGAGGGCCACAAAGATGATCAGAGGGCTGGAGCAGCTCTGCTATGATGACAGGCTGAGAGAGTTGGGGCTTTTCAGCCTGGAGAAGAGAAGGCTTCGAGGAGACTTTCCAGTATCTGAAGGTGGCCTACAGGAAGGTTGTCACAAGGTCTTGTAATGACAGGATGAGGGGGAATGGGTTCAAACTGGCAGAGGGGAGATTTGAACGGGATGTTAGGAAGAAATTCTTCACAGTGAGGGTGGTGAGGCACTGGAACAGGTTGCCCAGGGAGGTTGTGGCTGCTCCCTCCCTGGAGGTGTTCAAGGCCAGGCTGGATGAGGCCTTGGGCAACCTGATCTAGTGGGAGGTGTCCCTGCCTATGGGGGGGGTTGGAACTGGATGATCTTTAAGGTCCTTTCCAACCTAAACCATTCTATGATTCTATGATTCTATCAGCTGCTGGGAATAGAGGAGAATAACAGCAACAAAGAGCTGAGCTTTGCCACGTAAACCTCAGAACAGAAAAGCAGCAACTCTCAGCACCAACTCGCCCCTTGGGTCTCTTCCTGCCCAATGACAGCCTGACCCAGAGCCAGACTCCTT
This sequence comes from Psilopogon haemacephalus, assembly GCA_013396835.1. Lineage (NCBI taxonomy): Eukaryota > Metazoa > Chordata > Aves > Piciformes > Megalaimidae > Psilopogon > Psilopogon haemacephalus. The sequence continues at coordinate 26,514 of VWZI01007269.1, read as the reverse complement.
GGGGATGTGCATACCCAGGAGAGGTGCTGATGAGCACTGAATACTGCATGGGGAAACAACCCACCCAACAGTACGAAGTGCTGAGGAGAGAGCTGCAAAATAAACCTCTGCATTTCCAGGGCAAGTACCAAAAGGAAGTGCCCATGAGAGCTGAATGGTGCTACCAGGGCCTGCCACCTGGTTTCTCCCTGGGCAAGGTTTGTGGGGAGCACCCCTGGGATTCAGCCCTCACCTCTAAGGAACATGTACTTCCTATTATGCCACTCACAACAGTTCCAGGGGTATAAAACACAGAAATGCTAGTCCCCTTGCTGAACCTCCAGGTCTCTGTAACATTCTGCTTCTGGAGGCATTCAAATCCTTCCTTGCCAAGGATGAATGCAAAGCTGCATCTTCCACAGCACAACCCAATTCCCTGTTCCCTGAGGTAAAGGCAGCAACTCCCACGCCTCTGCAGCCTTGTGTTGCTGTCAGGCAGGCTCAGCTGCTGTCTTAGCTCTTCTCAATGTCCCCTGAGCTCAGGCTCTGGTGCAGAGCAGGGGCTCTCACATCACAGTATTTTTGCAATACTGAGGGGAAAGGGACCCACCCCCTCCCCACCCCCCAAACCATTCCCCTATCTGTTTACATCCAGCATTTTCTCCCAGCCTCCCCCAGCCAGCTCAAAATAACTAGGACAAGCCTGTAAAAAATTCAAGTCACACAACAGACAAAAACGCAAAATAAAGTGTGTAAGAGATGGACTCTTCACAAGATCCTGCCTCTGGTTTCCATCTCAGATGTTCCACTACACAGGCTAAGCCTACCAAATCTGCACGGCAGAAGCTTTTGAGCATAGAAATTACAGAGGTCCTCCTGGCCACCGCTGTCAGCACCCAGAGAATCCTGAGTGCAGTATTCCAAGGATGCTTCGGGCACCACAACACAAGAGAAATGTGGAAGTGCTGGAGCAGGTCCAGAGGAGGGCAAGGAAGCTGGTAAAGGGCCTAGAGAATAAATCTTATGAAGAGCAACTGAGGAAGCTGAGTTTGAAAAAGAGGAGGCTGAGGACAGACTTCATTGCTGTCTACAGCTATCTGAAGGGATACTGTGGAGAGGCTGCTGCTGGTCTCTGCTCACACGCAAGGCTCAGGGGTGACCTCATTGATGTCTACAACTACCTAAAGGGAGGTTGTAGCCAGGTGGGGTTGGTCTCTTCTCCCAGGCAACCAGCAACAGAACAAGGGGACACAGTCTCAAGCTGTGCCAGGGGAGGTATAGGCTGGATGTTAGGAGGAAGTTCTTGCCAGAGAGAGTGATTGGCATTGGAATGGGCTGCCCAGGGAGGTGGTGGAGTCATCATCCCTGGAGGTGTTCAAGAAAAGCCTGGATGGGGCACTTAGTGTTATTGGCAAGGGCTGGGTGCTAGGTTGGACTGGATGATCTTGGAGGTCTCTTCCAACCTGGCTTACTCTATTGTGTTCTGTTCCATTCTATTCTATTCTATTCTATGCTATGCTATGGTATGCTATGCTATGCTATTCTAATTGGAGACAGAACAAGGGTGAATGGCATCAAGCTGTGACTGAGTAGGTTTAGCTTGGACATTAGGAAAAAGTTATTCACAGAGAGAATGATCAGGCACTGGAACGAGCTGCCCAGGGAGGTGGTGGAGTCACCAACCCTGGATGTGTTTGGATGTGGTGCTTAGGGATATGGTTTAAGGTGTATCTTGTAGAGTAGGGTTCTAGGTTGCACTTGGTGATCCCGAGGGGCTTTTCCAACCTGGATGCTTCTGTAACTCCATGATGTCCATGCTGTGCAAGTTCCAGAAAGTACTGCAGGGCAACTGGAGGAGGAGGAGGAGAAGGAGGCTTTTTCCTGTGGCTGCCTTGTGGTTCCCAAGGTTGTTGGATAGGTGCAGATATCTGGAAGGTACAGAGAGAATTAAACTCCGCAGTGTACATAAAGGAGCTCCTGAAAAGCTGACCCTATAATTAGCTGTGTACACAGCAAACAGAGTCACCAGGGACATTGCTTTTGCTCACAGACTTGTTTGCAGAACCAGACCTTCATTCGTGTCCTGTTTTGTTTCCCTCCAGCGCTGAGGAAAGGTCACGTCGCTGTGCCCAATTCCTGTTGTGTCCACACAGGGACAAGACATGAACCTCAGACAGCAAGCAGCAGGCCAGTTCCCCTCACACTGTTTGGTCTGGACCGCAGAGGTGCGTGACACTGGCAGCATGAACAACAGCAATGCTCCTCGCAGATGTCTCCACAGAAGACCTGCCCACATTGCTTTATTGAAGAGCAAGCAGCACAGCCCTCCCTGGGGAGGAATGGGCTACAGCTATGAAAGGGAACAAACTTCCCACTGGGGGAGAGCAAGCAAGGCTCTTGCTAGGAGATCACAGAATCACAGAATGGTTTGAGTTGGAAGGGACCTTAAAGATCATCTGGTTCCAACCCCTCTGCCATGGGCAGGGACATCTTCCGCTAGGTCAAGTTGCTCAAAGCCTCATCCAACCTGGCCTTGAACCCCTCCAGGTGCACAGCATAGATAAGATACTACTCTGAGTAAGCAGTAAGGATGGGAACAGAGGTGCAGCCCTGCATTTCACATCAGCCCTAAAACTGGTACAGAATCATAGAATTATAGAAAGGTTTAGGTCAGAAGGGACCTCAAAGATCATCCAGTTCCAACCCCCTGCCATAGGCAGGGACACCTCCCACTAGAACCAGTTGCTCAAGGCCTCATCCAGCCTGGCCTTGAACACCTTCAGGGAGGGAGCAGCCACAACCTCCCTGGGCAACCTGTGCCAATGTCTCACCACCTCCACTCCAAAGAACTTCCTCCTAACATCTCATTTAAATCTACCCTCTGCTGGTGTAAACCCATTCCCCCTCGTCCTGTCATTATGAGACCTTGTTGATAGTCCTTCCCCAGCCTTCCTGTAGGCCCCCTTCAGATCCTGGAAGGCTACTCTAAGGTCTCCTCAAAGCCTTCTCTTCTCCAGGCTGCAGAGCCTCAACTCTTTCAGCCTGTCCTCATCACAAAGCTACTGCAGCCCTCTGAGCATCTTCATGGCCCTCCTCTGGACTCAACAGTTCCATGTCCTTCTTGTGGTGGGGGCTCCAGAACTGCACACAGTACTCCAGGTGGGGTCTGAGGAGAGCAGAGTAAAGAGGGAGAATCCCCTCCCTTGCCCTGCTGTAAAACCAGGAGTTCCAAACCATCACACATCACCTATGTGGGGATGTTGGAAGGTAGGTGTGTTTGCTCTGCCTGGGCTCTGGGCCAGTGTGAAGTGAGCAATCTTTGACACTCAAAGCAGTAGTGCATGACAGAATCTGGAATGAGAGCCTCCCTGGTACTTTGGAGGACCTGAGCCCTGTGCTCACAGCCTCATACAACCATAGGGTTAAAGACAACTGCTCCTGCCTCCACCACACCCCTCATGCAGGGCATGCACAGGCATGGCAAGCCTCATGCATTGCAGAGAGAATCACAGCATCACCGTGACTGGAGAAAGACCTCTAAGGTCATCAAGTCCAGCAATTATCTAACTCTACCAGGGCCACTACTACACCATATCCACAAGCACCATATCTAGATGGCTTCGGAATACACCTGGGGATGGTTATTCAGCCACTTCCCTGGGCGGCCTGTTCCAGTTTTTAGTAACACCCTTTGGTATAGAAGATTTCCCTAATGTCTAACTTAAACCTCCCCTGGCATCACTTGGTGCCATTTCCTCTTGTCTTATCAGTTGTGACTTGTGAGATGAGACCAACACCCACACAGTGAACTCCAACACCAAAGTCAAGGCTTCATGTACACTCTTCCAGTCCAGCACCACAACGTCTGCCCATACCCAGGGCCTGAGCTGCCAGCCAAAAGAGACATTCTGACACCTTAGGCCTCTCCTTTCTCTTTGGGGCTCAGCCTCCTGCCCTCATCACCTTCCCCATACTTCTCCACTGCTCCTTCAGTGTGCAAAAGCCACCAGAACATTCAGCAGAGTTCAGACATGTAGACACAGACTTATGCAAGAGGTCGTCTGGTGCAGACAATCCTCTTCCACAGCCCTACCAATGGTGAGAACAATCTTCATTCTGCTCATCTACATCATCTCATGGGGAAGTCCAAAGAGTAGCAGAGAGGCTGCAGTGCCACCAGGCAAGGCCTTCCATGCCAAGGAGTGCCACCAAGAAGCACAATCTTCACTTGCAGATCCAATGCATCAAACACAGTGTCAGGTATATGATCTACCCTGGGCAGTCTCACACTTCAAAGAAAAGGACACTTAGCATGTTCCCAGCACTAAGAGCACTGGTGAATCATAGAATGCTTTAGGTTGGAAGAGACCTTAAAAGATCATCCAGTTCCAACCCCTGCCATAGGCAGGGACACCTCCCACTAGAACAGGTCGCCCAAGGCCTCATCCAATCTGGCCTTGATCACCTCCAGGAAGGGAGCAGCCACAACCTCCCCAGACAACCTGTGCCAGTGTCTCACCACCCTCACTATTAAGAACTTCCTCCTAACATCCAGTTTCAATCTCCCCTCTGCCAGTTTAAATCCATTACTCCTTGTCCTGTCATCACAAGACCTCATGAATAGTCCCTCCCTAGCCCTCCTGTAGGCACCCTAATGGCCCCCCACTTTCTGCAGAGATAATTTGTTCCAGCTGGTATATGAGCACTACACCCACTGGCCAAACCTGATGCCCTTATAGGCTTCAGGTGATGATGATGATGATGATAATGCCTTCTCTGCTTTTGGGACTACATGCTAGTGGCAGAAGATCACTGTGAAATGGCTGCTCAGAAGAGAGGACACCCAAGTAAAACAGTCTGATGGGCTAAGGGTAGGTGCCTGAACTTTTACCAGCCTAAGGAAAGAAATATGGAGCATGTAGTGCCCCAAACTCACCTATTCCTTGACATCTTCAGTGTTATACTCTACCTGTGTCCAGAAGCAATTCCACATGTTCCCACAGGCCACATGCAAAGCAGATGTTAGGGAGCAATTTGCTCTGTAAGAGGAGAACTGAACAGACAGAGGTAGTTTCCCTCTCTCTCCTCTCCTCCCTCTTTTCCTGCTCTTTTCTGAATGGCCTCATCTAGGAAACAACTCTTGGCTATCATGTTGAGCATGTAGCTTTTGAGACTCCACATTTCCCACCACCTGGTCTCTTGGAGGAGAGCTCCTTACGCAGGCAGGCAGTTTCCTGTCCTTGCCAACACGAGGCACAATCCTGAATGCTGTTTTGGTTATATCACTCTGTCTTTGGAATGCCCTGCAACTGGATTCCCCATACCAACTATTGCAGCATTGGAATTGCTTTTGGTAATCAGAGGAGAAGGGAGAGTACAAGACTAAAGGAATTAAGTCCATCTGCATGGGAGACATAGCCTTAAGGAGACAAAAAGACTGCAGCTTGATCCATGTGGAAAAGGCAAGAGCTAAACAAGTGCTGGCACCTGCCTCACTCTTTTGCCAACAATCTCCTTGCTGTGGCTTTCCTGTTGTTGTCTGGCAGTTGTTTTGCATCCCCTCCAGCTCTCAGCTTCTCCATCTGTGGTGGGGATCTGTGTTTACCTCATCCACAAGAACAACTTCTATTCTCAGTTCTTTGCCTTGGGCTGATGTCTGAGGAAGGGATGAGGTTTCTCAGCTCCAAGCCTCTTAGGCTCCCTGTCCCAAGCCAAGTCTCTCAGGCCTCGAGAGACAATGCAGTCACTGTTTGACAGAGGCCTCCACACTTCATGTCAAGGGATGCTGAGCCAAGTATGAGGCAATCCTACTGCACACATCTAGTACAGCAGAACAGTGATGGCTCATATGCACCACCTGCAAAGACTCCATCCCCTGGACACCAGCACTGAGACCTCTGAGGGACATCTGACACCAATACACACACATGAGCTTTTGCCTCTAATGCAGTGTGGAGACAGCCACTGTCTTGCAATGCAACTTTCTACTGCTCTTCTGCCACAGCTCTCACATCTCTCACCCTCAGTCTGCATCTTAGGCTCGCTTATTTTTGCTGCACTAACTCAGACCTGTTGCATCCAGTGCTCTTCTAATCCCAAACCTGGAGAGATATCTCTCATCCTGGTGGAAATACCTGTAGACAACGGGTCCAGTTCCATGGAGACTGATTCTTAGCAACCAATCTGAGTGGTTAAGCATTTCAAGCCTGGTTAAATTTGGAGAAAGGAGATTTTTTTTTTGAGCTTGCTTACTCACTCAGAAATGCGCAGGCTTTGTCCTTAAGTGGAAGGCATAGGGAGTAGAAAATCGCATTATTTGCAAAAGCATTCAGGGCATTCACTTTCTGCTTTATTTAGCAAAATAAATGGAAAAGTTCATGTGACATCAAGCAACCAACCTGTTCTTAGTGTCAGGATAGGCTGACAGTGGCTCCCAGCATGGCACCAAAAGCAAAAAAAAAAAAAGAATGAGGGCAACAGATCTCTGGTAACTACAAACTTTCTCTCTGATGTTGCCATTTTGCTATATCACCCTTTGCTCCAACAGAGGAGGCACAAAAGGACACAGTGCAGGGCATTACCAGAGCTGAGAAAAGAAAGCTGGAGCCAACAAATGAGAGAAGAGAAGAGGTTCCTAGGGAGAACAGACAGCACAGATTTATATAGCACGGAGAAAGGAATCCGTGACTGACTTGGTCCCTTAATGCTACTATCCCAGGAATTCCTGATTGCAGGGCTTGGTCAGCTCTTCATCCAAAGGAAGCAAATTACTCTGGGCACAGTTATCCTGCTGGCTGAGAAAGAATCAGAGTTCATCATTGAGGGCCTTCTCCTCTGGTTCATCTTCTTTCTAGAACACATTAGAAGCATAGAATCAGTTTTGTCCTTGCTCAGTTTGCTCAGCATAGTGACAAAAGGAAAAAAAGGAACCTAAACGCCTCCCTCTCTGCTGTCTGTGCCCTTTCCCTGCCTATCTCATTTCCATTTCACGACACACAGCACTGACACACATAGACTCTGTGCTACAGGAAGATAGGCTTTGTCAGAGAGAGAACTTTTAATACCAAATCAGCATGGAAATTAAATCGTCTTTCTCTCAGCAGAGACCTCTGCCACAGTCCTGAGCCTTTGTGTATTCTCTGTTCTGTGGCCTTCTTGACAGATTTCCTTCCTCTCCATGACACTGTCCCTCTGATCCTCTTTTATGTGCTGCCATCCACCACCCCCACTCTCAGTGTCCAAAAGAGCTCTTCACTCTGTCTCCTCAGCTGCTGCTCCCAGGAAACAGATGCTTCATTGAGACCTTCATACAGTTGCAGAGGTAAATGAAACATTTTTGCTGTAGACAAGAATCATAGAATCAGTCAGGGTTGGGAGGGACCACAAGCAGCATCTAGTTCCAACCCCCTTGCCATGCCCAGGGACACCTTACCCTCGATTAGGCTGCCCACAGCCTCATCCAGCCTGGCTGCAAACACCTGCAGGGATGTGGCCCCAACCACCTCCCTGGGCAACCCATTCCAGGCTCTCACCACTCTCATAGTGAACAACTTCCTCCTCACATCCAGTCTGAATCTCCCCACCTCCAGCTTTGCACCATTCCCCCTAGTCCTCTCACTACCTGATAGCCTAAAAAGTCCCTCCCCAGAAGGCAGAGGTCAATGTAGAAAAAACCCAAAACTATATCTACAAAGAGATATCCATTCCTGCTCTGCTTTACATCTAATCCTTTTCTGATATTCAGGTGCAAATGAAAACAAAGGAGGAGGTGACAGGGGTGGAGAGGAGTTCAAAGAACTGAAGTCGTCTTCTTCAAGAGCCTCATGAGCAACAAAACTCTCTTACAAGAGCCCAGCTCCCTGTAGATTGTACAGGAGTCCCCCTTTACCTTCTGCATTCTTTGTAAGAAACGATTACAGAAGTCCTGTACACCGTCAACAGAGAGTTCATCCAGAGTCCACACCTCCTGCTCCTCATCTGGTACGTGGAATATAGCCAGAGCTGGCAGCTGGGACTTCTTCAGTTTGAAGTAGTCCACTATTCGTTCATTGCTCTTCAAATTGATGTCAATCAGGACAAAAAGAATCTGTGACAGAAACAGCAGAGGAAACGGCAGCGAAACAGTTACGGAGTGACCACATGAAGGGTCATGGTGGCATTGTTATAAAGAGTTAAGAGAAAATCTACCATGCTCTGCTAAAAGACGTTTTCCTCTGCCACTAAGTGCTCCATACAGTGTATTTCCTTGTGTATTATCAGGTTCAGACTTAGAGTCCTGCATCTGTGTTGGTGTAATCCCAAGCAGAACTCCAGGCTGGGTGGGAAATGGCTGAGAGCAGCCCTGAGGAAAAGGACCTGGGGGTCTGGGGTGATGAAAAGCTCAACATGAGCCTGCAGTGTGAGTGCAGCCCAGACAGCAACTGTGTGCTGGGCTGCAGCAAGAGAAGCGTTGCCAGCAGGGCAAGGGAGGGGATTCTGCCTCTTTACTCCGCTCTCCTCAGACCCCACCTGGAGTTCTGGAGCCCCCAACACAAGAAGAACATGGAACTGCTGGAGAGTCCAGAGGAGGGCCACAAAGATGCCCAGAGGGCTGCAGCAGCTGTGCTATGAGGACAGGCTGAGAGAGTTGGGGCTTTTCAGCCTGGAGAAGAGAAGGCTTCAAGGAGACCTTACAGTAGCCTTCCAATATCTGAAGGGGGCCTACAGGAGGGCTGGGGAGGGACTATTCACAAGGACATGCAATGACAGGATGAGAGGTAATGGGTTCAAACTGGAAGAGGGAAGATTGAAAGGGGATGTTAGGAGGAAGTTCTTTATAATGAGTGTGGTGAGACAGGAATGGGTTGCCCAGGGACAATGTGGCTGTTCCCTCCCTGGAGGTGTTCAAGGCCAGGTTGGATGAGGCCTTGAGTGACCTGTTCTAGTGGGAGGTGTCCCTGCCTATGATCGGGGCTTGGAACTGAATGATCTTTGAGGTCCCTTCCAACCTAAACCATTCTATGAACTTACCAAGGCTGCAATTCACCAAATCAAATCCCAATTACGATGCCAGCTCTCATGTCACTGCTAGAAACCAGGTAGGTACCTCAATTCAAGAGAGATGTTGAGGTACTGGAACATGTCCAGAGAAGGGCAACAAAGCTGGTGAGGGGCCTGGAGCACAGCCCTGTGAGGAGATGCTGAGGGAGCTGAAGGTGTGAAGCCTGGAGAAGAGGAGGCTCAGAGTTGACCTCATTGCTGTCTGCAACTACTTAGAGGGAGATTGTAGCCATGTGGGGTTGGTCTCTTCTCCCAGGCAACCAGCAACAGAACGAGGGGGGACAGTCTCAAGTTGTGCTGGGGAAGTATAGGCTGGATATTAGGAGGAAGTTCTTGACAGAGAGAGTGATTGGCATTGGAATGGGCTGCCCAGAGAGGTGGTGGAGTCACCATCCCTGGAGGTGTTCAAGAAAAGCCTGGATGGGGCACTTAGTGTTATTGGCAAGGGCTGGGTGATAGGTTGGAGTGGATGATCTTGGATGTCTCTTCTAACCTGGCTGATTTTATGATTCTAGGTCCATCTCTTAGAGAAAGTTCACTTTCAATTTCATACTATCCTATACCATAGATGAAACTAATTCTGAAGCTATTTGGATGAAATTGCTACAGAATGAAACAATCTTCTTGCCTATGTTCAGAGATCTGCTGCTGTAGGCAGTGAAGGAGCTCGAGCATGGATGAGGAATTCCTGACACAATTCCCCCTCTCCACACATGCTGTTATCTCCTGCATTGTCCCCTGCAATAAGCTCTCTTTCAGGACACTTTGTACATCAGTGCTGTCTTGGTGTCTTGACAACTTGAATCCTAGCCCAGTTCTTCTAGAACATTGAGTTCCTGGTGAACACTAAAATACGATATTATTGCTCAAGGAACTGAGGTTACTTGGTGGTAGGAACCATTTGATGTGGCTTAGTTTTTCCTCTTACAAAGACAAAGAGGAAGGATGATCAAGCCTCATACACAGTGCTTGACTTTGAACTTCATGGAGCTGCAATCAACATAACTCCTAGAGAAAGCTGTACAAGCCAAAAGATTGAGTCATTTCTCATGTAGCTTACGTAGTATATCAAAGCAAAATAAAAACATCAGTCATTAATTAATAATTTAAAAAAAGGGCAAGCTATAAAAACAAGTTTACTGCATATGTTGACAAAGATAAACCATCTTTACAAGCTCTCTTGTTTATGGAGGGAAGATGCATCTCTAACTATTATATCTCTCAGTTCTGGAGCCATCAGTGTCTGACAAGAAAAAAAAGTGCATGAATGACTGCCTGCAAGAGAAAGGGCATCATCCATTCACTTCCATCAAAGAACTCCTGAAGGATTCACAGAATCACAGCAACATCCAGGTCAAAAAAGACCCTTAGGATCATAGAATCATAAAATGGTTTAGGTTGGAAGAGACCTCAAAGATCATCCAGTTCCAACCCCCCGACATTGGCAGGGACACCTCCCACTACAACAGGTTGCCCAAGGCCTTATCCAGCCTGGTCCTCAACACCTCCAGGGAGAGAGCACCCACAGCCTCCCTGGGCAACCTGTTCCAGTGTCACCACCCTCACTGTGAAGAACTTTCTTCTAACATCCAGTTTAAATCTCCCCTCTGCCAGTGTAAACCCATTCCCCCTCATCCTGTCATTACAATACCTTGTGAACAGTCCCTCCCCAGCCCTCCTGTAGGCTCCCTTCAGATACTGGAAGGACTGATAAGGTCTGCTCAAAACCTTCTCTTCTCCAGGCTGAAAAGCCCCAACTCCCTCAGCCTGTCCTCATAGCAGAGGTCCTCCAGCCCTCTGATTGTCTTTGTGGCCTACTCTGGACTTGCTCCAACAGTTCCATGTCCTTCTTGTCTTGGGAGCTCCAGAACTGCACACAGTACTCCAGGTGGGGTTTGAGGAGAGCAAAGGGGCAGAACCNGAGGAGAGCAAAGGTGCAGACCCCCCTCCCTTGCCCTGCTGGCAATGCTGCTCTTAATGCAGCCCAGAGCACACAGTTGCTGTCTGGGCTGCACTCACACTGCAGGCTCATGTTGAGCTTCTCATCTACCCAGACCCCCAAGATCACCCAGTCCAACCTCTACTCTACAAGGCTCACCTTAAACCATATCCCTAAGCACCGTGTCCAAACAAGCCTTAAACACATCCATGGGGTCAGTGACTCCACCACCTCCCTGGGCAGCTCATTCTCAGTAGTTTCTCAGAACTTCTTTCCAAATGAGTAAAATAAATTAAAAGGGACTTTGCAAACATCTCTACCCAAATCATAGAATCATAGAATGGTTTAGGTTGGAAGAGACCTCAAATATCATCCAGTTCCTACCCCCTGCCATAGGCAGGGACACCTCCCACTAGATCAGGTCACTCAAGACCTCATCCAACCTGGCCTTGAACACCTCCAGGGAGGGAGCAGCCACAACCTCCCTGGGCAATCACTCTGAGACTGTAAAACAGTTGTAAAAACAGTTTTATCACTTGCAGCCAAAGTTGCTTTCGTTATTCCCAGCATCACCTTACTGAAAAGTTCTGCAAACACCCCTGAGGTACACCAGCTGGAGTCATCATGTTATGCTCTGATACTGTGTAAAGACAACTGAAGCTTCTGGCTTAGCAAAGCAAACTTTGACATTTGCCTTCCAGTAGAAAGTCTGGACTTTTGGCAGTACTTCCCCCAGTAAGAACATATTTGATAGCAGTGAGATGCTTCCAAGAAGGCTGGTGGATCCACTCCTGCAGCTGCAGCACTCTGAGCTCTGTCTCTTCAGCAACCCACCCACAATTGTTTCTCGAAGTCTGCTGGAGGAGCGACGTTATTGCTTCTTATTCTTGCCAGCTCCTGTTGGCATGGCATCATCTAACATTTGCACTTCCCTCTCCAAGCATTTTCTTGCCCCCAGGCTCCACAATGAAATTTACAGGAATCCAGACTGCCTTCAGACACTCAGGGCTGCTCAGAGTGCATCAGCTGAGGCTGTTTAAAGTGACTGTCCTCACCACACGGCCTCACAGATCCTCCAGCTGAAAATCTCAACTTCCTCTCAGGCAAAAATGAAAAGACCTTAAACCAGAGATGAAAGAACCATAATCTAGGCAGGAACTGGGAGGTGAATCACTTCCTCGTGACCCATTAATGCTTGGACTTGGTAATCTTAAAAGCCTTCTCCAGACTAAACAATTCTACGACTTTTTTCACTCTCCACCATCAGCCACTCAGCAAGAACAGTTCCTCTTCAACCCTCCATCAGCCCAAACAAGCTTCTCCTTACAGCTGGCAAGGACAATGACAAAGACTCCTCACCCCTCAGAGCACAGCAGAGAATTGGCTGGATGGTCACACACAGAGAGTGGTGATCAAGGGCACAATGTCCACCTGGAGAACAGTGACAAGTGGCATCCCTCAGGGGTCAGTACTGGGACCAGTGCTGTTTAACATCTTTGTCAGTGACATGGACAGAGGAATCAGTGCACTCTCAGCAAGTTTGTGGATGACATCAAGCTGTGTGGCACAGTTGACTTGCTAGGGGGCAGGGATCCATCCAGAGAGACCTGGACAGGCTGGAGAGGTGTGCTCAGGCCAACCTCATGACATTCAACAAGGCCAAGTGTAAGGTCCTGCACCTGGGTTGGTGCAATCCCAAGCACAACTCCAGGCTGGGTGGGGAATGGCTGAGAGCAGCCCTGAGGAAAAGGACCTGGGGGTCTGGGGTGATGAAAAGCTCAACATGAGCCAACAGTGTGAGTGCAGCTCAGACAGCAACTGTGTGCTAGGCTGCAGCTAGAGCAGTGTGGCCAGCAGGGCAAGGGAGGGGATTCTCCCCTTTTACTCTGCTCTCTTCAGACCCCACCTGGAGTACTGTGTGCAGTTCTGGAGCCCCCAACACAAGAAGGACATGGAATTGTTAAAGCCAGTCCAGAGGAGGGCCACAAAGATGATCAGAGGGCTGCAGCAGCTCTGCTATGAGGACAGGCTGAGAGAGTTGAGGCTTTTCAGCCTGCAGAAGAGAAGGCTTCAAGGAGACCTTATAGTAGCCTTCCAGTATCAGAAAGGGGCCTACAGGAGGGCTACAGGATCTTGTAATGACAGGATGAGGGGGAATGGGTTTAAACTGGCAGAGGGGAGATTTAAATGGGATGTTAGGAGGAAGTTCTTTGGAGTGGAGGTGGTGAGACACTGGCACAGGTTGCCCAGGGAGGTTGTGGCTGCTCCCTCCCTAGAGGTGTTCAAGGCCAAGCTGGATGAGGCCTTGGGCAACCTGTTTTAGTGGGAGGTGTCCCTGCCTATGGCAGGGGGTTGGAACTGGATGATTTTTGAGGTCCCTTCCAACCTAAACCACTCTATGATTCCCCTGCTTGGGAAGCCTCTTAAAGCTCCGTTTGTGTTCTGCACTGGCTTGTAGAGAGGTTGCAAGACACACTGAGCATCCCCACTCCATTCTGGCACTCTGCAATCAGTGGAAAGTGCTGCTGGGTGCAGTGGCACATGCTCACAGAAAGCCTGAGCACCACTGCACAGCAATGAGTCCTTGCTCTGTGCACTGACAGCACTAACTCCACAGCACAAGCCAGCTTTCTGCCACCAGCCCACAAGATATTCACTAATCACAGGCAATTGCTGAACAAAATCCAGTTCAATAATCTTGTATTTGCACACAGACAACCTGAAAGCTGCAAAAAAGGCAAAACCTATTCAGTGTTTTACTTGTTTTGAAGTAAAACTGAGTTAAGCTGGTAGTCCTGACAACAGCTAATTGCCTTTAGCAAAAAAAAATTTGTCAGCAGAGATTTCCATGGTATCGTGCAGTGGCTGCTTCTAGGGCTCAAATTAATTCACATCCTCCTATGTGGCACAGCAATGGAGACAAACCTAAGTGGGCATATTGCTCTGCTTTCTCCTTACTATTCAGATCTAAGGCTAAGACCTAGCTCCCTTTTACTGCTTTGTAAGAGGCACAATTTACTTCCCAGAGTGCCACTCCATTGGGAAGAGCTACTTACTAGACTTTAAGTCCCTTCATCTACATACCCTCCAGTGCAACTGCAGTAAAGTGGAAACAATTAGTCCAATCCCCACATCTTTAATCTCTATATTTTACTCTGGCAATTTCTAAATTGATTCAGTGGGAAACTTGGCTTCCATGATAAAAAAAAAAACACAAAAAAAACCCCCAACACCCAAACAAGCAAAAAACAAAACAAAAAGCCTCAAACAAACAAACAAACAAACAAAACCAAACAAAAAACCCCAAGCAAACAAAACCAACAAACCAACAAAAAAAACCCCAACCAAACAAAAAAACTACTTAGATTTGGCTTTCTGACAATTCATAAATTATCTGGACTTCAGTACAACAATTTGTCCAATGTTCTGTGGAGTATTTGTAGGAAAAAAATTATTTACATCATCTCAGATGTCACATGAAAACTAGCTGCAGCTGTATCAGCAAAGAATAATGATGCTGAATAGGATTGTGCTGTGTTGGAAGAGCTAGAGTTTTTGGGGAGACCTGTATTAGACTGCTGTTCCTGGAGGGCAGGCACAAATCCAGGCTGAGTGGAGCAGCCCTGAGGAAAAGGTCCTGGGGGTCTGGGGTGGTGCAAAGCTCAACATGAGGCTGCAGTGTGAGTGCAGCCCAGACAGCAATTGTGTGCTGGGCTGCAGCAAGAGCAGCTGTGGCCAGCAGGGCAAGGGAGGAGATTCTGCCCCTTTACACTGCTCTCATCAGACCCCACCTGGAGCCCCCAACACGAGAAGGACATGGAACTGTTGGAGCAAGTCCAGAGGAGGCCACAAAGACAATGAGAAGGCTGAAGCAGCTCTGCTATAAGGACAGGCTGAGAGAGTTGAGGCTCTGCAGTCTGGAGAAGACTTTGAGGAGAGCTTATAGTAGCCTTCCAGTATCTGAAGGGGGCCTACAGAAAGGCTGGGGAGGGACTATTGATGAGGTCTTGTGACAAGATGAGGGGTAATGGGTTTAAACTGACAGAGGAGAGATTTAAATGGGATATTAGGAGGAAGTTCTTTCCAGTGAGGGAGGTGAAACACCGGGAACATGTTGCCCTGGGAGGTTGTGGCTGCTCCCTCCCTGGAGGTGTTCAAGGCCAGGTTGGATGAGGCCTTGGGTGACCTGTTCTAGTGGGAGGTGTCCCTGCCTATGACACAGGGGGGCTTGGAACTGGATGATCTTTGAGGTCTCTTCCAACCTAAACCATTCCATGATTCTGTGATAATGAAGCCACTGTAACACACATCTCACACGGGATGGCTGGAATTTTTCAGACATGCAAGCTGCCTTCTATCATGATGTATTTTTCAAAGCAGAATGCTTTTGAAAAGAGTTTTTGACTTTGATGCATGGATTCTACCTGGTCTTTTGCCAATAGGTAGGAGAGATAGCAAGGTCCAAAGCAGTCCTGCAATAAACAAGTCTCAAGACTTTTGAAGTGCTCTGCCCTGAGGTGGCCTCTCCATATGAAGATGAGGATATATTTGATTTTTAATCTGCCCCTTCAGTACCACAAACAGATGCATGCAGATGTTCTTTTTCTCAACCCCCCCCCAACTCTTTCCAGCTCCACAGTTCTCCCAGGAAAACCTCATCCACAGCTTCTCAGCTCAGCATTCCCTGCTGCTGTGATCTTCTGCCCCATCCCATCTGCTGTTTTCCCTTGCCCCAAAAATGTCTTGCTGTTGTTCCCAAGCCCTCTCTGCTTGCCAGTTCCTTCCTCTGTTCCTTGGACACGAACGTCCTTGCAACCCAGCTGCTAACAGAGAATCAAACATGGGATGATTTACTATTTGGGGAGCTCTGTCCACAGAGGGGTGGGAATCAGGGAAAATTTCTCAGGAAGACCCCATCTATCCCATCATCTCAGCGTGAGAATTCCAGTAAACCCATTTGCAGCTCCTGAAAAACAGCCTTTGCCCCAGGATTCAAGCAGAAGGCTAAGGGTTAAGTAGCATTGCCACATTATTTGCTATCTGATCAGTTATATAATGCTCCTTGGCATCCTGCAGCCTGTATATACAAAATCACATCTCACACCAGTGGAATGCAACCACCACCAGACTGAAAGGCAGCAGCTGTTTGTCATCTCCCAGAACAAGGGAATGAAACTGGACCAAGGAAATACAAACTGTGTGCCACTGAGGGAGCAGAAAGGGAGGACACAGTGGATATTTTTTGTTCACCAGAAGGCTCACTGGCAAAAGCTGAAGAGATCCAACCCCTCCACTTCATTGTCCAGCTAATCCTCTTCTCCTGCCAAGTAGCCTTTGCTCCCATAGTGCACAGAGTAAGATGATGCCCTCATCCATGGGAGACATCACTCTTCTCCCTTTTTGCCTCCCCAGTGGCTCCTGTTTCTCTCTGTTGGGACTTACCTTCCCCTTGAAGAGCTCTGCTGCTGCCCGATAGTTGCGCATTCTCTCGGGGTGCTTTGGGGACATCTTGTCTGTGATCAGGAGGAGGTTAAGCTCCAGCGAGCTCTGCATCACACCTATTGCCGTCTGCCAGGCACACAGCCACCACAGACAGGGAGAGAAACACACAGACAAGGAGACTGAGAACGTTCAATCCACGTTGGATGCACTGCCAGAGGGACATCAACCCTCAAGTCTCAGCTGAGATTTCTCTGCAAATCACCCCGACAAGCAGAACAGCTTTCTGTAAAGCTGGAGGAAGTTGAACTGGAGGTTTTGTGGGGGTTCTCAATCCCTTGGCTTTGCTTATTCCTGAGACAAGAGTCTGAAGACCACTGGCCTCAGGATAGCCAGGGGAGGGGGGCTGCCTGAATATTGCAAGCTGAAGTCTAGAAGAGTGTCCTGGTATGGGTAAAGAGCAAAGGAAGTGGAGAGGGAAAGCCATCAGACCGTGAACATAAGGGTGCCCTAAATCACTGAGTTGCAACGCCCAGCCAAACCAGGAGGAAGAAAGTGGGAAAGATTTGTATTGCCAGGGTTGATGTCTCCCTTTATTTTCTTTCTCCTGTATTAAGCTGTGTGTAGGATGGGGATGAGTTCAGAGTTTCAGGAACCCCAGGGCCTGGGAATTCTGCAGTGCTGAGAGTTAAAATTGCCTCTGTAGTTCCACCATGGGAGAAGAGGAGGCTCTGAGGTGACCTTACTGTGGCCTTCCAGTATTTGAAGGGAGCCTACAGAAAAGCTGGGGAGGGACTCTAGGCTATCAGGTAGTGAAAGGACTAGGGGGAGTGGAGCAAAGCTGGAGGTGGGGAGATTCAGATTGGATGTGAGGAGGAGGTTCTTCAGCATGAGAGTGGTGAAGCCCTGGAACAGGTTGCCCAGGGAGGTGGTTGGGGCCACATCCCTGAAGGTGTTCAAGGCCAGGCTGGATGAGGCTCTCTCCAGCCTAATCTAGCGTAGGGTGTCCCTGGGCATGGCAGGGGTGTTGGAACTAGACGATCCTTGTGGTGCCTTCCAACCCTGACTGATTCTATGATTCTGTGATTCTAAGACCTGAAGTCAGCTGCCCCTTGTCCCCTGGAGTGAGGGTGAAGCAGGCAGCACATAGTGGCCTTCTGTGAGGAGGCAGGGCTGGCACTGCCCAAGAAGCTGCCACACCACCTCGAGGCACTCACTCACCCCTCATCTCACTACTTCTGCCCACTTCCTGCATCCCTGCAGCCTCTCCCTCAAACTAAACAGCAGCTGGGCCAGGCCTGCTGCCTCCCCTGTGCCACTGAAACCACTGAGGTGTGGACTGCACAGCTCCTCGCCAGTGGGAGAAGAAAGTTTCTACACACTCCAGGAGTAATAAGGAAGGGGTCAGGGAGTGCATGCTGGCAAGGACCATGCATTGCAAAGGGGTCAGGGAGTGCACACTGGCAAGGGCCATGCATTTCAAAGCATCCAGTGCCTGGCAGCCAGGACTCAGCCATTAGCCTAATGTTTAGCAGGGATTTTGTAACCCTTGGGTTCTCCGGCGGTGTGCAGATGGAGCAGGGGAGAGTGGAGGAAACACAAACCAAGTCTGGGGAGCATTACAAGACATGATGGGAGAGCACAGGGCTGAAGGTGAGGGTGAGCTGGCCAGCACCAAAAGCCAGGACAAGGCTGGGCTGAAAGCAGACAGGGCAGGAGCAGCAGTTCCTCTGGCAGCTCCAGGCAAAGGTCACCTCATGTCCACACATCCTTGTGCAAGAGCAATCGGCAGAGCTCAACAACATGACTGGGTCACATCTGACTCTTCTAGAAATCCCACAGCTTAAGCATTGCCTAAACACGACTAAAGGATGTGGGAGAAACAGTGAGGGCCCCAGGATGGAGAGAGAAACTCTTGGCAGCACTCATTGTGATCTGTGTGGCCTCTCTGCTGTGACCATCAGCGCTTTCAGATGTAAACACCATATGCACTGGGAACAAATATTTGCAGAAAAAAACAAGTTATGTTAGAGGAGCTGGGAAGGCTTTGGGCAGGAGACTGCAGGAGGCACTTCTAATTGCAGCACCTCGCTAGGACTCCAAAGTGTCTGGAAAAAAACCTGGAACTCTGTGTGTGCTGCCAGTCAAGGTGGAGGGGACTTGTTGATCTACTCAGGAGTTCTCAGTCAGGGAGACAGCCTTGGTGCCCAACACAGCAAGGGCACAAAGCATCAGCAGAAACATGTGAAGAAAGAGCCACGATAAAATGACTCCCCAAAAAATGCAGTGGAGGTTCCAGAGGGTCAGAATGCCCAGGCAATAAAAAAGAAAAAAGCATCCCTGTTGCCATGACCTGGGTGTTTTCAGAGTGTTATGGGGACAGCAGGGCAGGATATAGCTTTTCTGCTCCCCCCCCAGATATATTATGTATGCGGCTTTGCATTGCATTTTTCACATCCCTTATCGAGATAGGACAGGACGGAATGGAATGGAATATAGAACAGAACAGAAAAGAATAGAACAGAAAGGAATAGAACAGAACAGAATAGAATAGAATAGAATAGAATAGAATAGAATAGAATAGAATAGAATAGAATAGAATAGAATAGAATAGAATAGAATAGAATAGAATAGAATAGAATAGAATAGAATAGAATAGAATAGAATAGAATCAGCCAGGTTGGAAGAGACCTCCAAGATCATCCAGTCCAATCTATCACCCAGCCCTATCTAATGGCACTAAGTGTCCCATTCAGGTTTTCTTGAACACCTCCAGGGATGGTGATTCCACCACCTCCCTGGGCAGCCTATTCCAATGCCAGTCACTGTCTCTGGGAAGAACTTCCTCCTAATATCCAGCCTATGCCTCCCCTTGCACAACTTAAGACTGTGTCCTCTTGTTCTGTTGCTGATTGCCTGGGAGAAGAGACCAACCCCAACCCCCACCTGGCTACAACTTCCCTAATAAAAGATGAAAACAACAAACAAAACAAATCCTGATGGTTTGGAGTGAGTTTCTTGGTTGTCTTTTTTTTTTTTTTTAAGAGACAAATATTACTTCAATACTATTTTAGTCTCCAGACAAAAGGTTGCACTTTCAAAACAAAATCCTCTCTCTGCTTTGTGGGCTGCACCTTATCATAGAATGGTTTAGGTTGGAAGGGACCTCAAAGATCACCCAGTTCCAACCCCCTGCCACAGGCAGAGACACCTCCCACTAGAATAGGTTGCTCAGGGCCTCATCCAACCTGGCCTTGAACACTTAGAACTGGAAAATGTGTCAGCCCTTGGCATCAGCTTGAAAAGGTGTAGCTCTGAAACAGGTTTGGGCCATTCCCCCTTGACTAAATTAATCCTTGGTCAGCGCTGTTGTATCATAGACTCATAGAATGGTTTAGGTTGGAAGAGACATCAAAGATCATCCAGTTCCAACCCCCTGCCACAGGCAGGGACACCTCCCACTAGAACAGATGGCTCAAGGCCTCATCCAGCCTGGCCTTGAACACCTCCAGGGAGGGAGCAGCCACAACCTCCCTGGTATCCATCCAGAAGTTTGCAGAAGACCCCATTAGCAATGATTAAAGCCTCAACTTTGTGGCCAAGGGGGCTCCTAAGAGCTACTGACTCCATAGTAATGAGCACAGCAAACTGTTGAGATTCCAGAAAACCTTAAATCCTTGGTTATCTTTTAGCAGGAAGGAGCAATGGGAACCTGCCAGTCTCAGTCAGATGGGTGACCTAATGAAAATGGTCAACATGGAAGCACCCTATGTTTGATTTTTTGGGTTCAAGTGATTAATTCTGGAGTAAGAGCTGGGAAATCACTTTCTCAGTAAGTTTCCAATGAGTTATTGAATACGTCTTCAAATAATTGAGCTTACATCAAAGCCCTCTGTGCTATGTGATGAAAAAAAAAAAAGCCTGCTTTCTGGAAGTAGGTCACTCGAGTCTCCACAGTTTTCAAGGCTTTTCAGGGGATCCTGGTGGAGTAGGGACTGCAGGCACAGCACAACATGGCAAATGCCCACAGGATGAACCAGCACTGCCAGGAGAAGTGCTAAGAAATTGAGCTTTCTGTCCACCAACACCCCAAACTCACTAGAAAGCTAAAGGAACCACCACACTTCTCTTGCTTTCCTCACCTCACTTACACCCCAGCACAGCATCTGCTTCCAGTGTAACAACAGAGAGCTGCATGGCTTCCCTAACCCCATGCATACCATTTCAACACATCTGGGCATACATGGAAGTCTGGGGAGGGACTATTCACAAAGTCTTGTAATGACAGGATGAGGGGGAATGGGTTCAAACTGGCAGAGGGGAGATTTAGGCAGGATGTTAGGAGAAAGTCTTCACAGTGAGGATGGTGAGACACTGGAACAGGTTGCCCAGAGAGGTTGTGGCTGCTCCCTCCCTGGATGTGTTCAAGGCCAGGCTGGATGAGGCCTTGAGCAACCTGATCTAATGGGAGGTGTCCCTGCCTATGGCAGGGGTTAGAACAGGATGATCTTTGAGGTCTCTTCCAACCTAAACCATTCTATGATTCTATGCAAACTCCTAGGCAAGAAGAGGACTCCCACAAGAAGGAGACCAAGTGGCAGGGCGAGGGCCATGGGGAGCTGCTCATTACCACGGGGTTGTACTCTGTCACCAGGCGAAGCTCGTTGATCCGAACAAAGCGAGTCATCTTGTCAGCATCAATGTCTTTGTTGTTCAGATCCAGATCCTTCCGCTCATTGTCCACCTGAAGGCACGAAAAGATACTTTAAAACCACATCTGTCCTCTCCTCTCAGTAACCTCTCCAGAGATATCAACAGAATTAACTCACAGGGACACCCACACCCTGGTGCACCACCATCCTCTCCCTCTCACCACCACAATCACAGACTCATAGAATCAGTCAGGGTTGGGAAGGACCACAAGGAGCACCTAGTTCCAAGCCCCCTGCCATGCCCAGGGACACCCTACCCTAGATTAGGCTAGACAGAGCCTCATCCAGCCTGGCCCCAACCACCTCCCTGGGCAACCCGTTCCAGGGCCTCACCACTCTCATGGTGAAGAACTTCCTCCTCACATCCAATCTGAATCTCCCCACCTCCAGCTTTGCTCCATTCTCCCTAGTCCTGTCACTACCTAAAGGTACAGAGATCAAACTGTGCTTTCACATACAGATCTGCCACTTTCTTTCAGGTTCACAAGGGCAAAGGAAACTCAGGGCATAACAGAAATCACAGAATCACAGGGGCTGGAAGGGACCTCGAAAGCTCATCCAGTCCAACCCCGCTGCCAGAGCATAGGCACCTAGACCAGATCACACAGGAATGCATCCAGGAGAATTTTTAGTATCTCCAGAGAGGGAGATTCCACAACACCCCTGGGCAGCCTGTTCCGGTGTTCTTTCACCCTCAAAGGGAAAAAAAATCCTCATGTTTACATGAAGTTTCCTATGCCTCAACTTCCACCCATTGCCCCTTGTCCTGTCATTGGGCATCACCAAGAGGCTGACTCCATCCTCCTGGCAGTCACCCCTTACATATTTACAAACATTAATGAAGTCACCTCTCAGTCTCCTCTTCTCCAAGCTAAACAGCTCCCTCAGTCTCTCCTTGCAAGAAATATGTTCCGTTCCCTTCATCATCTTTGTGGCTCTGCACTGGGCTCTCTGAAGCAGCTCTATCACTGAGGGTTCCAGATAGCCCTACAATATCAGCTCCTGATGGACTGGAGACAGGGAGGATTAGCTAATAAACTATTCAAGGTGTTGTGAGGTGACATCACTAACCAGCCTAACTCCTTGCATCAATTTTGGCTTTACACTCCTCTTTTAAAACCTTCATCTGCTCATTCTTTTTCTTCTATAAGCCATAAACATTGGCATGGGCCCATATGGATTTCCTGGAAACATTATGCAAGCAGGAAATCTCTCCAATAAAAAGAGGATTTTTTTTTTTTTCATCAGTATAGCAGAGAAAAATAAAATTAAATTAAACAAAAAGCAATTCCAGCACATTTTTTTGCTTTGGAGGAAAATCCATCCCACCACACAGCTCCACACTCTCCACCCCTCACCCCCCAACTCAAATGATGTGATTTTATTGAAGTTTTTGTGGCCTAGTACACTCAAAAGAAAAAAAAAATATATATATATATATATAAGGAATCCATTGAATGATAGCTAAACCACCTGATGGAGCAGAGCTCCTGTGCAGTCCCACCACAGGCTGTGACTGAGTTGAGCCGTGGAGGTGCTAGGTTCTGGCACCTAATAAGATCAAAGTTTGGGATCTGAAGGCCTTTGATGGACACATTGAATGAGTCTCTTGGGGCTGAGGAAAAGTCCACAAGCATGCACCAAAAGTTATCCTCCGCATCTGTACAACCTCCGAGAGCGTTTGTGCTGGTTTTTTTCCAGTGGTGTGCAGACATCTGCAGCCCTCTTTTTTTCTGCTGTTCTGTGGTCATCAGCAAGGTCTTTGATCTGGTAGGAGGCCCCAGCGAACCTGCTGTGCTGCCTTGAACTAATTTGAGGATTTGAATGAGAAATTAGACCACAGGTTGAGAAAGGAAAAGATTCCGGTGTCTCCTTCACTCATTTGTTTACTGAAATGGTATAAAGTTAGAAACAAAACAAAGATAAGACAGATGATTTGTGTCATGGCTGCTGCTGCATCTCTCTCCCTGTCTTCTTAGCTGGATCTGTATAACTTCAGTAACAATTTTTCTGCTGCTAGCCCCCCTGGCCAACCTACCTCTGCTTATCTGGCACATAAGACAGATAGTGAGATAAGATTGGGAAGTGGGGGGAAGGTGGTAGGGTGGTTGGAAACCCCTCTTAGGGATCCTGATCTCGGGGAGGGCTGTGGTCTTTCTGTACTAACTTTTTACTATATATAGCTGTAAATAGAGAAGGCTTCAAGGAGACCTTATAGTAACCTTCCAATATCTGAAGGGGGTCTACAGGAGGGCTGGGGAGGGACTATTCACAAGGCCTTGTAATGATAGGATGAGGGGTAATGGGTTCAAACTGGCAGAGGGGGATTTAAACTGGATAATAGAAAGAAGTTCTTTACAGTGAGGATGGTGAGACACTGGAACAGGTTGCCCAGGGAGGTTGTGGCTGTTCCCTCCCTGGAGGTGTTCAAGGCCAGGTTGGATGAGGCTTTGAGTGACCTGTTCTAGTGGGAGGTGTCCCTGCCTATGGTGCAGGGGGGTTGGAACTGGATAATGCTTGAGGTCCTTTTCAACCTAAACCATTCTATGATTCTACAATTCTATGGTATCTGTTATATATTGTAAATATCTGCTTGCATACTGTGCAAAGCTGTAAATACAAAACTTCATTTCCTTAACTTCCAGCCCACTGAGTTCTAGCCTGGGTTAATTCAAAGTGGGAGGAGGAGGGGGGGGAGAACTGCTGAACCACCACACCTGCCTGGCAACCCTGATTGGTACTTTTCAGACTGCATGGTCTGATTCCTCTCACAGATTTTCCTGCTGCATGAAGTGAAAGGGGAGTTCTACTCAAGTCAATAAGATCAGTTCAACACCTGAGTAGGTGAGGTCAGACAGATCTTGGGGACAGAGAATCAGTCAGGGTTGGAAGGGATGACAAGGATCATCTAGTTCCAACCCCCTTGCCATGGACAGAGATCCCTACCCTAGATCAGGCTTTCCAGAGCCTCATGCAGCCTGGCCTTAAACACCTCCAGGGATGTGGCCCCAACCTCACAATTTAATGCACCCTTGGACTCCACAGAAAGTCTTTTTCTTGGGCTTCTGGAAACATCTGATTGGTGTTTGGGGATGATAGAGTCTGAAATCTGCACTCAGCACACATGATTTTAAGAAAATAAGGCTGGGAAAGCAGCCTTTAACCAGTAGTTGAAGCTGCAGTCAAAATGTCTTCATTACTCCACGTAATTAGCTTGTTAGCATCTGTTAATTATGTTCTTTTTGGGCCTATCAGCCCAGACTCCTCGCTAGAATAAATGTATTTCCCTCTGCTGCCTGCAAAGAAGTCTCACCACCTGACACCAACCCCTCCTACTACTGTAATTATGGTTTAAACTTCTAAGAACTGTGTTTCAGACTCTGCAAAAGTAAAGGGAAAAAGAAAAATTAGAAAAGAGTTGATGCCTCTGATTCACTCCTATCCTGTTCGTGCATCATTGTATTCTTCAAATGAGTATTTGATTCCAAGTTCCTGTCTAAGTTCTTTTTTATTTTTCCTCTTCATCACTCTGACCTCGTACTCCTACACAGTATTCAGCACAGAATAAAAGGAGGAAAAAAATAATATGTCTGAATAACTTCAGAAAAAAAAAAAAAAGACAATTAGACAAGTGAATTGCCAACCACGTCTGAACCCAACTAGTGGATTAGTTTCCTGTGGGTTGTTTTTTTTTTTCTTGATAAACAAGAGTTCAGCTGCAAAAACTCAGCTGTGAACAAAGAATGTTCAATAGCATCTGATTTCCAACAGTCCAGACACTTTCTTTTGTCAAACACTTTTCCAAGGCAGTCATCCTCACTGTCTGCCACAGCACAAGACCAAAGTATCTTTCCCACATTTTAGGAAGAAAACCACCATAACTAAGCCCAGAGGAAAAGGACCTGGGGGTCTGGGGTGATGAAAAGCTCAACATGAGGCTGCTGTGTGAGTGCAGCCCAGACAGCAACTGTGTCCTGGGCTGCAGCAAGAGCAGTGTGGCCAGCAGGGCAAGGGAGGGGATTCTGCCCCTTTACACTGCTCTCATCAGACCCCACCTGGAGTACTGTGTGCAGTTCTGGAGCCCCCAACACAAGAAGGACATGGAACTGCTGGAGAGAGTCCAGAGGAGGGCTATGAAGATCATCAGAGGGCTGCAACAGCTCTGCTATGAGGACAGGCTGAGAGAGTTGGGGCTTTTCACCCTGGAGAAGAAAAGGCTTTGAGCAGACCTTATAGTAGACTTCCAGTATCTGAAGGGGGCCTACAGGAAGGCTGGGGAGGGACTATTGACAAGGTCTTCAAATGACAGAATGAGGAGTAGTGGGTTTAACCTAGAAGAGGGGAGATTTAGACAAGATGTTAGAAGGAAGTTCTTTGGAGAGAGGGTGGTGAGACACTGGCACAAGTTGCCCAGGGAGGTTGTGGCTGTTCCCTCCCTGGAGGTGTTCAAGGCCAGGTGGGATGAGGCTTTGAGTGACCTGTTCTAGTGGGAAGTGTCCTTGCCTGTGGTGCAGGGTTGTAACTGGATGATCTCTGAGGTCCCTTCCAACCTAAACCATTATATGATTCTAAGAACCCAAACCAAAATGAGTGTTGCTTCAGATTGCATCCTGTGCCCATAGCAAATAAAAGGTTAAATAAAAGGACCTGCCTACTAATTGCTCACTCTTAGATCATGCTCTTTGGATTATCTGGTCATGACAGTGGTAACCATGTTGTAGGAAATGCTGAGAAAGAATGGGGAACAAACTGTTTTTCTCCAGTCTGTGTACACCCTGGGTCTAGAATTTGGCCAGGCTGCCACATTTACTTTCCCTAGAACACTGAGTGTGTTCTCATCCCCACTTCCAGTATCTGAAGGGGGCCTACAGGAAGGCTGGGGAGGGACTATTCACAAGATCTTGTAATGAGAGGATGAGGGGGAATGGGTTCAAATTGGTGGAGGGGAGATTTGAATGGGATGTTAGGAAGAAATTCTTCAGAGTGAGGGTGGCGAGGCACTGGAACAGGTTGCCCAGGGAGGTTGTGGCTGCTACCTCCCTGGATGTGTTCAAGGCCAGGCTGGATGAGGTCTTGATCGTCCTGATCTAGTAGGAGGTGTCCCTGCCTATGGTGGGGGGTTGGAACTGGATGATCTTTAAGGTCTCTTCCAATCTAAACTATTCTATGATTCTATGATTCCCTACTGCCACCTCCCACAAGCCACATAGGCTTAGAGCTCTGGTGGCACAACACTCTGTGGCTTTTAGGACATCATGTGCTGCCCAGGGCCTCTCTCCTCTGCAGATACACCTCTCTCCAGTTTTCAAGGGCCATACTTGTATAAGAAGAACAACACAAGGAAGTGGACATAAGCAGTAGAAGAATTCATAGAATCATAGAATCATAGAATGGTCTAGGTTGGAA
>VWZI01007268.1:590558-629525 GCA_013396835.1 Psilopogon haemacephalus | reverse complement strand
TTTTTTTTTCAACACCCCCTTAAACTTAATCTTTCCCATAAAATAGGTCTATGCCTTTCTCTTTCTACCTCTCAGCTGATCAGCTGCAATAGGTCATCTCTGATCCATGACTCCAGTAACTCTTGGAAAGGAATTGCAGATGTTGGCATGGCAGTGGCACACAGGCCATGCTGATGCCATGTGAATTTCCATGTGCAGCTCACTTTGTGTGTTAGAGAAACCCTTACCAGCAGGCAGCTGGGAGCTGTGTGCCTTCTGGGAGGTTTCATACTTTGGGAGCCAGTTGGCCTGGTACCGGTATGATGAGAAATGGTTGGTGCAACCTCTTGCTGCAGGTGACTCACGGAATACTTAGTTGAAAGGGACCTCAAGGATTGTCTCAGACAAACTTTCTTGGGGAGACCACAGACTAGATAAGATGAGCCAGCACCTTGTTCAGCTGAATCATGGAAGTGCCTAGTGTTGAGGAATCCACTACTTCCTTGGGGAGGTTATTCCAGTGGCTAAATTGTATTTGTGACCTTTTTTTTTCTCTTGTGTCCAGTTGGAATCTCCTCAGGATTAACTTGTAGCCATTTCCCTCTCTCTTTTCTGCGTGACTCCTTGTAAAAAGGGAGTCTCCATCTTTTTTGTAGTCACACTTTAAATACTGGAACATGGTGCTAAGATCTCCTCTAATCCTTCTTTTCTGAAGGCATATGGCAGGCTTCCCAGTCCTTTGATCATCTTTATGGCCCTTATGTGGACCCTCTCCAGCCTGTCCACATCTCTTTTTTCTTTCTTTCTTTTTTTTTTTTTTTGTGTAGCAGGGACAAAAACTGAACAGGGTATTGCAGGTATGGCCTGACAAATGCTGAGTAGAGTGGGACAATGACTTTGTTATCTCTGCTGGTGGTGCTGATGCAGCCGTGCATCACAGCCAAGCATCGTGTTGGCCTTCTTTGCTGCTGCAGCACACTGTTCGCTCTTTGAGCTTGTTGTTCCCCAGCACCTCAGGTCTCTTTCCACATAGCTCCTCTTCAGCCAGGTAGATCCCATTCTGTGCTGCACTCTTGGATTGTTTTCCCAGGTGCAAGGCTTTACACTTGTCCTTGCTGAAATTCTTCAGGTTCTTGTTAGCTCACTCTTTCCGCCTATCCATGTTTTCTCTGCAGGGTGGCTCTCCCTTCTGAGGTGTCTACATCCCCCACTTGGTTTGGTATCATCAGCAAACTTCATCAGGGTACACTTGATCCCATCATCCAGAGCTCATCTGGTCCTGGTATGTCCTGGAATGGGCACCCTGCCCAGGGATGGGATTACCGTACTTGCATTGCTCCTGAAGGGTATTTTCTGACTTGTTCTTCAAAGTTTCTTTTGGTAGCCTCAGTGACCTGCATGGGTGGCGTGCGGTGCAAGTTCTGGAGATGTGCGGATCCCAGGGTGGGACACGGGAGAGGCACTGGGAAACAGATCAGCCTTAGCAGAGCAGTGTCCTTCATCCAGGGCTCGCAGCCTGGCTCGGGGAGAGTCCCAGCGGCAGCCTCACGCCTCAGCCAGCGCCGGCACGGAGGGGCCGAGGCCGCCCCCCGCCGCCGGGCTCTGGGCTCCGTGCGCCGATGGCCGCCGCCAGCCGCAGCTCNGCCGCCGCCACGGCGGGGGCTGAGCTGGCCAGGGTACTGACCCGGCACGGCACGGCCCCGCTCGGGGATGGGCTCCTGCTCTGCCGTCGTTGGAAATCATTTGGCATCGTCCGGGGCTCCGCAGCTGGAGTTCTTCTTTTGCACTTCTGGCAAGAGCTGCTCCGCTCCGCGCTTTGCTGGGCAGTCCTTGGGTTTTTTTTTTCTCTCTCTCTGTTTTCACCGACGTTCAGGAAGGTGGTGAAGAGCCTTCTGCAGCTCCTGCTCCTTCTGCCCTGCCCAGAGCCTAGTGGGATGCCCTTCTCCTTGTGGCCTTCACTTTTCTGTTTTGTCACGGAGTTGTTTAGGTTGGAAAAGAACAATGTGATCATCGAGTCCAGACTTTAGTCCAGCACTGCTAAGTCCACCATGTCCCTTAGCATCATGCCTACACATCTTTCAAATACCTCCAGGGATGGTGGTTCCACCACTTCCCTCAGCAGCCTGCTCCGGGGCTTTACAACTCTTTCTGTGAATAAACTTTTCAAAATATCCAACCTAAACTTCTCCTGGTGAAGCTTGAGGCTGCTAGCTCTTGTCCTAAGTGCTTGCTACCTGGGATAACAGGCTGACCCCTACATTGCTGCAACCTCCTTTCAAGAAGTAGATTTGGGAGCTGTGGGCTTCTTGCTGATTGTTTGCTCTGGGTCACTCTTGCTGTGATTTCCGTAGTCTCCAGTTGCTGTGGCCTGCCCATCCTTCTCCCTCAGTGCTGCTGGCTCAGAAGAGTGATGTGGAGGTGTCTTTACTGCTTCCCCTGCACAACATAGAGCCTGGTGGGGTCTGGATGTCTAGGCACTGAGTTCTTTTTGGGGCTTCAGACCCAGCCATCTGCCCACTGTTTATGCTGGAGCTATAATGAATGTTGGCTCCACCTCCTTTTTCGGGTCTTGGACAAGTTTCTTGGGTTCTTCATCAATCTGAGAAACCAGGATCTTGCATGTCTTGCATCTGCGCCCTCAGTGTCTGCAATAGTAGCTCTCTGAGAACCATATGAAGATGACTATCCAAGAGTGCCCTCACTTTCTCTATCCTGTGTGCCTTCTGCTGGTCTCTCCCAGGAATTTATCTAAATATGATTTGACTTTGTGCTAAACCCTGTCACAGCAGCTCCATCACCTGTAGAGAAGAAAATCCATCATTCAGGAAGGTGATGGAGCTCCAGGTGACGCCAGTAGCTGTATTAATGGCCTTTCTAGTGTGGGACAGCAATGAGGCTACATTTGTCATTCATCAGTTCTCCAAATGTCTCACACAACAGGGATTCAGGATTGTGTCAGTCATTAGTTGGACAGAGTTTGGGTAGGCTCAGATTTTTCTCTGTCTATTTAAGAGGTTGTAACCACAAGCACATGGTTGAGTGTGTTCATCTGAAGGGGAACGTTATTCCTTCCTCTTGCCCCACCTCATCTTTCTGCACTGAATCTCCCATGCCGGATGTGAAAATACGAAATATTTCCTTGCTGCCCTGTCTCCACTCGTGAGCATGCTAGCTGTGGGTGGAGAAGAGAACGTGTGTCCTTAACTAAAGGTCACAAATGCTTTAATGTCATTACTCTTCTGAGCAGTCTTTTTTAGACTGGCCTCTGAGAAGCTCTGCATCAGAGGCAGACAGAGCACATCTTGGGCAGGACAAGTGTAGTGACTCTATGATGAGGCTCAGAGACAGGAAGATAACCTGGCTTCCAGTCCTCCACCCCAGCTTTGGACAGGGTTCCCTGCCAGCCCAACACAGCAGAGCTCTGAAACCAGGTTTGCTGAACCTGAGATCTGACACCTTGAAAGACAAGAGCATAGCTGTTGGAAACAACTTTGTTGTTCCTTGCTGTGTGTAACAGTAACGGAGCTGGAGAGTGTATGTGGAGCAAGACATGGCTCTCTTATGACAATAAGCTCCTTCAGAAACTTCTAGCTAGATGCAAAGTAAACCAAGCGAAGTTTGTGCTGCACAGGGTGACCTCATGCAGTGTGGTGGAAGAACTCCAACTTCCATCCTGCCTTATCAGTGCTGGCTGCCTAAGGTTTTGTGAGAATTAGACACAGCATATGGTGCCTGCAGATCTGAGCATGTTACAGAGGTCATTAAACTCAGAAAGGGACCTTGCAAGGATTGGTGTGTACCACTCCCCTCCTGTTCAGACTTGGACACATCTTGCTTGATTCTTGTTTTTGCCCACTACCCCTACCCTCATCTTTCCATTTCCCCAGAAGGTGAGTAGTTCTGGGTGATGGAATATAATATTAATATTTCACAATTTGACTCATAAAATGCTTATATGAAGAGGAAAGAAAATTGTTTAATGCTTCTCTTGCCTCCTGAATTGAAAGTCAGGAGTCAGAAGGGTACAGAGACCTGTTCCAAGAATCATAAGCCATGCTGATCTAACTCTAGCTGTGACAGCTTCAGTGAGGATAAACAAGGTGAGAGCAAGCCTTCTTCATCACCTTTGACAGGCAAGGGTAAATGGAAACCAGGGATCACCAGAATGGGATTTAATCTTTTCTTATTATTTAGTGTCAACCAGACCAGTAACAGCGTTGTAATATAAATGTTGGGATACTTTCGCACTTTCCAGCAAGGAAGGAGTTACCGTTGCAAGAGATAACAGCTAAGCAGGTGAAGCATGGAAGGGGTGATAGGTTGTGTGAGCAAATTAAAAAGTCAATGACTTGAGTTTTCTGTGGGAGAAAAGGAGACAGAGTTCACTGGATAGGTGAATTCAAGGGGTTTGTGCCCTTTTTTTGGGGTGTTCATGCTGCATGATGGTTGTGTGGTTGTCTTGTTGGCTGGTGCTGATCCAAGCATCTGGTGAAAATGGAAGCTGAGGTTTGGCCATCTCCTTTTTTTTTTTCTTTCCCTTTTGCTGTAGACATTGTTCGCAGTGACATTGCCCTGGATAAGCAGAAAGGCTGTAAGATCGCCCAGCATCCTGACATAATGTTGGAGCTACAGAGGGAAAAGGCAGCTCAGATGCACTTGGTTTTATTAAAGGAGCAGTTTTCAAACACATACAGCAACCTCACATTAACAGGTAAGGCTGCAAGACTAGCTTTGGAGCCAGGAGCTGAGGCTACTTCTTGTTAACTTTATAGGTGTGTTAAAACCCTCTTGTGCTTCACCTCTGTATGAATCAGCATCTCTCTAGCTGCCTCTGTTTCCTACCAAGATTACTGGGTGCTGGGAGGGAGAGGACCTGCAAGAACCTGTGGTGGACTCACAAGGCCTCTGTGGCTGGCACCTATACAGACACTCCAGATTTGGTGCCCTTGGACAGAACGTTTTCTACAGTCTGACCTAAGCAGAATACCACAGCACGTGAAGTGCTGGAGAAATCTCCCTGCTAACTGTTCACGTTGATGGGGCTGCAGCAATTACTAAATTTGGAGTCCTTTAAGCTGCAGCTGATTTTTTTTTTTTCCTTTCCAGAGCATGCACTTTGTGTGAACCCAGTAAATATTAAAGAGCAAATATAAAGGGATAATGGCCTAGACAGAGATGAGAGGATACTCTTTTTCTGGCAACTGTTTGTATTATCCAGGGAACAGAATCTCAAAGGATGGAAGAGACTGCCACATTTTGGATACACATTTAATGGTGCTTGTAAAGGACTGATGTCTTCAGGCAGAGAGTGGGCAGGGGGATGAGATCCCAGCAGCCAGCAGTGTCCTTTCATAGCTGTTCTCCTTATCGCTACAGCTGGATGAGCCACAGACGATGGGAAGGAGGAAGAGACTAATAAATCAAATAAGATCTCCTTCTCCTCTTGATGGGTCCCTTTTCTGTGAAAGGCAGGGAGGCATCTAAATTTTATGGGAGTGCCCTGTGCTCTTGCTGGGGATAAGATGGCAAGCCCTGTGGTGGCCCTCCCACGCTGCCACACTAGGGGAGGCAAGTGGGTCCTGCGCAGCCTTCCCCCTCTCAGCTGCCATTCCTAATTCAGTGCCTAGCCCCTGCCTTGAGGCCAGCTTCAGTCTGCGTCTTCACCAGTGCAGCTCTGGCTCTCCTGGGGATGTTGGCCGTGCAGAACCTCTTGGGGACCCCACAGAGGGGGGATGGCAATAGCAGAATTGGCAGAGGGCTCAGCCCAGAGGGACAGTGGGCACTGGGGCTGTGAGTGTGGCTGAATCACATCATTCCTGAAAGCCCAGCGTTTAAATGGGACCCTCAGCACCGTTTCTCATTCTCTGTAACGTAATCCACTTGGCTGTTTATTCCCAGTACAACTGCTGGAATCAACATTGTCAGCTTTTCCCCTGACAACTTGCTTACTTTCCACTAAACAAACTTCCCTCGAGAAGAGAAGCTGCTCTCCCCTGTCCTCCTTCTCTTGCTGCTTCAAAGCTCTCCGGCATTGCTCACATTTTTTACAGAACCTGCAGAGCAGAGGTGCTACCTGGTTATCAGCTCAGCTCTTAGCCTTTCCAAGTGTGTTTACAGGATAGTTCAGAAGGTTTTACCTCTAACCCTCTGGAGAGGAGAGACTAATTTCACTGGAATATTACCCAAAGAACTATTTTAATGTCCTTTAACTCCCTTTGAATGCGAGCAGAGCAACTTCATAATTGTTATGAAGTTTAATCTTTTATTTCATAGACATAGGTCTGAGAACATGGACTCTAGACAGCTAAGCATAATATTTAACTGGAACTCTACTAACTTGTGTAAATATTTCCCTTCTCCATGATGGATCTGGTGTTTGGGGTGGGCAGAGGGGGTTATACATCTGTTCCAGAAGGGCATTCCTTACCTTCAGAATTCAATCAGCCGGAGTTTGCTTGAGGACTTCTCTTTGTTCTGAACAGTGGTTTTTTAGAGTGCTGTAGGGAGTCCCCAGATCGTGAGGCAGGGTCACAGAACCATAGAATTGTCAGGGCTGGAAGGAACCTCAAGGATCATCTAGTTCCAGACACGTCACACTAGATCAGGTTGCTCAGTGCACCATCCAGCCTGGCCTTAAAGACCTCCAAGGATGGGGCTTCCACCACTTCTGAGGTGGTGGGGCTTCCACTGACAGTGAAGAACTGCCTCTGCAGGGATGGAGTATCTGTGGGATCTCTGAGAGCAGGGTTTCCTCCTGGAGATAGGTATGCAGGAGTCACATGGCCTCATGCATTGCATGTACTGTGTATGACCTTCAGTATTCAGTGCCCAGCCTAGACTGGATGAAGATTCAACCCCATGCCTCCGTGTAAGAGGGGTCCTACTATTTACTAGTTTCTGCAGCACTTTGACTGTCCCAAAGAAATGTAAATGGAGTATCTTTCCCAAAGTCATGTGAAAGTAAGCTGTGCTTTATGATAGGATAGCTACTCTAGGAGAGCTTTATTCCTATCCTGCTACCACCACCACTGTCGTGATTTGGACAAAAAGTTCCCTGCTCTTCCTCCTACATGACATAGTTATATGAACACCTTGTAAGACTATAGATCAGGCCTCCCACTCTGCCTACAAGTGTGGGCAAGTGATACTGCCATCAAACTTCCATGCAGTATCCACAAGGCTTTAAGAATGAAAGCTCTGAGAGCGCAGGAAATGTGATTCTGCAGTCCTTGTAGCGGCAATGTAAATCAGAGGCTTTTTCAAATCTATTCACCAGTTGCACATGATTCCCAGGGTGCTCCTTATCTCAGGGTTTTGGTTTTGCACTGGGATTTAAGCTTCTCCCAGCAGCAGGTACCTCCAAGGTAAGAGGGAGTCTTAAAATGAAATGTGGGTTTTTTTGTGCTAAGACACAACTGAGACTGAGTGAAACCAGGCAGCCTTTCTGGCTCTTGTTCCTCCAGGAACACATGTTAGATTTTGGCTTAGGTCACTTGGGTTCCTTTAGGCAAGTATGAGCTTTCCTCGGCTCCTGTCTGCAGGCTTTCTCTTACATCTTGCCTTTGCTTTCTGTACGTGATCTTTCCAGGCTTATCGAGCCTGCCTCACTGAGATGAGCAATGGTCTTTGATCTGTGACAGTGCTATTTAAATGCTCTGTAACATTTTGAGGTTTATTAATCTTTGCTGCTTCCCCCCTGGTGCTCAGAGATAGGTATCTTGTTTCACAGATCAGCATCTCTGATGCTCTTGAGTGAGCCTGTGGTAGAGCAGGAGGAGAGTGCACAGCATTGCCTGCTTGCCTCTGGGAACTGGCTCTCTCAGCTCAGACCAGGGTGGGATAGGGGAGGAGAAGGAATCTTCCCTCAGAAACACTTCTCTGCTCCTTCCCAGTTGATTTAGGTGGAGCAAGTGGTGATTTTTTTATGGCTTGTATCAGCCGGGGTAGAAGTTGCAATCGGCACAGCAGGCTCCCCTTCTTTGCAGCTCTCAGGAGAAACGTCCAGGTGACAATAAGGTGATTTTGGAGCCCTAGAGCTGAGGGGTGAACACACAGCACCGTGCTGGCAGCCGGCGAGGTGTGAGGAACTGCCCAGGGCTGTGGAGACACAACGTGTGTGCAGCTTTTACGGGGTGAGCTTGTGAGGAGTGGGGCAGCAGCAGGCAGAGCTGTGATAGATTAAAGCTGAATCCCTCCATTTGTAGTGCCAGTTTGGGCTGGGATAATGTGCTGCGTTTATGCTTTAAGAGGCTGGATATCCACAGGTTTCTGTGCTGTTAGTAAGTAAAGCCTGTTAAACCCAATGGCAGAGGGAATTGCTCAGGTCAATAGACATCTGTGAAAAACTGTCCCCTCCTGCATTTACATGAAGTGTTAAGTGTAACTGAGCTTCCCAAGATACAAGTATGAACCATAAATTTCCCTCTAAGACTTCCCATCCTGAGGAAACAAAATAGTGCCCTGCTTCTCACTCTCAACAATGGAGAAATGTCTCTTCTTTTTGCCCTACCTTCTTGCCTGAAGCTACAATGCAAATTGCTTCACCGCACCGAGAGACCGGCGATGACAGCTCTCCAGCCTGTCCTACCACACCACATCTGCACTGAAAAGCCAGTGAGGAGACTACGGGGTGTGTGGTGGGAGCTTTCCATCCTGTCACATCATGTGACACAGCCTCTAAAAGCAACAGTTAGGGGAAGAGACTCTCCCACAGGGTATATAATGCTCCCAGTTAACCCTCTGCGCTCTCACTCTGCTGATGGTGTTAGCAGAGGGTCTCTTCCAGCTGCAGAAAGAGACTTGAGGGGATTGAAATCAGGTGGGAGCTGCTAGGAGCAGAGCTGAGAGCTGCCAAAGAGTGCATTTCATTGTCTGCGTCCAGCACTGCAATCAGGTGTTTCACACTGGCATCCCATTACTGCTGTTAAGGTCATTAGATAGCTTAAAACTCTGCCATAAGAGCAGCTGTGAGCTCTTTGTGAGGCATTCCTTGGAGAAGTTTACTTCTGGAGGTGTTAGCAGCCAGGAAGAGACCCTCTTTGTCTAGGATAAGTGGTATGAGTATGAAGTGGTGGTGACAGAGGGTACACCCTGTCTTTTCTCAGGTGGGGGATGAGTGGAGCAAAGCAGAATATGAGGGAGCAGGGTATGTGTGTGGCTACTGCAGAGCAGCTATGTGTGGTGCGCCACTGAGCGGGGTTGAGGGCACTGTGTCTGTGTTAAGAGCTTGTGAGTGAGAAGCTGCCCCACAGAAATATGTTTTCCTCCTGTTCCCCAAAGACATCGAGAGCCACAGTTGTGCTTGTTCCTTGGCAGGGAGTAACAGCTTGGGTCAAGCACCTGCGACATTTGTGTTTCCTGCACTTGTGAACCTCCCCCGGTGGTTTTGGGATTCCTGATGCATGCTGTGGCTCTGGGAGATGATGGTCCTGGAACAGCACATGCCCGCGGTGCCAGGGACCTGTCCCGTGGAGTGCTGGGTCTGGTGGGGACTGTGGCTCACAGGCTGCCCTCGCAAGGGGGTCAGTGCAGAGAGCAGAGCATGGGGTTGGTGTGCGTTTGGTGCCTGTGCTGCTAGGCAGAAAGGCTGCTCTGCTTGGTTTTGCTGAAGTTTGCCCTCGAGGCACCGTTTTATCCCTAGTTACAGCAAACTCTGCGGGGCTGGAGGTGGTGGTGGGGACACTTTGTGAGGTGGGACCTGTGGGGGATGTTGCAGAAGTAAAAGCAGCTTCCTTGCCTTTTTGGCAGCTTGTTTGGGATCAGCAGCCTACAATGTCCTGTGATCTGCTCAGCAGTGATATGTATCATAGCTGCTCTACTGGGTGCTGCACTGGGGTGGTCTGCACTGCGTTTGCTCTCCAGCTTTCCTTCAAGCAGTGCTCTCTGGGGCTGTGTCACAGCTCACTTATCTGAGAGTCTGTCGGATCCAACTGTCTGCTCTTCTCTCCATTGCAGCCTCTTATGTTATAGGCGTTATCCACAGCATTGTACAAAATAGATCTGCAAAGGACCTCAAGAGGGCATCTTCTAGCCTTTTCCGTGACAAATCAGCTGTACCTGGTCTCTGCTTGAGGAAAGGTATACAAGGAGAGGCAATATCTTTTAGGTGACCAGCTCCCAGAGTTGGAAAACCAGACAAGTTTTGGGGAGCTTGAACCCACTTGTTGGGGCTGAAGAAGAAAACACAACAGTCAAAGCTAAATCCCCAGCGAAAATAATTTCCCCAAGTTTGTTCCTTCGATTAGCACAGCTTGGGTACTGTTGGGAAAGTTGTCAGCAAGGGAAGACAGTAATGTCATCCACTCCTATGGGAAGGAGAGAAGGAGAGAGAACTGCTGTGAAGCACTGGGGAGTTTTGTGTGAGGAAGAGATCAGAAAAATTGTAGTATGTTGTTAAAACAATCTCTGCTCTGAGCCCATAGTTAATGACCAGTTGCCAGGTCCTATCTGAAGACGGTTTGCAGGTGTCTTCTGAGACCTCTGATTCAGAATTTAGGGGACAGTGCTGGGAAAAAGCAAGCGTGGAAAAACAGCCTCTTGTTTTTGTGCCATTATCAGTTGTTTATATGAGCTCATTCTGAAGCAAAGCGGCTGTTTGTTTTCACTACGCAGCTTTCTGAGGGCGTTTGGTGTGTAGCTGTAATCTGCTGCATTCCTGGGGCATGCCTGTGTAAAGCCAGCAGGTTGTCAGGGTGCAGTGGCAAGGCGCCGGTGTTGCCCAGGCTGTGGGGACATCACTGCTAACGGGTTCAAGTGATGTGGCTTTATCCTTGTTCTTAAACCCTCTGTGACGGGGCTGATGTACCCTCCCTCAGCAGTCGGCTCTAGGGTATACTTATCTATGTCATTATGGAGTTGGCGTTTTTAAAATCTCTTGCTTCGATTTAAGCCCATTAGGGCATGTCCTGTCCCCATGGAAAGCTTACAGCACTCCTTTCCTCTTTGCAGAAATCTTTTACATATTTGAGGCTTGTTATCATGTTTCCCTGAAGACTGTTGTTCTCCACACTGAACAACTGCCTTTCATTTGCTCTTTCCTCATGGTCATGTTATTTTCAAGTTGAATGACACATGCGTGGTTGATTCTGCCTCTTGAGGTCTCTTTCAGCCCTCTTTAAAATTTTTTGTGGTTCTGGGTTTTGTTGGGGTCCCGCTGGGTCTGGGCTGGTTTTGAAGTGTGTTGCCTTGAAATGAGCCCAGCATTGTAGCTGAGGCCTTTCTTGACTGCGAGGAGCACCAGAGCTATTTTTTGTGTACCTTGCGTGTAACAACTCCTGTCTGTACATCCCTGTATAATCATGGATTGTTTGGATACAACATTGGTTGTTCATGCCTGTGCTTTTGTGTACAGTTTCCCAACCCAGCTGTGTGCTTCCCGTATGGAATTTCATCTAGACTATTTTCCTAATTTTCTAATTAAAATGTTATATGAAACTGGAGGTAAAGCCTTGTGAAAAGTAAAAGTATAGAACATCTGTTGCCTGTGTTTCACATATGAGACCCTTTTGCTCTGTCAGTGAGAAGGCAGGTTGCCTTCACGTGGCCAGGCTATTGCTTCCAGCCCTTCCTTGCAGATAGTTTCATGATTTCTTTCAGAAATTTTTTCAGGAATTGAAGTTATGTTGACTGGCCTGCAATTTCCTTCATTTTTCAACCTGTTGAATATAGTCACTATATTTGGCATTTTCCAGTCTTTTGAGACCTCGTTTGTCTTCCAGAAGTTCCTGGAGATAGTTGCTGATGGAACTCTGCTTATTTGCGAACATTGAACTTCAGCAATCTTCATTCTGCTCGTGTGCTGCTGCTTTTAGTTGTGTTAACTGTTGTGTATTTAGCTGTCCCTTTTAATGAACCAACAAAAGCAGGATTACACATTTCAGCTTTGACTCTGAATCGTTGGCTATCGTTGAAGTAGTTGTCCCCATTTCTACCTCTTTGCTTCTCGAGACAGCTGTGAGCCAAACCCCTGGGATCCCCCCACGCCCCCCCGCCTCCTTTTACCCTAATTAGTAGTTTTACAACTCATTGTGTGCTGACGGTATGTGTGTGAGAGAGGTCATGAAGGTGAATCTCTTTTTCAGGTGACACTCTCTAAGTCCACTAAGCAACACGTTGGCTTTCTCATTGTTCTGATTTGGTTATTGCTTTTGTGACTTTGGAGAATGTGAATTCTTACGACGTGTTCGGTAGTTGTTAAATTCAATTTACTGTCCCATTTGACTGACCTCTCAAGAGAAGATGCTTTATAAATTGTGCATCTTAAAATTAGCAATTATATGTGCATTATAACGTGTAATGTTGTTACCAGAACCAGCCGTTTCGGGGTGCTGCGTAAAGAATAAAGCGAGCACATAAACCTAACAGAAAACAGATTGCGGTGAGAGCGGGGAGGGCTGACACACACCAACAGCTTCGGAAGGGCTCGTGGTGTGTTCAGTGGTATAAACCAATCTATTAACCTTTTCTCCCTGCTTGGGAGGTGATGAACTCTTTGGTCTGCCTCTTCCCACCGATGTAGTTATCAAATGTCTCCTCGGCATGCCGGCGATCCCTGCTGCGCGCCGTTTCTGCTGAACATGTGGGGTTTTTGCTCTCCTGGTGCCGTTCCTTTGTGCTCATCCGCATCAGCCTGATGGAGTTTCCATTTCTCCTTGGTCAGCTGCAAGCTATGGAGGAGTCTGTGACTTACACTTAACTCTACTCCCACATCCAGATAATTTGCATTTCTTCTCTTATCAGGCTGCCTGTTTACAGAACACTTCCTGCACTCGCTTGTCGTTCTGCGAAATATCTGAGGTGTTTTTTTTCAGGTGGATCTTGCCATCTTTGTCCTTATAAAAACACTGGTTTTATTCTGCTGCTGTTTGCCCTTCTACTCCTAACAAGAACAAATGCTCATTTTTTGCTCCCTTGCCCACAGTGCTTTCCACCTTTGTGGTTTTTCCCATTTTTTTCCCCTCTGTTGTTGAGAGCCAAACCTCGAGGAGCCTTCTTCCTAATTTTGTTCCTGTCTCTTCTTTCGTAATTATTTTTTCTTGAATGCATTCCAGCAACTCGATGCAAGGATGTGTCCAATGTCTTCCTTTCTCAGCAAATGTGCAGGCAGTTAAAGGTTCTTAATTACCAGTAGGTTCTGTGTTTCAGATGCTCCCAATAAGCCTGTGCTTCTGATCTCCCTGATTTTGTAGCCTAAAGCAGACCCCTAGTGTGCCAGTGTCTGGGCTCCTTCCACTCTTACGTTACAGAGGTTTTTATACCTGCTCTTTGTACTATTGAATTTCAACCCATGCTTTTATGCTGAGCTTCAAGATCATCCAGACCTTCTTGTGTGGTGTTTCTTGTCCTCTACTGTGCTGGTGACAATTTTTCTCTTTTTTCAGTGCTGTCTTTAACTCCTGACTTTCAATCTCTGGAGCCTTCTTTGCCTCTCACCATCAGGTTAGAAACCCTTTCACTCCACGCGCTAATGTTAACACCTACAGGCAGCAGTTGGCTCTTGTGGATTTTCCTCATTTGTAATCTGAATAGATTTGGCTCCTTTAACTTTGTTTTACCAGAGTCCCTCCATATCTCTTCATGTGGCTGTGCAGGACATATTTTTCCATCTCAGAGGCATGAGCTCCATATTGTTTTCCTGGACATGTATTAGCTTGTGCTTGGCTGAATTAAAGCTCACTTGGTTGGGTGGTGACCTAGCCATACAAACTGGATCAGAGAGTAGACAGGCTGTTTTGTTTGTTATTTACTAACCTACCTGTCTGCATCTATAGGCTGCCTCTAAGGATTTTTATCTAAGTGATTGGTAAAAGTACTGCATCCTGTGGGATGGGCAGCAAGCAATGGGTATGGCTGATGTCTGATCAGCCATTTCCATCCATCTAGTTACAGCAAATTCTTTCTCTTACCACAAGTTCTTAAATCAAGCTGTATCATCAGTTAGACAGGTCTTGATTCTGTACAACATGCGTTGGCTGGTAATTAGCCGAGACACAACTATAAAGAATTATTGGTAGGTGCTCATATTGGCTTTTAATTACTCCGTCTAGGTCTGCTGTCTGACTGGCTGTTGCTCCCTAGGTCAGCCAGTCCTGCCTAAGCACCGGCATGGGGTTAGAGCTCTCCTACCCTTCTAGAATTACTTGACATTCCAAGATTTATTAAAAATCAGCCTCAATGGGTCAGAGATCTCCTTTGCACACTTGGAGGTGCAAATTATCCAGGGTTGGTGATTTAACAGTGTTTATCTAAAGCAGATGTTATCTAATAAATCTCTTGATTATTAGTAAACTGAAGCATGTTGTCTTGGGAGTTCATCATCCTGTCCTTTTCCTGAATATGCAAGGTACATATTTGTATTTTTGTAGTTACATTGGTAATTTCGCACTGTGCACGTCTCTGTTCACGTTTCCCTTCTTTCCTTTGTATTTAAATTCCCCCTAATAACTCAGCTAGACATTAGAAATTTTCCCATCGTGTTTAAATAATTAATTTCCTTTGTAATTTGCAGTTGGTTGCTGCTTTTCTAACTTATGTATTGTTTTCTGTTATTTCTGTCTACGCCACTGCATACGAATGGGTTTCCAGCCAAAATATCCTTCTGGCCAACTAAACCACCTGACAAAAACAAAGCAGGACAAAACCAACTTTAAATGTTCTTTCGGATTCTTTTGCCCAGAATTTTCTTCCCAATAATTTAATTAGATAATTTTTTCTCAGCCTGGAGAAGCTGAAGCACCTCGTGTGTGTATTTCTGACTGGGATGATGGTCCCAGTAGCTTTTCCCAAGTGCAGTCTTTGAGAAGGTAGCTGCTGCTGAGGGCAGAGAAGGGGACTTCGTGTCTAGTGAGTTATCTGCATTAAAAAAGAAAAAGAAAAAGAAAAAATAAATCCTAGCAAACTGTAACATAGCAACAAATCTCACTGTAGTCAGAGGAGCATCACCAGTTTCAGTGCTCTGTCCACCATCCCTTTGTATTTGCTCAGCATGAAATATGCCAGGAATGGTTATTTACATGCTGCGAGGAAGCTTGCAGCCAGGAACAGGGGATGTGTCTGTGATGTGCAGAGTACATCTCTGATAGGCCTATGCTTTGTGGCTGGGCTAACGCATGGAGAAAACAGAGGAGAGGGGAGAGGTATGGTTGGTACGCCTGGCTTGGCGGGGAGCGCCAGGGATAATCTCTGTGGCCGGACCCTGGCTCCTGCCTGCCCCATGCTGCTCAGTGGGGGCACTGCCTGCTGGTGGGAACGCTGTTTGCTTCCCGAGGCTGGTTCTCCTTTTTCTTGCTCTAACCCCTTTTCCATCTGTCCATTCATTTATTATTTACCGCTTTCCTTTGCTCTTTTCTTCACTAGCTGGCTCCTGATGCTCCTGGCTCAGGAAGGGGCTGTCCTATGGGGAACACAAGGTCTTGTAATGACAGGATGAGGGGTAATGGGTTTAAACTGGAAGAGGGGAGATTTAAATGGGATGTTAGGAGGAAGTTATTTACAGTGAGGTTGGTAGACATTGGTATGGGTTGCCCAGGGAGGTTGTGGCTGCTCCGTCCCTGGAGGTGTTCAAGGCCAGTTTGGACGAGGCCTTGAGTGACCTTTTCTGGTGGGAGGTGTCCCTGCCTATGGCAGGGTGTAGGAACTGGATGATCTTTGAGGTCCCTTCCAACCTAAACCATTCTATGAATACCCAAGTGGCTTTTTTTTTTTTTTTTTAAACTCCTCAGTTATTACAGAAGCCTGACATAGGCTAAACCTAAATGATTCTATGATAAGTCCCTCCACTGCTCCTCCACCAGACCTCTTTGTCATGGGGGCAGGAGTGTGTGACCCACATGGTTAAATTGGTTAGCATTTTTCCAACCCACAGAAAGGGTCCAAATTTTGGAAATAAGAGGTTCCTGAAGTTCCCCATGTGGTCCACGCTCTGCTTTTTCAGAGGCTCGTACTGGCTGGGGGTGGATATGTTGCAGGGGGAGAGTTACATGAGAGCCTGTGGGTATGCAGGCTTTGTGCAGCTGAAGGTGGTGTGGGGAAGAGCAAGGTTACAAGGTGTTCAAAAGAAATTCTGGATCTCTCCTTACTTCATTAAGTTTTATATTGGGTTGCTGTGCCAAGAGACACAATCATTGACTTTCTTAAAGAAATTAAAGCACTGTGAANTTTTTTAATTTCCCCTCTGTTGAAAAGGTGGCAAAAGCAAAGGTTTTGGAGATGAAACTGAAACGAGTTCAAATATAATTCTGTTAACTAATTAAGGGAACCCTGGAAATGGGGCTGGGATTTGCAAGCCTTTTTTCTGCTCTTTGCTGGGGCACTCCAAGAATTGGATCACCTGGGGAAAGCATGTTTAAGAAATACCAGATGGTC
Organism: Psilopogon haemacephalus; assembly: GCA_013396835.1. Classification (NCBI taxonomy): domain Eukaryota; kingdom Metazoa; phylum Chordata; class Aves; order Piciformes; family Megalaimidae; genus Psilopogon; species Psilopogon haemacephalus. The sequence goes on along the minus strand of VWZI01007268.1, from coordinate 613,184 downwards.
TCCACGATGCTCCAGCTGTGGACAATCACTCCCAGCCAGGCAATCTGCCTTGCTGTCGAAGTCCTCTAAAACTGTGCTGCCCATTTGTCATGCTTCTCCAATTGCAGCGCTCTGGATAGCTTCTTTTTTCCTTGTCTGGCTCTTCCTTTCCAGTTTTTATCACCCACCCCCTCCATGAGCTAATGTAGTAACATCCCTTCATTGGCTATAAATCCATTGAAGAGCGATATATAAAATATTACTTTGTTAGGGAAGATGGGGAAACATCTGTTTTTTACCCATAAGAGTCAGTCTCTACTTGTCTCCTATGACGATGTAACTATTTATATATTTGTAAAGTGAAGAGAAGGAGAGAAAGATGGGAATCCTAGAGACAATTTGAGTGGATCCTCTAAATGGAGGAAGCTGATTCAGCTCTGGGGTTTGTTTGGAGGCTAATGCTGAGGTAGGGGGTTCACAGGCCAAGAAATTGCTTAGATGTCTGACAAAGTAGCACTTTTACCAACTGCAAAAGGTCCTTCTGGAAGCCTTTTGATCTTGGATAACTGTTTCTGGGTGCTCCTTGGCACATACTCATCCAAGAAGGCTGTGGGTCTAACCCAGTGTGTGTTATCTACTGCATGACAGTCCCTAGATCAGTCGGGGTGTACCTGTGGAGCAGCAAAAGTATGTATCTGTGGAGGCTCTGCATTTAAATGGTTATGCCAGGTATGATGTCTGAGGCTGCTGGCATGAGCTGCCTCTTGCCCAACTTGCTCAACACCAGTGCCTTGCAGAGCTGTCTCCTTTTACTCACACACATGGTCCTTAACTTGTGATACCATCCCCTAGTGGGACAAGGGTCTTGGTTTCTCTCAGCAAGTTGTGTGGGGAGGGTTGGCATCAGGTCGATCAAGGTAGCAGTGGGGCAAAAGCAGGATGCTGGGCATGTATCATGTCTACCATAGGGTGTGACATGAGAGCTTGGGGGAACATGGGACCTCTGGGGCTGGTCTGGTAAGGCTGTCTCAAGGAACCAGCCAGGCTTGGGATACTTTGTTCATGCTGGTAGTGTGAGCCACAGAGTGAGATGCTCTGTCAGCTGTGCTGAAGTTGCAAGGAGCAAGTCTGTGTGAGGCAGGTGGTTGGAAGCCAACAAAGGAGGATGCTGCTTGGTGTGATCTGGGTAAGCAGGAAGGTTGCATCTCCAGAAGGCTGCCTGTGCTGCTGAGTACCTTGCATGCCTGGCAGCTGCACTGCCACACTCCAGGCCCCTCAGCAGGTGAATATGGAAGAAGGCAAAGGAGATTTCAAGGTTTGTGTGCAGGTGGTGGCAGGGTTTGCCAGGTGGCCCATACCACAACTGCTTTCTGTGCCCTGTGAGTCTGCCATATAGGAGTAACATGCCAGAACTGCTACTGATAGGTGCTGCTCCACACAGCTCTCCTGCTATCCTGCCTGGGTTCAGTGCCTTCAGCCTGTCCCATTGCTACACAAAGATGAGATCCTGTTCTCAGTTCTCTCTCAGGGTTATGAGTTGCTGTGTTGGTTTGGGTCCAGCTTGTCTATCTGAGGTAGGGGATGTCCCAGAGGGGAGATCTTCCCTTCCTCTGCCAGCCAACTTTGTGCATCTCGTGTAGCCTCCACAATGGATGGCTGCCTGCACTGTGCAGCCTGGCCAACCCAAAATTCAGTGTGTCTCCCCTGCTGAGCCCACTCATGCCTTTCTGTAGAGCTGTGGTTGACAGCTGCATCTTCCCTGTGGCTTCATAACGTGCCTGTGCTGCTCCCTCTCCCCTTCTCCCACACACTAGCTGCTGGGCTGCTGTCCTCTCCTGCTGTGCAGGAGCTCAGCCTGTTCTGGTGGGTATCTGCCCATAAGCCACCATAGCCTCATGGCCCTTCCACTTGACTTTTGCAGCTTTTCCTGTTGTGAGCTCTTTCTTATTCTCCCTCCTGTGGTGCTTTGGCAGCCTCTCTTGCTAATCAGACCTTGAGCACTCTTTCTTCCCTCTGCCCGGTTCGCTGCTGAGCTATATTCTAGCCCCACTGGGCACCAGTAAAAGCTCCCAAAACCCCACACAGTGCTCTCCTCCACCTGGTGCAGCTGCCCTGTAGCACTAGTGACAAGTGAAAGGTTATTTTAAAATGGTAAGCTATTAAATAGACATTGCTGCTCTAACACCTGCTGTGTCTTTGTTCTCTCTGTGCCAAAGCCTTCAGTTATCTTGGGGGGTGTGTCAGGGGACAAGTGTAAAACCTGCTGCTTGGCTTTGGCTGGCTCCTGCAGCAGCAAGCCCTGCACATCTCTCAGCTTGGAAGTGGCATCTGATGGTTTTACCAGTGAACACGTTTCTTTGTTTTGATACTGAGTCTAAGTGTGCATGTTACAGGATTAAAGAGTATAGGCTGAATTTGAGGTGAAAGGGGGTAATGAAAAAGGAGTGAGAGATGTTGCAAATAGCAACATGGGCCACATGAGCAAAGCAGCAGCTAGAAGGACAGACAACCAGAGCCCTCTAAGGATCAGTGGGAAGCCCTGATGTTGTTCTCTGCTGCATTTTAACAGAGAAAAGGTGCTGTACAGTTGGAAAGGAGTCAGAAAAGAGTGATAAATGCGAACAAATCCTGGAAATGTGGAGCCAAGGTTTTAGTAAGATACATCTACTTAGAGAAAAAAAAAAAATCGTAACATGCAAGTTGTCAACATGGGGAAGAAGAAGTTCAGAGCAAGTTGCTTGAAATGTTAGTAAAGAAAGACAAAGTGAAGCTATGATTTTAAAGCTAAAACAGGACAAGTTTGGGCTAATAATGTGCAGTTTTATGATACTGAGAATAAAACCTGATCTATTTCTGCCTAGGTATGAGGTGCATTAACAGCCACTGCCAGCCTGAAAGGCAGACTCCTGCTGCAGCTTTTCTGGAGAGATGTTATTGTGTTTGCATAGTAATTACTAGGTTAGGTCTTCAAACCTCTACCAAGCATGAAGTAAAATTGTGTTGTATTAATAGTCCTTTCCATCCTTATAATCTTATTATAAATGGGTAATCTGAGGAGTGTGCCTCCTAGAGAATAGGTGGTGGCAGGAATGACTTGCTCCTTAAAACCAGACTGAATTTGCTAGTAGCTTGGCCAAATGGACCTTGCACTCTGCTTGAGAGCAAGGCTGAGCTTGAACTACAGGCTCCAATTAGTCCTGTTTAATAGAGGAATTGAGCATGGTCCCTGCTTAGATCAGAACCTTTGTGGCCTTGAGAAGTGCAGTGACAGGAGGAGCTGATGTGTTGACCATGACAGCAGAGCAATCTTCACTCCCTGCCGCCAAATTCTTCCCTGAAACAAGATCCAGAAACCAAGCAGCTGAAACACAAGAGCTTCCCTAGGAGGGACCTATAGAGACAGTAGTCTTTATTTTCCTGGTTTATTTTAAACCTTGTTCATTATACCCCCTCCTGAAAAAAAAAACCAACAAAAACAAAAACAAAACACCCCCAAATTTAGGAGCTATTTCATCAAATAAATGTAGTAGAGCTACTTACGAACGTTGGTGTCCAAAAGTTCATTTATGATCTTACTGCATATAAATTCACAGATCGAGGGTTTTGACACACAAATAGTCTTCATTTGATAGAATGTTACAAATTCAGGTTTCAGAAATTATCCTCTTGAGCCATCTCTGTGGTGTTTGGCACCATGACAAGTCATTAGTCAATCCTGAAATAGTCATCAAGCAGAGAAACAGCTTATTTTATATACTGTTTCTTAGAGAGTTAAACATTTCCACATATTCAGGCCCTGGTTGGAGTCTTGGATCCTTTCCAAATGTTCAACCTGTAAAGATATTTGAGAACCCCAGGACTTAGGCTCTTTCCAAAAAATGATAGATTTCACTTGAATTTTCACAAATGGAAAACCACAACTCCCCATAGCTGCAAAGAAGCAGCTGTCATACCAGGTATGGAGTATGAGAAAACACTTTCTAAAAGCTTCAGGGACTTCCCATTATCTGGAAGTTTTTAGTGCTCTTAAAAATCCGCGAAGAAAACAAGGAGGGTTTTTTGGTGGTTGTTGTTGTTGTTGTTTCGGCAGAGCCTTGCCTGAGATAATGGTCTGCACCTGTTTGGATGCAGCCCTCCACGTTGTTCCCTCACCCAGACCCTTGCACGTGCGTTCCTGCTAATTTTTCCTAGAAGCTCCAGTGTCAACAAACCAGAGCCTCTGCGTCGCAGCTCGGTGCGAAATCCCATCTTGGTGTGTTCCTGAGTGCCCTTTGCTGTGGGAAGTAAGTCTGTGGCCTGACTGAGTGAAGGGTCCACTTTGGAACTTTGATGTTGAAATCCTGGGGTGTGAGCACGCCAGCAATAAAGGCTGCTGAAGAATCACAGAATGTTAGAGGTTGCAAAGGACCTCCAGAGATCATCGAGCCCCCCTGCCAAAGCTGGATCCCCTAGGGTAGTCTGAACAGGAACAAGTCCAGACAGGTCTTGAAAGTCTCCAGGGAAAGGAGACTCTACAACCACCCTGGGCAGCCTGTTCCAGTGCTCCATCACCTTCGCTGTAAAGAAGTTTCTCCTCACATTGAGGTGAAACCTTCAATACCAAGTTTGTATCCACTGTTCCTTGTCTCCTTGCTGCACACCACTGAAAAGAGATTGGCCCCCTGCACTTGACACCCACCCCTCAGATATTTATAGACATTGATCAGATCACTTCTTAGTCTTCTCTTCTCCAGACTAAACAGCCCCAGGTCTCTCAGTCTCTTCATAGGGCAGATGCTCAAGTTCCCTAATCATCCTCATGGCTCCCCATTTGATTCTCTCTAGCAGATTTCTGTCTCTCTTAAATTGAGGAGTCCAAAACTGGACACAATACTCCAGGTGTGGTTTCCCCAGGGCAGAGTAGAGAGGGAGAAGAACCTCTCTAGAGCTGCTGGACACACTTTTCTTGATGCACCCCAGGATACCATTGGCTCTCTTGGCCACAAGGGCACATTGCTGTCCCGTGGAGAACTTGCTGTCCACCAGTACTCCAAGTTCTTTCTCCATGAAGCTGCTCTCTAGTAGGGAAATCCCTAACCCATACTGGTGCCTACTGTTGTTCCTCCCCAGGTACAGGACCCTGCACTTGTCCTCATTGAACTTCATGAGGTTTGCCTTCACCCAGCACTGCAGCCTGCCCAGATCTTTTTGGATGGCATCTCCAAATGAACAGCTCCAAATATGAAGTTCTGTTGTTTGTTGCTGCTGATCTATGCTGGAGGGAAAAAAAAAAAAATAAAAAATTTCCACTTCAGAGAATAGGTTGCATTTTGGCAATGGTAATGGGTTTCTTCTGTGAAGGGTTAATTTGCTTTTGGTATGATTCAGTGCAGACGTGTGATGAGAAGTTGGGAAATGAGGAGTTAAGTCATGATGATGCACATCATTGTTCTGCACTTAATAGCACTTGGATAATTCTGATGTTGGGGCTTCTGCTTTTATTGGCTGAGAGGTTGCCAAAACATGTGTGTGCTGCTCTGAATTGGTAAATGATTCCTATTTATAGGACAGGTGTCTTCTGATGTCCTGAGTTCAGACTGTTCTGTAATCCCAGATCCTGTTTCTGATCTGCGTTTAATAATGTGCGACAGAAGAGGACAGGAACATTGCAGACCGAATCAGGCTAGGAATGTTTGGAGTTTAGCTCTGCCCAGCTCTGTGTGCTTGTTATGCAGGGTATCCATTTATAAGGCACTTGCCCTTCTCAAACTAATTCTTGGGCTTAGCTTTTATTTCTGAAACACATTGTCTTTTGACTTGTTTACATGCAGCCCGAGGGCTGCCAAGTGTGCCAGCCTCTTTCCTTTGCACTGACTCAAGGGGAAAAATCCTTTATTACATTTCTTTTGTTGTCGTCATTGTTTTTTCACACAACTCGTCTAATATAGGAGGCACAGTGAGGCAGGGCTTACAGGAAGAGATGTGGTGCAGAGAACAGTGAAGGCTGTGCGAAACACGCCCTTGTGTTTCCAACAGCATGAAACGAACCTGGACCCTATGAAAGTGTTTGAGAAGAGGGAAGCAAAAGTGTGACCAAGCTCTTAGTCTACATAGGAGTGCAGGCCTTAGAGCTGGGGGTTCAAACAAGATATGGACCATTGGGAGGAGGGAGACAAATGCAGATTCACAGGAAAGGTCTTGAGATACTCTGTTCAAGGGAAGAGGTACAGCTATGGTGCCAGAGACTGGATTGGAAGGAGGGAAAGATGGAGCTCCCCGCTGTGTCTACTGCCCCATCACCCCTCTGGTCTGGCCACCGCAGAGCTAGGGCTGTGGTGTGGGATGCTAAAAGCACCAAGATGTCCCAGGCAAGTGTGCTGTTTCAATGTGAGTTGGCAGAGCAGTTTGTGAGGAGCAGGTTGCTGTCTGCTGGGTGCTGAGGATACCACAGTGCCAGACCTTTGAGTCTGGGGGTAGGTGGGAGGGGGCCATGAGAACTCTATGACAAGTTTGGCTTTTTTTCAAGTAGTTTGTGAAGCTAGAGCAGTCCTCTTTGCCAGCTGGTGTGAGATGTTAGGTTTCTGTTATTTTTGGCAGCCCCACAGGGACTGGAAGTAACTCTATGCCTCTTGCTTCTCTTTGTGAGGACAGCATAGTCCAGAAGCAACAAGAGCTTTGCGCTCCTGTCCTCAAGAAATGTGAGTGCTGGTATGTCCTCGGGTAGAAGGTGTGAGGAGAAGTACCCAGGCTGCCATGCTTGTCTTTCCCCTCTGCTGCCACCAACTTCATCCACTGGCTACGTCTCCTGGGCTAGTCTGCTCTTCATATGACCATATATTTGTCCAGATTTCCCCATACACATCCTCCTGTCTGTCACTGTCCAGAAACATTTGTGGGATCCAAGTGTCTCCTGTCCTTGCATGCTGCCATAGAGACTCTGACTGGACTGGACTGTCCTGTCTGGGGAGCTCAGGTGTGCTCACAAATGCAGGAATCCTGATGGACTACCAAACACCTGGAAATGTAGGATATGCCCACATGCATAGGAACCTTGAGCTGATGCTTGGTCAGAAATCACTGATACTTTTATCTGCAAAGGGTCAGACCCTGTGGGGAGTTCCGGTTGGGCCATCTGTACACATGATGCAGTTCCTTTTAGGGTGCTTGAAGGAGAAGCAAGACCTCAAAGAGGAGTTGGTCTGTGTGTCAGAGCCTAGTATGTCCCCAGACGTTTAGGATTAGGTTTGTTGCACATACGCAGGCTGCTCCATGTGATAGTGCAGTGTGGAAATCTCTAATAGACTGTCCTAGTCCTTATGTTCCCTCCCCACTGTGGGTATCTTCCACCAGGAATCATAGAATCAGTCAGGGTTGGAAGGGACCAAAAGGGTCATCTAGTTCCAACCCCGCTGCCATGGACAGGGACACCCTACCCTAGATCAGGCTACCAACAGCCTCATCCAGCCTGGCTGCAAACACCTCCAGGGATGTAGCCCCAACCACCTCCCTGGGCAACCCATTCCAGGCTCTCACCACTCTCATGGTGAAGAACTTCCTCCTCACATCCAGTCTGAATCTCCCCACCTCCAGCTTTGCTCCATTCTCCCTAGTCCTGTCACTACCTGATAGCCTAAAAGGTCCCTCCCCAGCTTTTTTTGTAGGCCCCCTCAGATACTGGAAGGCCACAATAAGATCACCTGGGAACCTCTTTTTCTTCAGACTGAACAGCCGCAACTCTTTCTGTCTGTCCTCATAAGAGAGGTGCTGCAGCCCTCTGATCATCCTCGTGGTCCTTCTCTGGACATGCTCCAGCATGTCCACATCCCTCTTGGAATAGGAGCTCCAGAACTGGTTGCAGTACTCCAGGTGGGGTCTCACCAGAGCAGAGGGCAAGAATCACCTCCCTCAACCTATTGGCCACAATCAGTTGGAAGAGCCTTTGTGTCATGGTCTTGCTCTGAGGCAAAGACCTTATATTTGTTCCATGCCTAAACTTCCTTTTTCTTCATGAGCTTTTGATTTCTTGGTGGGCTCTTCCGTTCTCTTTCTGCACAGGTTCCTGCAGGAAGCTGTGTCCTCTCATTCCTCTTTGCGGGAGAGAAGAGCAGAGGCTATGGGATGTGGTGACTCTTACTTATGTCTTGCATGCTGCTTGTTTGCATTTTGGCAACTTGAGTGTAAGCTGCCGTGCTTGCACTGTGGCTTTTCTGGACCAGGATGCCTGCTTTTCTGTCAGGCTGGAGAAGGATGGAGAGGAAAGAAGAATAGCTTTCTGTCTGAGATCCAGGCAAAATGCAAATGAATTCACCAGGGTTTTTTCTGTGGTGCTTTTCCACCTCCACTTATGAGGCCGTGAAGTTTGGCCCTTGCTCTGGAAGCGAGTGAACCTGCTTTCCTGTGGCTGCCGTTGTGTGATGAGTGCTGGATGCCTCCCACTTCTCAAGAGCTATTGGATGACATGCCCTGAGCATGGCCAGTGCAGAAGCTGCCTTGTTCCATAAGCTCTCATTCTGGGGTGACTGAATTCCCAATACATTTCCTTTTCCTCCTTCTAGAAAACAGATTTGTTCTGCCACTCACCCTTGTCCACACACTCCCCCTAGTGAATTCCAGGGTTAAAAAAAAAACAGCTAGACTTTCTGTAAGGGCTGCAAGGGCTGCCTTGCTCGGCGCTTAATGATTCCACCTCTGAACTGGGACTCTGCTGCTTCACTGCCTGCCTTGACAATATCACATTTGTCTTCACTTCTTTTATTTAGCTTTTGCCTACATTTTTCGCACATTCTGTAGATTCTCCTGCATTCCAAGTGTCTTATATTTTCGTACTTCCTTTTATCTCTCTATTCATCTATCTCAGTATAGACAACAGAAATGCTAAGTCCATATAATCTGCAGAAAGCATGAGCTGGGTTGTTAGACATTTTCCAAACATTACACTTCATGGAAATATTTTCATGTAAGATGTAGAAACGAAACAGCTGTCTCCTGCTCTCTCCTGGGCTGTTCCTGTACAGACTCTCCTGCTCTCTGAATTTACAGCACCGTGTCTTGGACAAGTGACCAACGGCCAGCTTCAGGCAGTTGTATTTATGACGTGCCAAGCAGCAGTGAAGATTTCAGTGTTTATATGCTACTCGGATCTATGTGGTGGTATTAACATGCTGCAAGACCTGGGTGCTAAGGTTTCCAGAGCCAGGAGCGTTTCATCAGCAGAATTGTCACAAGGAAATTTGGCTCGCTGCAGACTGTGGGACAAGCAGGGATGTGTCTCACTCATGAATACTCCTTCATCCTGCTCACCCCTGCCCTTCTGACTTTGTGCTTGACCAAACAGTACTCTCTGCCAGGAGCTGAGTACTAGCATCAAGGGTGAAAGGCACAGATACTTTTTGTCACCCAGTTTGCTGAAAGACAGTGAGCACCTAGCTTTTTTCCTTCTCTCTCTACTTCGTTGGGTGGCATCACCTTTCAGCTGGTCTACCATGGCTGGCCCAAGCATGTGACAGCAGCCCAAAACCCTGCTGGGGTACCTGCTGATGTGGGCATAGTTTGGGCACCTCTTCCTAAGGTAATTGCTTATTCAGCCTGCGTGTTGTATAACTTCAGCACACAGCTGAAGATGTATTGATTGCTGGAAGGTAATTATTTCTTGATTCTTATAGGAGCTTATGGGAACTTAATGCATCAGTGGAGTTGTCTGAACTGAAAAGGTAAATTGCAAAAACAACAACAAAAAAACCCCCCACAAATACAGTAAAAGCATTTGGGCTGAAGCAGGGAATCTTTCCACTTCCACATGGTGAAGTAAACACCAGGATTTTTGGACAGAAGCGTTAACATCAGTGTTAGTGTGAGCTAGTGGCAAGTGGGTTCCTGAGCAGATGATGGAAGAGGAGAGAAATACTGAAATTTGTATGTTGCCATCTCCATACTGAGCAGCTGGAAAAAGAGTAAGAGAGACCAGGAAATATTTGAAGATTTGCTTCCTTTCAGTGTTTCAGTGGAACTGAGTGAGCAGATACTTACAGGCTGTATTCCAAGCTGAGGTTATTTCTTCAGAGAATGTTCTGGCAAAGGATTTTTGGCTACAGCCCATCCTCAACCTGAATGACTGGGTGATACCACAAGGAAGAAATCAGCTAACAGCAAATCATGGGTCTACATTTCATGCAGTTGTTGACTGTGCATCTGTTATGCTACTTTCGTTAGGGCTCTCCATATTATAATCCATTACTTTTGGTTTTGACCTTGATAGGATAAAGCAGAACTGTTCTTACCTTTAAATGCTGCCCCATGAGAAGTGTGGTGCCTATGGGCACTGGCCTGCAGGGTTCTCTGCTCTATGGGAGAACTGAATTACTAGCAGAGCTGCCTGGGCAGTCTCTCAGCATGTGCCACCCAAGTGTGCTGTGTTGATATCGTGGGGTTTGAGATCTACTCTTGCATGTGTGCCGATGAGTGACACTTAAAGCCAGGCAGCACCAGAGACATCAAAATGGGAGCACATCTGGATATGCACAAAGCACATCTGGAACATTGGAGTTGCTGTATGCTTGCAGCATCCCTCTATTTTGTGTGCAATGAACTGCTTTCTAGCTTTTCTGTGCTCTCTGGGGGAACCTTTGTCATGTTTACATAAAATAACATTTGGGAAACACCTTCCCTTCACCTCCACAGCAAGGCTTCATATGTCCATCAGGGTGAGCAGCAGAGATGTTGCTCTGTCAGGACTCAGTGCAAGTCCTTCAAGGTTAAATAATTGGTTGTGTTGTGCAGTGGGTTCTGAGAAATCACAGAACATTAGAAGTTGGAAGGGACCTCCATGCCAAGGCAGGATCTCTTACGGTAGTTTGCACAGGAATGCATCCAGACAGCTTTTGAAAGTCTCCAGAGAAGGAGACTTCATAGAACCTATTCCAGTGCTCTCTCATCCTCACTGTAAAGAAGTTTCTCCTCACGCTGAGGTGAAGCCTTCTGTGTTCCAGTTTGTAGCTGTTGCTCCTTGTCTTACTGCTGTGGACCGCTGAAAAGAGATTGGCTCCATCCACTCGACACCCACCCTTCAGATATTTGTACACAATGGCATGTTGGCAGTCTGTTTTACTGGGGTCCTTGGAGGCCATTTTGTATTTTTGCCAAGTGCTACTGTGTTTGTATTGATTCTCCAGACTTGATGCAGCACTTGGTGCAGCAGCCCTCCAGACTTTGCCCTTGATGACTGCAGAGTTATTCCCTTGGATATGTTTCTTTCTTGGAAGGGGAATTTGAGAGCTGCCTGCTCTGTCAATGTGCAAGTGAGCAATGGAGGGAAAAAAAAATACAAAACAGGTGATGAACTGTCACCAAATTCTTCAAAAAGTGCTTCAAATGCACTTTGAGCACCTTCCATCTATCTTCTTGGCTTTAGAGTCTCATGGCTTCTGGGAGTGGGAAGACACGAGGGATGTGGGATGCTCCTTATTGAGCTATGGCTGGCTGTATAGGATTATGGATATGGCTTCTTGTACACCTGTAGCAATTCTCTCTGCCTGGGGATTTCCACTGTCCTGTGTGCACAGATAGACAGTGCTTCTCAAAGTACACCTGGGTATGCTGATACCCCCAGTCACGATGAGGGGGCAACTCATGATCTTTCAGCACTTGCCACTTGTGTTCTTGCCAAGCCTGTGCTGCCCTAGTATGGGGAGGGAAGCACTTGCCCAAGGCCACAGGCACCTTGGAAGGGCACTTCATGACATCTGGGGATGAGCAGCAAGCACCTGGCTAAGCCAGTCCTTAACTCTTAGGTGTCTGAGACAAGAAGGGTAGTACTTTCCTTTGCATGCTGTATGATTCCAAGTGACTGTGTCTGTAAATGGGCACAGTTTGGTTTTGAATGAAAAGAGGTAGAGATAGGAAAACCTAGAAGAGGCAGCAGAGCTCTGGGAAGTGTCTGGAAGCATGTCCTATACATTCAGCACAGCTCACATGCATGAGTATCAGGGAAGGCTTGACTGAGGAACAACCAAGTCCTTACAAGGAGGTAACACTGAGTAATGGCAGTTTTTTATTTATCTGTTTATTTATTTATTCATTTAAATTTAGTATTGGGATTGAAATGCATTATTAGGTTTGAGCAAAACCACTGATGATTACTATTCAAGACGTCTTTCAGAACTTAACTGATCTTACTTTAACTTTGTAAATAAAGGGGGGGGGAGGGGCAGTGCAAATATATTGCTAGTTTAAAACAAATATTTCACTATTAATGTTTCAGAGTATTTAGAATGCTACTTCCAGTTGTTTGCTTCCTATGTAGTAAAAAATTACCCTTCCTTCTGTATCTTTTTCATGATGGGAAAGTTTGTAAGTCACCTTATCTGTAGGTATCAGAAACATCACATATGGCACTGCCTTAATGTCTTTTTTTTTTTTTTTCTTCCCTTGCAATTTCCTGGACTGCCTGTAATGTCTTTGTTGAAGCAAAGCATATTCACCCACAGGAGAGACTTGTAAGAGAGCTAAATTAATCTTTTTTTTTTCTTTTTTTTTCCCTGAGCTTTGCGAAATAGGTTAAACCAACACACTGTACTCATGGATGTTATGAGCTCAGACACACAGATAAAACGTGAGGCTACTGAATTAAGGAAATAGCTGCTGCTCGCTGTTTCAGCAGCTTATTGTAATTATCTCTTTATTTGCTCTGCAATTTTTGCCAGACAGAGAGTATCAGAAAATGGAAAATGGGTTTTAATATTGAAGTATCTGTGTTACTGTTTGTGCAAAGCTCAAAGTTCCTTCAGCAGCAAAATAATGCAAAGGGAGAGCTGAACTTGGTAGTACACAGCACAGAGAACATTAACTTGCTGGAAATGGGCACAAGAGTTACCCTTCAAGGTGCACAGCCAGCCTCTGTTTCTACTGCTATTAGTGAACATTTGCTTAGTCTGGTACAACTTAATGAGTTTAAAGTCCTCTGGAAATGCTGTCTTCACCAGACAATAAATGAGAATATTTGTGCTTTAAACCTTGATGATAGTACATTACCTCAGATTTGTCACGCCCTGTGCCAAGCTCACTTAAGGGCTCTCACAGGCTAACCCTGTGCCAGTGTCACACTTGCACTGTTAGGCTTGATGCTGTAGCACAACATTCTTAGTTGTCCTGTAGTAGGACAACTAAGAATTGTGGAGCACAACATTCAAGGGAACACATATTTAAATGTGTATCTTATTTGTATATACATGCTTCTGCTAAAAGGTGGAATGGGTAGATTAGGGGACTTGAGCATCTCCTCTATGAAGAGAGACTGAGACATCTGGGACTGGAGAAGACTGAGAAGTGATCTGATCAATGTCTATAAATACCTGAGGAGTGGGTGTCAAGTGGATGGAGCCAATCTCTTTTTGGTGGTGTGCAGCAATAAGACAAGGAGCAGTGGCTACAAACTGGAACATAGAAAGTTTCATCTCAACATGAGGAGAAACTTCTTTACAGTGAGGGTGACAGAGCACTGGAACAGGTTGCTTGGGGCGGGTTGTGAAGTCTCCTTCTCTGGAGACTTTCAAAACTCACATGGATTCACATGTGGACTACCCTAGAGGATCCTGTTTTGGCAGGGGGTTTGAACTCAATGATCTCTGGAGGTCTTTTCCAACATTCTGTGATTCTGTGGTTCTGTAAAAGAAAAACAAACATGCCCATTTTGTGCTGGGCTACATAGCAGACTTCTTAAAATCAAGTGTTAGCAGTGAACAAGTCAGGACCCCCAGTTCAGGATGAGGGTTTCGTGCTAGAAAAAGAGAAATAATCTGCAGAATTAAGGGTGTTCTTGTCTTGCACTCTAACTGTGACTGCCCTTTCATTTTCTAACGCAGTGACTCTCTCCTGCTTCCATGTCCTGCAGCTTATGATGAGAGTTGCTGAGAACTTGCTGGGTGAAGAGCCTGAAATGTTCTACCGAATGTGTCTTACAACACCGCACTTAGCGGATGGAGTTACAGTCCTCCTGGGGACTAAGAGCTCTCAGGAGCAGAGGTCCTAATGAGCTCTCTTGGCTGTTATTGTGCCGAGTCCAGTTCAGGGTACCTTCAGCAGGCTGCAACAAATCCTGATTCTGATGAAGATGAACACATGGGACATAAACTGAGTGTTCTGAGTACTCATCATAATTGGAATATTGCTGAGAATGGATTGAGACCTGTGGCTGTGCCATGGCACAAGTGATGTTTGCTGTGGGTTGGCCAAGGACAGGTGTAGTAAGACACCCTCACCTTCATCCTCCACCTTCCACAGCTTTTTGGCATGTCTGAAACTTAAGAGAGTTTAGAAACTTTCCCCCTGTTTGTTCCTGTCTGACTTTTCTCCTGCATTTCAGAAGGAAGTCACTGAAGAGACATATTAAAAGGTCCATCTGTTCACTGTCTCTCAAGCATAGCTGGGGCTACAATTCTATGGAATTAATGTGTTGGGTTATTCAGCTCATATATGTAATCTTTGAGGAGTTCATGTGAAAAGTCAGTCAGACCTCTCTGATTCTCCAGGTCACAGCTCTGACTGTCCTTGATCTCAGCACCATGGTCTGGAGCTGAAGACCTGTCCTCAGAAGTAGCCTGGGTTAAAGAGCCTGATGCTTCCAGTAAGTGGGGGATTGAATCCAGGGTCTTTGCATTTTGGCTGAAGCTCTCTCACTGCATAAAAGTGATTGTGAGGCTGGAAGCTGGAGGAGCCCAGGAGCAGATATCTGTGCAGAAATACCAGGATCTTCTTCCTAGCTAGCTCCTTGGCCTTGGCTAAACCAGATTGTGCATCACCAGTGCCTCTGGATGAGTTGCTCTGGTCTCAGGAAGGGGCCTCTGGCACTGGTGCAAGACAAATGAGTCCCTCCTTTTTCCTCCTCTCTCCCCAGAACCGCATGTATCCTCTTGATTTATGTGGCTTAGGATCTTAGCTCATGTTTACTCTGCAGAGAGCCTGATGGCTTCTCTGTTTGCCTTGGTGCTTGCCTTACCATATTGTTCTTGCTGCTGACAGTTGTGCAGGTGATGGTTTTTTCTTCGGAAAGTAGCTGCAGGGGGTGGTGGCAGCAAGGAAGGCAGTGACAAGGAAGCCAGAGTTCTCGAGCTGCTTGGAGCCACTGCTGCCAGCTGGGTTTCCTGACCCTGGGCAGGCAGTTCCTGCCTATGCTGTGCTGGTGCGTAGGAAACACAGAGACAGGGAAGAGTGTTAATGTGTCAGGAGCCAAGTAGATCGGAGATGTTTGGAGCATTTCTGCAAGGCCTAGAGGCAGGTAAAATTCTGTCTCCTCCACCCCTGGGAGGTGTCAGTCTGATCCCACCTGAGAGAGGGAACTGGGAACTCAAGTTGAAGTAAAGTGAAAACTAAGGATGGTGAAGGCAGCTCCTTGGATGACATGGGGTACAGTCACTGCTCTGCCAAACCTTTCTTGCCTTTAGGTAGTGCACATGGTTCTGCAAACAGGGAAGAAAGAAGCACAAGGGTTTGCCAAAGACTCATTCCCACCGGTCTGGCTTTATTTTGTGGCTCTTGAAGGGAAGATGGGGCTGGAAAAAAGAACAGGATCTTATGTGCAGATCAGTGACTTCCACTGAAGATGGGAGGAATTTTCCAGCTCCCAAGTGGGTGGAAGAGATTTCTGAGCAAGAAGGGCTCATGCAGGCCCTGCTGCTGAGGACACATCTTGAAGTAATACATGGTTCTCAATGACACCTCCTCAACACATAGTAAATTTGACCTCCTCTTTCATGTGCCATTCCAATGCCTCACCTGGCTGTGCAGGCAGGCTGCATGCTGACTCCAAATCGTACATTTCTCAGATAAAGATCATGTGCATTTTCAGACTGAACAGTGGTCCCACCAGTGGTTGGCTGCACTTCCCATCTCCTGGCAGCTGGGAGGTCAGTTGACATCTTAGTCTCTGCCACCCAGGAGAGTTGCAGTCCTTCATGCAAAGGCACGTTGGGTTTAAAGCCCTTGTGCTTGCTGAGTGGCACTTGTACTCAGCCCTTCCTAGAGGCACCTAGCCTTAAGTACAACATACCCTTCCCTGGTGTTGTTAAATAGCTTTTATAAACACTGTCTGAAAGTGTTCTGATTATACGTGACCTTCCCCCTCTCCTTTGTGTCATCTCATTAATCTATCTATTAAGCGAATAATTCCGTTTTGGGAACAGAGCAAATACAGAAACACATTTGATACATTCAAGCAGCTTTTTCTTAATATAAAACAATAATTTACCATTCATTTTTCATGTTGGGTTGAGCATTGGAACGCCAACACTGGAAACAGACTGGTAATTTGGGTCTTCTTAATTTTGGCACCTGTAGTTATGTTAGAGCTACAGGCTGTTTTGCATGGCTTTACTGCTCTGTAATTCAATACCCTTTTAGGACCTCAGTGCTGCCTTTAGTAGCAAATTGGCCTCTATTCTGAATAAAACTCTCTATTACTTTTGTTTGTTTAATTTTTATTAGAGAAGGGTTGCCCAACGACCACAGGGAATGAATTTCCTAGGAGGTACAGCGGCAGTGCCTGAAATCCCTTTCCCATAATTGCTGGTGGGAGCAGGGTAACCTGATTTACTCTAGGGATTTGCAGGGTGCAGGTGCTTAGCTCTGGGCTTCAGGTAGTCAGGCTGACAGTGATGCTTCTATCTTCTCATGAGCCTTTCTCTGCTCCTCTGAGTAGTGAACTTTGTTACCTAATCTGTGCATAACCAAAGGCCGGAAATCCCATGTAGACTTCTTCCACTGACTTTTTTTCCCCTTACTTTTTCTTTCTGAAAAGATGGTTATGGAAATTTAAGTAATTAATCCATTTTGTTGACCCTTTTCTTTGCTAGTGTAGCTTGTCTGGTTTTGCCTTTCTCTGTGTCCACGTTAGCAGGAGGAGGATGATGGGTGGAACCAAGGCTGTGGTGGGAGAAGGGGGTGGTGTCTGCTCCTTCATCTCAGCAGTTCTTTTGCTCACCAGAGTAATAGTTTGCTCTCAAGGAGAAGGTTATTCCTGGGACTCTATGTACCAGAGGATAGAAGAGCCCCTTAAATACTGGCTAGCCCAGATCTGCTGTTGCTGAGGCAGGGGATTCTGGGGGTGCCTGGTGAGGACTGGCACTGATGCATATATCTGGGGTTGGTTTGCTTGCACTGAGGGAGTTTGCTCCTCCTGTTGTGTTTTGGAAGGAGCTGCTTAGTCCTGCATCCATCCTGGCCTTGGCCCCCATATCCTGGGCTCAGTTCTGCACTGTAGTTTCCATTCAGTTTCTGTAGTGGGTTTGCAGTTACCTGCCCCCCCACCTTTTATAAACCCCGGCTAAAACGCAGAAAACTCTGGAAGTTCATAAATGAAGCTTTATAGTTACAGCAATGCACAATATACAAGCAGATATTTACAAGATATAACAAATATTTACAGATAGATACAGTGAAAAAGTAATACAGACACCACACCCCTCCCAGAGACCAAAATCCCCAAGAGAGGGTAACCAAATCCCCCTACCACCTTTCCCCCCCCTTACCCAGCTTTATCTCACCACCTCTTGATGCTGCAGATAAGCTGAAGATCGGCCAGAGATACTAGTGGCAGGAAGGAATTAGTGGTTTTAGTGATTTTACTCTGAATTAGCCAAAAGACAGAGAGAAAAAGAGACAAAGAGACAAGGGGACAAAGGAGAGAGCAGCCGCAGTGCCAAACAGACAGAAGCCCTCTGCTAATCTCGTTGTTTTGAGAACAGCTCTTAAAACAACTTTTTTTTTTCTTCTCAGCAAAACTCAGTGACGTGACACACTGTGTTTAACTCTCTCTCAGCCAATAGTCTGATTTCTCACTCAAATCCTCCAATTAGCTCAAACCAACACAGTTTCCATCTGCCTGGGAAAGGTGTTAGTGTAGGAGGTGGTTAGGAACAGTTCACACCACCAGTGCCCAAGGGTGCTCAGGCCAACACAGCTCTGTCTTGCCACTTGAAGGCCAGCAGAGCTGCAGCAATAGTTTCCCTAAGCCACTCTGCTTTTGGATGATACGATAAAATGAGAGCAAGAAAATCCAGGGAAGTTCCCCCCTTAGCCTTGCACCAATTGGTCATAAGTTTTACAGGTCTCTAACACTAAAAAAATTGTCTTCATAAAACCAGACATCTGACTATGAAAATGAACATGCAACACTTGCCTGTGCCAGAGTGCTGCCAAGTGCCTCAGCTCTGTAAAGAGCTCAGACTCACTAATTTTTAGCATCTCTGGCTGCCTACAGGAAAAAAAAAAAAGCCCCAGACAAAAAAACCCAAACAACCTAAACCCCATATGTAGTGAAGTGCTTGTTTTGTAATTACTGTTCTAGCCTTTTGCTCCCAGCAGTTGTTCTCTTTGCTGGAGACCAAGGTCTGTGTTGCTCTTTTAAGGACCTGAGTTAAGGTTCTGCTGCAGACATTTTCAAGGAGTTCTGTACATTTGTCTAATTTAATTTCTATTTCTCTTGTTTCTGTGATGGAAGGTAATACTAGGCAGTGCATCCAAAAGTTCTGTAAAGGTGCAGAAATTAGTCATATACAAAAGTTAGGAAATACCCAGGCCCATGCAACCTTAATTCAGTTCCCTTGCATATCTGTATTAGAGGAGTATGTGATTGTGTAATTAAACTATTGGCTTGGCAGGACCTTGGCTTGCTGCTTGCACAGAATGAGATAGAGGACTGGAAGAGGAGAGGGAATGTTTATTTGTAGTTAAGGCACTGGTGAGGGATGTGGGAGAACTGGATCCTAATGCTGGCGCTGTCACAGGTTTCCTGTGTGATGCTGGGCAGAGCCAATCCTCCTGCAGCCGCAGAGGGTGTTGAACTCCGTTATCAGCAGCTTGCCTACTCTAGCTGCTTGAGCATTCAACTTTCCAGCCTAAAAATAAAACAATATAATAATCTGTTAGCACTGGCTATTTGTTTAAGATCTGAATCTGAGTAAACACATGCACAGACAATTGTAGGGAAAGGATGAAAACCTCTTATCAGAGGGTTTATCCAGATTTTTTCCTTCTGTGGCCACTCCGGAGGCTGACTGTTTTCATGTTAGAGCTCTCAAGCTTTAAGGGCACTCTGTGTCCAATTAAACAGTAGCATATCTCTTGAATATTAACACATTAAAAGCAGTATACTTCCAGCAAAGAAATCTGATCCTAATTGGCCCTGGAATATTTTATTTTCCAAGCTGAGCCGTGAGTTATTAAGCTTCCTTTTTTAAGGCTAAGCAAACATTACATTCATAGGGGAAAGTCAGCCTAAGGAATGGAGAAAAATAGGCTCTTAGACCATACCTGTCAATCTTCCATTTTCCAGTGTTTTGCCCAGAAACAAGCACAGAAACTAATTGACTGCTATCCCCTTCTGTCTTCTTTTTTTTTTTTTTTCCTTTAACATAGTGACTCAAATTAAAACAAAGATAAAATTCTAGGGGAAGCTGGCATTAATCAGGGGTTTGGATTAAATTAAATTAAGTGCTTTTTATTGAACTCAGCAGTATTAGTTATTAAAACCAGAAGGTCTTTCCTAACTAGTGTAAAAAAGCAAACAATGACTCATACTGTGGCATAGATTTTATTGGGAAATTAAAATGCTCATTTTCTCTTTTCTTTTTTTTTTTTTCTTTTCTTTTTCTTTCCCCCTTACTTCATACAACACTTGTAAACAACCACTGGTGAGCTTGTGCTCACAGATCCCTTAGCTCAAGGCCATACTGTCGTGGCTGGCTCTGCCCATGGTGGCACTGGTTGGTGGCAGAATGAAATTGCTTATGCAGAACTGCTGTTTCCATAGGTGTCCTGTACCCTGGATGTTAGTGTGACTTGTAGTTGATGTAAGGACCTGCACGCTACTGAGATGGTGTTGGGTAGAGTTCAAGACTGAGTGAGTTTTTAAAGGTAGAACAGGGATGCCTGTCTTAGCCTTCCACCTCATCCCCACTTAGAATCAGCCATGCTCTCACCCTCTTTTCTTGAACAATGCTTAATCTTCCAGAGCCTGTCCAGTTCATCTCTTCTGGGCCGATGATCAGGCTTATGAACACCTTATTTATGCCATTCAGTGCCAAGTCCTGTTATTAAGCCTTGAGAGAGGGATGCATCTCAGCTTTTCACATCCATGAAGTGGCAATTTCCCTGGGACCACTAGCTCTGCTCCTAGGAAGGGCAGAGAGGTGTGACCAAGCTGATGCTGTGGCACAGCAGTGAATCAGACAAAGCTGTGCTGCTGGACAGTTCTGGGGGATGGGGACACCATGGAACCTTCAAGGATGCAGAATATGAAGTCCTTCTAAAAGCATCCATGAATGTGGGACTTTTGTGTGTCTGGGGTAAGAGACGAGTTTAGGAAAATATTTTGGGTGTTCTGTAGATAATCCAGTCACAGCCATCTTCAGCAGTCCTCAGAGCATGGGTGCTGCCCTGGCAGAAGGAAGCAAGAACAAACATAATTTTTGTTCTCTAAGGCAGGAGACCGGGGCATTTATAAGCTGGTCATTTTTACTTCGATAACAAAGAACATACTAGAGCAAATTATGAACTCATCTAAAGTCACTTCTAGGATAATAAGATGATGAGGAACATTGGTCTGACCCAGATCAATCAAGAACAACTCTTTGGTTTTCATTGTTGCTATCCATTGATCTGGCAAAGTAATAGTAGCTGTGACATCTCTTGACTGTGAGGCAGTGTTTGTCTCAAAAGCAAACCAAGAGCACTTGGTTTGGATGCAGTCATTGCAAAATAAGTGAAAAAAAACCAACTTATTCAGAGAATAACTACAGCTAATTCTCTTTCAAACTGGAAGAGAAGTCACATTGGAAGCCTTAAGGGCCAAGTCCAGAATTATTCAGTGGTTTCATTAACTTATTTCATTCTTCCCGTTCAGATTTCATTTTGGAGGGATTTCAGACAAGTGCATTTCTGTTGATTTCCTGTCGTCTATAATTACTTGTTAATGAAAACAGCTAAGAATAGAGAGGTTGCTGAATGAGGATGTGCAGCCTTCTCCACGATCAGAGTGAAGGTGATGTGAGATGTCACAGTTACTGATCTGGACCAGTTTGGGTTAAACCTCTTCTTCCTCTCCCAGCCACAGGTATGATCATCAGAAAGGGCTTGGAGATGAAGAAAACAGCATAAATTGAGGGACCTTGACCAGCCAACTAAAATTGCTTTACAGATAGCGTAAAAGCTTTGAATTCAAGGCAGCTGGACTGAAACAGTAGAAAGTCTGGCTGAAGGTTGGCTGAAAAAAAAAAAAAAAATCTGTTTCCCTTAGGTGTTGGGCAGGTTTACATTACCAGAGGGGTGGCACTAGGTAAGATGCTATGACATCAGTGGTGCAGAAGCACACCTGGCAGAGACAGTCAGCTCCAAGTTTGATTTGTGTGGGAAATGCTGCCTTCTTCATTTACATTTTGGACTCTCTGTGGCCAGTTCCAATAGAAATTGCTTTTAGCTAGCCAAGGACTTGACAGAGGAGGCTTGCTGTGTCTTGTGTCTGGCAAAAAGCCACCTTTGTGTACCTGCCTGCCCTGCGGTGCTGTGTTCTCCTGTGTCTTGGGTGTGTATACGAAGAAGGAAAATGTTTAAGAATCTGCACAGCATAGGAGCGTGGGGCACCTTGCGTCTGGATTTCGTTTGAGGGAATTAAGAGCTGATCCTTAGCTGGAATATGAATCAGATCTGATTGTGTCTGCGTTGACTAAAAGAGGTTGTGCGGTGTGCATGAGCCGAAACTCGGTCTAATGTGGAAACGTTTGATCCAGAGCTCTGTTTAGTTTAATACTTGACTATTCTACCTATTTTAGGTCTGACTCAAAAGTTCAGCGTTCTTTCTCGTCGGCAGTTGTTTGTGTTAGCAAAGGACATGTGTGCAACCAAAGGAGAAGGACCTTCGTGCACCCAGATCCCAGCAAGTCCAGCAGAAATTCATTATCAGGCTCTAACGTTTTGTCTCTATTGCTAGAGGGTCTGGAGGAGCTTTCCCTTCGCCCTGCTGCTGCCGTGATTGGGGGGAGGTGGAGGGAATTAATATCCTGCCACATCCCATCAAATCCCCAAATGCATTCGTAGCACTGGGTTAAGCAATCCATACTTTTACAAGGTTTTAACTCCTAATATGCTTCAGATATTTTACATGCTTCAGTAAGTCTATTGTGCTATAATAAATATATGTCAAGGAAAAGTCCCACGATTAGTTTTAGTACCTTTTGCTATCTGAATAAACACTGAATATCTATATCAAAGCAAAAATTTTCAGAGTGGTTCAAAGAAATACAATTTAATGCCCTTAATATCATCTCCTCTAATGGGAAACCTCTCTCATTACATTCACTCTTGGCTTTTGGTAGGCACTAATACAAAATTCTCATCTGTCTTGCGTAACAATACTTGAAGGAAAATTCTTATTCAGAAGTTCCTACATAAAACAAACAACTTCTGATTGAGCCAGAGCAGATTTTAATAAAACTCTCTATTCTTGCCTTAAAAAGATAACATGTGATGGAGAATCCTCCACAATATAGATAAATTGTTCTGATGATTAACTGCCTTCACTGTATGTATGTCTGAAAAGGAGACTTATTTCTGATCCATGCATTTGTCTTGCTTCCTTCTGTCTCTAAAAATTGTCCTGGCTTCAATAAATTAGAGTGCAACTTA
>VWZI01007268.1:554189-586824 GCA_013396835.1 Psilopogon haemacephalus | reverse complement strand
GGCCACGAAGATGATCAGAGGGCTGGAGCACCTCTGCTATGAGGACAGGCTGAGAGAGTTGGGGCTTTTCAGCCTGGAGAAGAGAAGGCTTCGGGGAGACCTTATAGCAGCCTACCAGTATCTGAGGGAGGCCTACAGGAGGGCTGGGGAGGGGCTGTTCACAAGGTCTTGTAATGACAGGACGAGGGGGAATGGGTTCAAACTGGCGGAGGGGAGATTTGAACGGGATGTTAGGAAGAAATTCTTCACAGTGAGGGTGGTGAGGCACTGGAACAGGTTGCCCAGGGAGGTTGTGTCTGCTCCCTCCCTGGATGTGTTCAAGGCCAGGCTGGATGAGGTCTTGAGCGTCCTGATCTAGTGGGAGGTGTCCCTGCCTATGGCGGGGGGTTGGAACTGGATGATCTTTGAGGTCTCTTCCAACCTAGACCATTCTATGATTCTATGATTCTATATCTATGCCCTTTTGTGTTCCCAGGCTGTAATGTAGACATTGGGGTATCTCACTGCAGCAGAAGCCCACCTTAGAGCCAGCTGTGTCAGTGTGCCTGTCGCTCCAAGCACCAGCCCTTGTTTAGTTTACCGGGTATGGTTTCTTGGTTCTAAGTGCATACTGATGATACTTAAGTACATCTCCTGTTTCCTTTCAAAGATAATTATTTTGCCATTTCCTCAGCCCTCTCCAATTGAACCACTGCTGGTTTCTGGACTCCTGCATGACATTTGATTACCTTTTCATAGGAGTATCCTACTTAACTGTGTTATTAATGGTCATTAAATTACCCAGCCCTGAAACGAAATAAAAATGCAATAAAAGCTTTAGCTTCAGTGAACTCCCAAGAGTGTTAAACCCAGGGAGGGGTCATGTGTCACGCAGCTAGAAACTCCCTTGGGACAATCATGTCCCTAATGCCAGAAATAGTCACAGCCATTGCTTTACAAAGCTCATCTGCAAGTAACCTCATGCATTTGGGCTGCTCGTGTTGCCTTTGTAGCAGAATAGTACTCCTTGTTGGGCTTGTTAGTACGCTGAGCAGTGAATAAAAACAACCTGCTACTTCTTCCAGACAGGCTTTGCTGTTAGCTGTGTTCCTACAGTCCCTCGATCCTTTTTCAAGAGCCCTGCAAGGCTGAGCTCCTGCTAAGTGAATTATCCAGCTTCAAAGCCAGCTGCTTTGCAGCAGTAGAGCTGGGAGATGGAGTTTTTATTAGAGTTCATATAACATTTAAGCTGCTTTAAAAGGGCAGATTTAACTTCCAGAGACATGAGGTTTAAGAGGTTTGAGCTCTGCAGAAACGTTGGCTGGGACTTTGTGAGGCACATCCATGCTGGTGGCTCTCAGTAGGCTAGGAGCAGTGCAACACAGTTTGGCACATGGTGACACCAGTGATGCATTCTGCCTGCTTAACTCTATGGCTTCGGGATGCCCAGGAATGAGGACTCCTCTGTGGCACATGTTCTTCAATGTTGCTTTCCAAGGGAAGAGTGCCTCCAATGCTACAATTCAGTGCCAGCAGCTTCAGTGCCACTGGTTCTGTGCTGTTTGAATTGTCAACTCTCAACATGAGAATACAGTTCTCTGGTAGTCCTCTACTCAGGCATTGAAGGAGCCCAGTCCCTGCCAATGAAGTCTATGAACAAAAAGTTAAATACAGCCTGTGTTAAGGCTAGGACCTGAGCTCACATGGGTTTCTGGCCTTGGGAGGGATTTTTCTCACTTGGTGGAGAAGATGAGGAGGAGAATAATACTAGGTGTAATGATATATCCTCATTTTGACTTGTTGCAAGTAAAGACAGAAGGACTTCATGCACCCTGGAGATTTAACTGCTACTGTGAGTCTCTCATCACAGCAAATGTGCGAGGCTTTGGCTTGCTGGGCATGTGAATGCCTTGGTGTGAAACGTGCCTAGAAACAGACATGGAATTCTATATGCTCAGAAGTCAGCTGAGCATCCTGTGCAAAAGAGCATTCTTCCCAATTCCAGTTGAGGTGTGACTGGATTGAGGATGGTAATGACAGGAAGAGGAGACTTGGGGCTGGTGTAATGGTGAGTGGCTGCTTGGGCACATGGGTACTGCTGTGGTTCTGCTGGGTTATGGTACACACAAGAGGAGTGTCGTACTCTGGAGAGAAAAAGCAAGGTTTTACTCTAAATAACTTTAGAGGTGGCAGGTGGTAGAGGGCAAAAGGGTGACAACTGGTGGAAAGGTTCATACACCAGAAAGTCTGGCAGAAAATCGAGAGATGTGGGAAGCTACATGGAAATATAGATTTCAGACTTATGGAAAAGCAGTGCTTGCCCATCGGGAGACAGCGCACATAGGAATACCTAAGCGTTAGCTGTGAGCATCACCTACCAGCAGTCCATCCCTCTCAGGATGCTGGTGCCTCCTGGTGTTTGAAGGAAGTTTCTGTCAAAGCAGCGTAGAGGCAGACACTGTGCGTGCTTTTGCTCTGTGAGGGTATGTCTCATTGTAATCATATTACTTTCTTCAATTGAAAGTTGTGCTGGAAATTAAAATTTCTGTTCTGTCCCAGCTGTCACTTGTGATTTTAAAATGATAAATTCGTGTCCCAGGCGCCTTCACTGTGCTGCTGAGGAAGAGCCATGTCTGGACCCCAGGGGCTGCTCCATTCCTGGACTTTACATCTGCTCTGTGTAAATGGTGCATGGTACTTGACTTCTGCTTTGACGTCAGGAAGGCACAACAGCTCTGCTGCTCTGCGCCTAACTGATTTCACACCTGTGTGGCTTCTTTACTGGATCACAGGATGTCAGGGGTTGGAAGGGACCCAAAGAGGTCATCAAGTCCAACCCCCTCACCAGAGCAGGACCATACAGTCTAGCTCAGGTCACAGAGGAACACATCCAGATGGGTTTTGAAAGTCTCCAGAGAAGAAATTCTCTTGGACCTCCTAAAAGTTTGTGTGTTGGCAATGAGCCCTTGGTGATCCCTGAATCGTGGACACTTTCTGCTATCATGTTATTTACTGAACAGCTCAGGCTAGTATTTTCCAGAGAAGATGATTCTCACAACCTGCCAATCATGTAACTTGCTTACTGACTAAGTACATGTAATTAAGAGGGGGATTTGCCTGAGCAAAGCTGGAAAGTGAGATAGAAAATGTGCAGAAATGATAATACACTGACATTCTGGGGTGTAGCCTGGCCAGGGAGGAGACCATTGCTTTCTGTGCATCATGAGCTTGTGGTGTGCTTGCAGCCCATCTAACATAATTTTTGTGGGATGTAGGACAGCTGTAGTTAGGGGTGGAGAGCTCTGGGGTCAGGTTTATCACTAAGCAGTGATAAACTTAAGTAACAGATTATTTCATTCATCTGCCTGACCCCACGTACTTTTAATGGTAGGGCAAAGCTCTGAAATAACAAAACACATTTTCATTTAAAGATCAGGTTTGCCCAGGAGGTTGCAGTATCTGAGGAGCCTGACCTTGCATCATTAGTCACTGCCACTCTCCTGGGACTGCTGTGGAACATCTTGACTTTTCCTATTCTTGAAACTGCTACTCACAGCAGAAATAGGTGATCTGGTCCTCTTCTAATTTCTTTCCCCCATTTCCCCTTCACTGGGTGGGCACTGGAATATTGCCATAGGTATCATACCATGTCATGCATAGCCACATGGGGATCTGTCCGTTTTTGTCTACCCTAAGCTCTCGTTCCCACATAAATATTTCTTCTTCACACTGACTGGTGGGTTACAAACCAGTGTCTGCTGTAGGAATTGCATGGTGTGTATTTTCGTGCCCAAGAAGCCCATCTCATACTTGTCTTTGTTCATGGTGATGGCTCATGATGGTCCATTTTTCAAAGCTGCCCCATGTCTGAGCCTCCAAAACCCTTACATTGTGGCTCACACCCTGCCCTGAGAAATATTTAACCCTTCTCTGAGTAGGCAGCAATATAAAAGTGAATCTGGTGCATGGTATTTTCCATGTAAGGGGAAAAAATACCAAACCTCTCATGCTTTTGACTTTTGAGTAAAACTCAAATTAATGAATTCAGTGAAGGTGGCTCTGGGGGGGGTAGCTGGCTTTGAACATGCAGAAAGGTAGCCTCGATGATGTGATCATCTTGCTTGGCCTTCCTATGGACCAAATATTTTTCAAGGATTGTTTTCTGTACATTGCCATGTGAATTACACATGGCAACAGGAATGGTACTTTGGATGTTGCTGTAGCTGGAGAGCTCACTGCTTCACAGGACAGCTTCATGCAATCTCCAAGCTCCCCTGACTTTTCCTTGCAGCTGGGGTTTGCCATTCCCCTTCATCCTTTCATCCTTGGGCTCCTCATGCACCAGCTGAGGCATGGAACACATTCAATTGGCTATTTCACCTGGACACATGAAGGTGGGAGGTGTGCACGGAGCTCCACAGAGTGCCCAGAGGTGTTGGCTCACCATGTGGAGGAGGAACTTTGGTGCAGGAACCTTCACATGTGTTTGATCAGTTTAGTGTATCAAGAAGATGACCGAAAAGTTACTTGATTTGTGTGCTCTTGGGAAAAGAAAAAAACCCAGTGAAGAGTCTCTTAATCTAACGGCTAGAGGCAGAACAAGAACCAGGGGCTGGAAGCCAAACTCAAAGAATTCCAATTAGAAATGAGACACAAATATTGAGCAGGCTACATAAAGTACCTAAAGGCGGGGGTGGGGAGGGAAAAGGAAAAAGAAAAAAAAGGATTAAAAAGTGACTTCTTTTTGTATTGTAGTGCTTTATGTTCAGTCTGGATGCCTTTATAGAATACACATTGCAGCCAACGAATTATTTGGCTCAGCACATAGATAAGTGGGTGAAATACTATAGTGTGTAATGCACGAGAGGTCAGACAAGGTGATCTGATGGTTCCTCTGGCTTTAGAGCCTCTAAGAAGTTTTAGTGTGGCCGCAAGGATGGGGCCAGCTAAGGTGTGAGGCTGTGACTCCACCTGTACTCTCCTGGGTCTAAGACAGGGTCTATGTGTGACCCTGCTTCTTGTTCCTCTGATCTCAGGAGAGGGTGCTCTGAAAAGAAGCTAAATGTTATATGTTTGGAGGCCATATATAAAATTCAATCCCTATGCTCTTTTTTTTTTCTTTTTTTTTTGAGGGGAGCAGAGTGGGTTGCAAGCAGCATTTAAGCCATATGTGATACAGCCCACGAGTCTGAAATGTTCCATCATGTTTTCATTAATTGTATAAGAGTGGGAATTGTCAAGATCTCCTTTGCTTTAATTACCTGATGCTACAGGGCTTCAGAGTACTTTTGGGTGGGTTTTTTTTACGCTTTCCAGAATGTGCCCTTGGGATGGGACGAGTCTGAATTCAGCAGATGCTTTCAGAAGAAAGTTGTTGGCATGAGTGGCTGAAAATAGAAGCTTGTTTACAAGGCTGGTTTTGCATTATCAGCTGTAGTGCTCCAATAATTAAGGCTGTGAACTTAATTAGCTCAACACTCCATAATTCTCTTCTGCCTCTCTGGGGGCTTGTCTGTGTACAGCACTGTACTGCTTCATTTTGTGCCGGGAACATCTTTATCCCAGGGCATTTGTGTTCGCGTGAGTACCACCTTAACTGCCATGAATCCTCTGCTTCTTTTTCAAGTACACAAACCCTCTGTAGGGCTTTCTGGAGAGCCCATCCCTGGATTATTTGGCTGCTTTTATTAAAACCAGACAGGCAGAAGTACTGATCTCTACTGAAGCATCAGCAGGACTGAATGATGCCATTGTTACTACTGATTGAAAGGGTGCTTTTACACTGGCTTCAACCTTCAATCTGTTCTTAAGTGGAAAATGTTTCTTAATGCTGAATAATGTAGTAACGTTTCTGGCCAGCAGAGTCTTTTTGACAATGAAACATTGCCACACACTTGCAAACAGACTGGGGCTGCTGCTTTCACCTCTCCCATCTGGGTTAAGTGTCCTCTGAGGAGCACCCGACGCTGGGCATGGGACAGCATCTTCTCCAGCCCTGACCTGAAACAGCCTATTCCACAGTGACACCACTGCAGCATGTCCAAGCTATATCTTGTGGCTGAGACTGCCATGTCCCTGGGCATCGTTTCCCGTGTATTTCCTGATCCTCAGAGCCAGCCCAGGCAGAACTGGGAGATGTTTTCCTTCTCAAGTGCGTGAGCTTCAGCTGTTTCGACTGTTCCGTGTGTGTGTCCTTCCTGTTTGGACAGATACTTGATACGTACACCTCAGATGGAAAGGGCTGGACGTGATTAAAACGCATACCCCAGCCACAGGCATCCTTTTTTCACTCAGTATTCTCCTCCCCAACCCTCAACAAGTGGTCCTGGGGGTTTGTAAGGATGTTTAGAGTTTATCATGCATAGCGTTGAGCAGTTCTTTAACCGTTTTAATGCAGAGGGACAGATGCAAGGTGCTGTGTGCTGGCATGCAGCGGTGCCTGTCTGCATCATGGCTGACTCTTGCTACGCTTGTGCTGCTGTCCTTTCTATTTCTTCAGGAATATCTTGGCATAAAAATGTCAAACCCTCCTGATTTATTTGTGTTTCAGCTAAAGCTGGTATGCAAACTGATTAGCTTTACCAAAACGCTTACATTTTTAAGATTCTCTGAGCTCCCAGGATAACTGAGCTTCCGAGTTATTAACATGTAACGCTAACATTTCCCCTCAATTGCAGGGTTGTGATGAAACCCTCTCTCCCAGCGAGTGCGTAGCTCCTGGCACATGGTTAGCAGGTCTGAGTCGAGGCAGGATGGTTCCCTTGGACATGTTGGCTCTGCCAAGGGCAGTGGCATTTCTGCAGTGTCTCCAACCTCACTGATGCTCGCATACGAGCACAAACCTGTATTTGTTTCACTCTTTTAAAAACCACAGTGATGGAGTATCTGGGATGCCTTGAGAGTCAAGGTAAAAGCAAATGTCTCTGTGCTGGTTTTCACGAGCCCCACTGTAAAATGGTTACGTGTGACATGGCTGGCAGAACATCAGCAGCTAAAGCAAAGGCGCTCACACTCGCTTCTCTCTCCTCCTTGTTTATACCGTGTGGGCTTTCTGCTGCGTGCTGCCTCTTGGCACAGAGCTGGGGGAAGCAGCATCGTCCCTGTCGGTGTGGTGGGGAATGGGATTACGGATTTATCTTCCATGTTGTCTTTTGTTCTGGTTCCCAAATGCTCCAGTGCATTAATTGCTAGCAGAGGGAGAGGGACTATCTGGGACCCAAGACAAAGATACAGGCGCAGAAGAGCAGCGATACCAAGATGCAACGTTCTGGCCTTACAAAGGGGAACGTTTCTGATGGGACTGCGAAACTGGCCCACTGAGCAGGGCCAAGAGGGCAGGCCCGGAGCTGTTGTGCTAGATAGCATAAAAGCAAAACTTGCTGAACTTATAATGGATAATTTATGATGTAACCCTCACAGAAACAGAGCCCCTCCATTTTGTGAAACGGAATGTCCTCTAGGAAATATTTTCACTTCGCTCGTACACGCAGATTCAAGGAAATTCTTTCAGGAGGGTTTGAGTCTAATAAAATGGGAATGTGTGACCTAGCCTGCACCATTATTTGCCCAGTTTTATCC
The DNA here is from genome assembly GCA_013396835.1 of Psilopogon haemacephalus. Taxonomy (NCBI): domain Eukaryota; kingdom Metazoa; phylum Chordata; class Aves; order Piciformes; family Megalaimidae; genus Psilopogon; species Psilopogon haemacephalus. The sequence goes on along the minus strand of VWZI01007268.1, from coordinate 579,267 downwards.
TTTTGTTATTATTTCCAAATGTGGAATTCTCATTCTTCTACAGTTCTGCAGGTGAAGTTAGGCCAAGCAAAAACAATGGTCTCCCACAATTACAGGGAGCACCTAATGGTGCTATAATGGTGCTAGCAACACAGGCCAGCATCCCGAAATGCACATGTTCCCTGGTGGTTGTGGAAATGTCCCTGCTAGCATCCATATGTCCAGTCCCCACGTGGATGAAGGCAGGCTGGTTGGAGCGGTGTGATCCTAGCAGGGTCAGGTTATGCTGACTCTCTACAAGCAGTTGGGTTGCCTTGGCCAAAAGAGCACAGCATTTGGCTCAGGTTGTCTGGGGTGCAACAGCTTACAGATGGTACCATCCCCTCCTCTTCCAGGATGTAAATCCTCTGGGAGGGAGGCTGCTCCATCTCTACGTGCTCATGTTGGAGTGTTGATCTTTACGTGACACAGAAGACAGAGCTGTTGTTAGCATGCTGCCAGCAAGCTCCAGGTCTTTTCTGTTCTAATCTTTATGATTTTTGCCTACCAAAAAAGCTTCTTTTAAAAAGTGTGAATGTTCCAGCTTCTGCCTGCCAGGTATTACAACTGGGAGGCTTGGATGCTTCAACCGTGTCCTCGTTTCTACTTATAAAACTAAATTTGGACAGCAATGCTACAATATTTGCAAAGGATTTCAAGTTGGCTTTGTGGCACAGACGTGGCAAGTCCCAGTTAACCAGTGGCTGATGGGGTCGTGGACGACATTGTAGGGGCACTGCAGCTGTGGGACAAGGAGCAATCGGGATGAATTCGACGACTACTTCCCAGAATGTAAACCGTCTCACAGCCCAATGGCTCCATTTACGTTGACAGAGATCAGGAAACACACTTTGTTATTTCAGTCTGAATAAGCTCACACAGATGGTAAGCAGAAGCAGCGTGTTTGGAGTTTGTGGTGTTCCCTGACTAGCCAGGTTGGGCGTGAGTGTCAGGGAACCTTGCCTTTTGAGCAGTGCGTGAGTTTTATCAGCTTGTTTACCAAACTGCCACAACAAGGCAGAAAACCACAGAAGACTCACATGCTGATAGGAGAAATGTGCGTGTCCTTGGTAGCAGAAGAGGAATAGGAGCTTGCTGCTCTTTGTTAAACACCGTAACAAGACTTTTCAAGTTTCTTCCTTTTTTTTTTTTAATTCCCCCTACAAACCATGGAACAAGCTATTGAGCAGGGAGCTGGGGCGAGAGGAAGATGTTCCACAGGACAAGTTGCTCTCCTCTCCTGCCACTTCCAGCCTTTGAGGGGTGGGATTTGTCAAGTTGCTAAAAAAAAAAAAAAGAAAAAGCCATTTGTATGGTGTAGTTTACTGGCGCCAGCAAGTCCCCTGTTCCTTCCGGGCCAGAGGCTTCCTGTGCCAGCGGGCCAGCTCCCTGTGAGCTGGTGTTGTGGCTGTAGGATCTGAACGAGTTAAACTGGGCTTGCTGTTCCAAGTGGGAGCAACCAGCCATTGCAAAATGTTTTCTTCACCCACCCCCCTGCTCCGTTGGCTCTGCACGTTGTTTTAAAATTAAATTGGTTCTGGTTAGCAAACAAGAACAGGACAGCAAAATTAAATTTTCTGAGGAATGTTGTGAATCTTGTGTGAAAAATAACCCCAAAATATTTTTTTTCCCCTCCCGCACTCTTTGGCTTGCCTTCATCCTCTCTTTGCCTGCCATCTTTCCCTCTCTGCTCCCTCCACAGATGTGTTGGTGGGTGGCAAGGCTGGCGTCCTTACACTAAGGTGCCGTGGTGAGTGCAGTGGCACTTAATGGGAGCTGAGACATCATGGGTTGGCCAATGAATTTATTTATTTTATCTTTCTGTCTTTCTTATTGTCCTGCATCCTTGCTTGCTTTGTTCTTGCTGTCCTCCCAAACCGTGCTCTGCCTGAAGCCCATTGTTGGTCCCTTTCTGGCAGGTGAATACAGTGCAGGGCCAAAGAGTACCTTGGACGCGTAGAGGGGACAGTATTCATTTTAGAAGCAGAACTGCAACTCTAAATGTACTTCAGCCTCGTGCAGATGACTACCACCAGCCATCTGCAACGCTTCAGTCTTGCTGGAGTCCAGCACAGACTCTGCATTGGAAGAGCTACACCCACAGAGGGCTCTGTGATGGACAATACAGATTTCTCCCTGACGGCTTCCATCTTCCTTATTTATTTATTTCTGTGCAGATGGAAAATCTTTGACACAAATTGGCACTCCTTAGATTCTGTTCCTCTGGAAAGCTTCTGCAGTTCTTAAAAGCTTCTCCTCCGTTTGGTCAGCCTTGCAGGCATTTGCTGTGCACTTCATAAGTCATTTCTGCAGTCATTGCCTCAGTCTTTATGTCAAGTCTTCTTGGATCTTCATTTGTAATTTGGCGCAAGTCTGTTCTGAGAGCTCAGCAGACTTTGCTTTTTTCTGTGAACTAGGACATCTTGCTGTCAGACCTTAGGATGGGACAAGCAGGTTACTCTTAAGTTGAGTTTCCTCATACTCCTGGGGCATGTGAAGTGCTGGTGGTACTGTCATTTACTGATGTTTGCTATTGGTTTACTTGGGGAAAAGGGCTCCTAATGCCTTGTATGCTCGGTGCCCTGTGTCACTGATTTCTGGAAGCCGAGAGCGTACCCTGGAGAGGTCATGGTGTGGTTGCCTCTTGCACTCTTGTCCATGGCTGAAGACGGGAGGCTTAAACAATCCTCCAGCATGATATGAAGCAACTGCATGGGCTTACCTTATTGGGAAACAGGTCTAAGAGAAGAATAAACAACTCTAGGGAGAGGCAGCATGTGCCTGCTCAGAGCTTTGCCTCCAAGTGGTATGTGAGGATGGGCATCTCATGCCTGTGAGCAGTGTTTTCTGAAGCCAGGCTGTCCATTGCACCCTATGTCTGGAACAGGACTGTGGCTGACACGGGCAGCCAGGGAGCACTCCTCCCTTGCCATCAGACCATGAGGATAAATAAAACATCTCCATTTATGTTGGATGAAATCAAGGCTTCTGGATTGTGGCCTAAACACGGTCAACAGCTCCTCTGGGCCCTTGAGCTGCCAATAGCTTGCACCTCCTAGTGAGTCTGTCCTTGGGAAGGAGCCATTAGAGGCTAAGAAAATTTTGCAGATCTCCATCCTTCAAGAAGTGGGAATCGTTACTGATAGGATTTGTAGCACCTCTTATGTGCAGGAAGCACACTGATTAGAACCCAGCTTGCAAGTGCAGTGCCCCAGCTGATGTCCTCCTGGACCACAGTTATCAACAGAACTCTTCCAGGACACCATGGAGCCTGAGTTTCCCCTCTGCTTAAGCCTTCTGGAGATTAGATTGCATTTGGGTCAAGAGCCATCAGCAACCTGATGAGGTTTTCCAGGCCTCTCTGATAGTCGTGGGCTTACATTGCATTTTTTATGCCTGGGCTTGTGTGCACCGAGATGTTAGTAAAATTCATCAAAAGAAATCGTTGTCTGGGCCTGAAGGATTACCTTGATAAACCTCTCCTCACAGTTGCTGCCTCTTCTAATACAAGTGTTAGATATGTGAATTCTTAACTTGATAGACAAAGGAGCCCTGGAAAGATGTAGTCCTCTTTTTCTTTATGCATGCGTAAAAATATTTTGCATTCCTCCCTCAGTTGCTGTAGATCTTCACTGTCTTAGTGCTGTTGTGTTGCACAGCAGTGCACCACCACCAGGTTTGGTGAGAAGAGGCTGAGAAGAGGCTAGGGTTGCCCGAGCTTAGTGCCACTGCTGCCTTCATCCCAGACGCCTTCTGTCTCTTTCCGTTTTCTCTGCAGGAGGTGCTTCTGGTGCTTGAGTTGTCCTCCTGCTGTCCAGCCTCCTGCCCTGTTTGTTCTCTTGGTGCTGCTACAGCACAAGAGTGTGTGGAAGCTCAGGCTGGTGGTTACAAGCTGGGTTTGAGCATTTATAATTTTATCCTTTCATCTCTCTTTAAATGGGAGTTTCTTGTGCTAAAGTTTCAAGGGCTTGAGGAGATGATGTGAAATCTGAGTGAGAATCTGTTGAGTCATTTCTGAGTGCCGTGAGCTTGAATATGTTTCTGAAAGTGCCACACGATAATGTGCAGCCAGCCTCATCTTGTGGGATCGGGCTTCCAACATCCCCAAGCCTCAGCAATAAATGGAGCAAGGTCATTGCTAAGCTGGGAAGTAAATGCTCTTGAAGCATTTTCTCCCAGGACGAAACTGTCTTTTCTTCCAATTGCTGACACCTTCCTCCCTGCTCAGAACAAGCCCATAGCCTTTCCTAGGCACACAAACTTGCCTATTCTCTGCTGTCAAAACTTTTAGCCCTCCTTTTTTTTTGATTCCCTTTAATGTTCCTTAGCATGCCATGGTGTGGTGATTTGCCTTTCACTGGTCTCACCTTTTCTTGCACTTCCCTCTTCTAACGCTACCCACATGGTTCCTATTTACTGGAGGTGGGAGCCAGTGGGCATATCCCATATGTAGTCTGAGGGGCTGGGATTCTCAGGTGGAATTATTTAATTAGAGACTGCCAAGCAGTTTTGAGGGAATCTATTTTAATAAGTTGATTTTAATATTTTCCATACTTTTTTTTTTTTAACACCATAGAGATTATCCTGTATCCAGAAAGATGATTGTTTACTTAACCAGTGAGATACATTCAGTTAAACCCTGAGAAATTGTGCTTCTTTAGATCCACCTTTATCCCCAAGAATTGCCTCGGAAGGCTCTCTCCTCTGGCTGGGGGCAGAATCCCTTTCAGAGGCTTAACAGTGGTTATTTGTTTAGCTGAGTAAGTTTAAAAATTTGACAAGTACACTGCAAAAAGCTCAGATCCTTCTCCCAGAAGGCAAGCCAATGACACCATTAGCTTAATCCCGCACCTCATATACTTGATTTCACTACAGCTCTTTAGCTCCAGAATATGATGTATTTTCAGTTGAAGGATTTGTGTTCCAGTAGTAGGAGAGGAGAAGGGAGTGCTGTAGGGTCACTCAGCAGTTGGGTACACAGATGTATTAAAAAAACACGCAGAGGGTCTCTCTGGAAAAGAACTAACTTCTAAATGCATTCATTGATTGGAGTAACTGATGGCAGAGCCTTTTGCTGTCTGTGTAGCTGGGTCCCACACGCGGCGAGTGAGATGTGTTTTCACCTGCCTCTTCTGCCTAATTTGCCCCCTGCATTTCTGACAGCCACCTCTAGGCGTGATACAATTCATGGATTATATTTGAAGCTCCTGTCCTGGCAGGCTGCAAGAGCACCCCTCTTCATCTCCACGGCGACCAAGGATGTGATAATGTGGAGGAGTTGTGCTGGCAGCAGTGGCTGCAGAATAACTTTTGTGAAATTGAACATCCATCCCATCAAAGTCCACATATCTGCAGTGTTGATCTCCAGGGGTGGGCTGGCTTCAGAGTTTTCTCCAGGAAAAAAGAGAGAGGTATAGAGATTCTACAGAGTTCACCTGAGGCAGTCTGTGTGCTTACTTCACAAGAAGTCATGTCTTTTCTTCCCTGCTCATCTTAAAAGGATAAAGTAGTTCAGATGATGGTATCTCCATTGTAGTAAAGATGCAGGAGAAACATTCCTCTCAAGGGGAAGCTGAGGGTATGGGGGATGCTTCTGCGTCTAGGGGAGTAAAGCACTCAGCACGCTTTTGGCATGCTGGGAGTAAACCTTTTCAGCCAAGTGCAGCATTGGTGCAAGAGGGCATGCTCATAATGGCAAAATTGTGGGAGAAAATGCAGAAGTAGTATTTACTGAATGCGCATAAATCTTCTGTGTTTGATGAAACAACCTGCCACAGATTTCATAATGATGAACTGACCACGTTTATGGTTTAGGTTTCCTAAGTGGGCTCTCCCTATTCAGCTCTGCTTCTGATTCTCACTTCAGATTAAAGCAATTATCAGCCATGCCACAGTTAATTGTTTCTATGAAAATTAAAGCAAAGAGCTGAAAGAGCTGTCTCTGTGTCAGTACATTGCTTACTCTTTTTAAATATGTTGTTTACTCCTTTTTGCACCGAGTTACAGACTGATACTTTCCTCTCTTTCCTTTTCTTTTTTTTTTACCCTGCATTTGCAGGTTATTTTCCTGCTGTTCTTTCCAGTGCTCTCTCCCCTGGACCCACAGCACAGCTGTTGCCTCTCCATGTCTTACTGGTTGGGAAATGCTGCCTTAAACTCCCTTCCCCAGAGATCCTCTTGACCTGTGCCCTGAATTTGTTCAAATTTGCTTTTTCTGAAATACATTATCTTTAATTCGTTGTTCTCATTCCTTCACTGCCTTAATTTGCTGAACTTCATGGTTTTGTAACCACTTGCACTTGCAGTTACTTCCAGTTTTGCGCTATTAATCAACTTTCTGTATCAATATAATATCCAAGTAGTAAACATCCCCTCCCTTGCTACTCTCCCTTCTCCAGAGCAACTTTTCCCCACACATTGCAGCAGTTTGATGTGTCTGGGATCTGCCCTGCTCTGTCTTTAGCAGATACCAGGGTAATTAAAATTACCTGTTTCTACCAAGTCATGTCATTTGGCTGCTTCAGTAAGACACTCAAAAAGGCATTGTCTGTGTCCTGTTTCTGATTAACAGAGCTCTGTGGAGCTCCTTTGCTCTGTCTCTTTTTCTCTGACCCTGGGGACATGCACAAAGTCTGTTTCTCACCTGTTCTTGAACCCTGAAGTATTCTTCAGGCAAAAATCCCTCCCTTCCTATTTCCTTCTCCTTATTCCTAAAAAGTTACATATTCTCATATCTGCACTGGTTTTTAATGACGTTTTTTCATTAAGCATGAAAAGTGTGAGGCTAAATGCTGTAGTAGTATATGAGGGCTTTGAAGCAATCTCATTTATCCTCTGCAGACATATGATCAGAAGGCTGCTTTATTAATTGTAATGTGTGTTTCTCTCAGAGCTGCCTTTATCCCTGGAGGTGTTTAAGGCCAGGCTGGTTGAGACTCTGTCCAGCCTGATCTAGGGTAGGGTGTCCCTGCCCATGGCAGGGGGATTGGAACCAGATGATCCTTGTGGTCCCTTCCAACTCTGACTGTTTCTATGATTCTATATCATCCTAAGCCTTCAGTTGGCATTAGCATACAGCCACTGGCTTTTGTGAATGGCTTCCTTCAGACCTAGTTTCCACATCTGTCTGGGTTGGAGAAGTCCCAGACATCTTCATCCAGATGCTGCTTTTTCCAGCATCCCCTCTCTGCAGACGACCATTTTGCCTGGGCAGCTGTGGGCACCCAAGTGCAGCTCTACAGCTGATGTAGGGGCGCAGGAGTCTGAGCAGACCTCTCCTCCTTCAGGGTATCAGTATTGTTTAGTGAGATCCTAAATATCCTGCACAGCAGTGGTTTGCTGATGTGGTTTGGTAAGACTTGTAAGACAGCAAAGACCTGCAGGGTTTACTGGAAGCTTGGAACAACTCGCATTACTGTGAAGATAGAGAGGACCAGTAACCTAGTACTGCCTAATGAACTTCTGTTTAGAGGAGGCTTTATCTTAAGCTCAAGTGACCCAGGAACAAAACAAAATCCTAGCAGGCAGAGGCATGGCAAGATGCAATCACTAGAAGGCCAAAACAGGTCAGTTTGGACTAGAATTCAGGTGCCTATTTTGATCACAAACATCAAGTGACTACAAAAGTTTACACTGGCAGAGGCTCATTTCCATATTTCCAGCAAATTTGAAGCTGCTGGTGGTGACTGTTAGAAAAGATCTGAGCTGTCCTGCTGAGAGGACTAATTTTGACTCTTTCATTCCTTGTGTACCTCTTGGGCTGTGTGGAGCAGGACATCAGACTAATGACACTGACCTTTTCTGACTGTTCATTTGTGCCTCCAAACTCAGGTTCAGACTGCACCCTGTGTGCTGTGGTACCAGATTCTCCCAAAGATTAGCTGGGAGGAGAGCTCCTGCCAAACTGGGTCCCTCCAGCTGAGCTGTATCTGTGAGCCCAGAGGAGCAGGAAGAGCCAGGGACAGTTCCTTCAAATATTTTACAGATTAAGACCAGGGCCTGGGATCTGTGGGGAGTCAGTGGAGTTCACAGAGCCCAGCAGGCTGTGGTCCTTGCTGCAGCGTGAGCGATCCGCGCCAACAGTTGCCGTTGTCCTCATCCTTTTCAAACACAGCAACACTCGGCAGTGTGGACAAGCGCTCTTGACATTATTTGAGTGCAGCTGGAGGCATCTCCTTTAGCCTTGAAAATGCCTCTTTCTTGGCAGTGTTTTGTGTTTATTATAATCCTGTCTGTAATGTGCAAAAGTACATTTCTGTTTTAACTTCCTCCTTTATGTACTAAAGAGTGTGGTTTTAATTAAGGATTTCAGATTGAAACATTTCCGGTTTTATGCGTTGTTTTTTGGTTGGGTTTCTGTTTTTTTTCTTTCAGGACAGTTTTCATTTAAGATGTTTTAGAGTTTTGAAAAATACCAGATGCCCGGTTCCAAAGTGTGCAAAGAGCCCTAGTCACTCCCTCTTCCTCCCAGGGAAATCAGCTGCTCCGTCGAGTGGGAACAGCCAGGGATAGCTGATGGCAAGAATGGGGTCAGCAGGCAGCAGAGGATGGGTTAGGATGGGAATCAGCAGCCTTCAGTGGTGCACCATGACTGCAGCTCCTCGCACGATAGGAAATACTGACTCAGACCTGTAAAGTGAAGCACCTGATTTTTGTGAATTCTGGGTTTAACAGCACCCCCCCTACCTCCCCCGCCAAATAGCTGAGGGATTGTAAAAGGAGATGGGCAGATGCTTGGTTAGTGGTAGAGCGTCTCTGCTGCAGCACCCACTGATGAGGGGATTGGGTGTGCCCTTGCGTCCCTGGCCACCAGCTGCAGCCCCCACCCATGAGGAAGCAAAGCCAATGCAAACAACTTGTAAAACAAAATGGTTGTTTTGGTGCACATCAGCTGCCATTAAAAGGAAAAATAAAATCAATCCAGATTTTAGCTGTCCTCATAGTAGAAGAGCTTAAAACTGTCCTATAAAGGCACCCAAGGTTTTTATTTTTTTTGGTTTTTTTTTTTTAAACAGCAGGCAATGAAAATTATGCTAAAAGCAGGTTTCTTGAGCCAGTCTCATGATTTTGGGGACTTTGACTCATGATTTTTGAATGTTGGGGTTTGGCAATGCTAAAGTCCTCTTTGAATTTGTTCCCGATGTGGTATTTGGTCTCCCTGGCATGACTGATCAGTGTCACTGTCCTCAGAGCAGGGAGAGACCCTGGGGGTTGGGAAGCAGAGAGGTTTGGTACAAGGCGCTGTGCCTTCAGCGGCTGCAGGGACACTGTCGGGTGGGTCTGGCTCAAATCCCTGCGTGAGGCTCTTCTGAATCGAGCCGCGTGTCAGACACATGACAGCACTTCAGGCAGCAAGAATGGAATACGGGAGCCAGGCTGAAGGGAATGGGTGAGCTAGAAGCACAGATTACCTGTGTTAAGCATTCTGCTGAGGTTAAATGAACGTGTTGCAAACACAATTCGTACCTGTACATCTTTCACAGAATATATTTGGTTGGAAGAGACCTTCAAAATCATCTTGTCCAAGCTTCCACCCAGCACTGCAAGGTCAATGCGAAACCATGTCCTTAAGCACCAGCTCTATGTGCCATACATACAGGGATGTTGACTCCTCCCCTCCCTGGGCAGATGTTCCCAGGGAATCTGGGATGTTTGATAACCCTTTCAAACATCCGATTGAAATGTTTGATTCCGATCAACATTTCAATGTTGATGTTTGAAATTCCGATGTTTGATAACCCTTTCAGTGAAGAAATTCTTCCTAACACCCAGCCTAAACCTTCCCTGTTGCAGCTGGTATCCATATCCTCTAATCCTGTCACTTGCCAGGGCTGACCTCCTCCTCACTCCAACCTCCCTTCAGGTAGTTACAGAGAGCTGTAAAGTCTCACCTCAGCCTCCTCTTTCTCAGAATGAAAAACCCAAGCTCCCTCAGGTGCTTCTCATAGGTCACAAGCCTCATTGCCCTTCTGGATGTGCTCCAACACTTCCACATCCTTCTTACAGTGAAGGGACCAGAACTGAACACAACACTCAAGGTGTGGCCTTACCAGTACTGAGTACAGGAGGGTGATCACCACCCTCTTCCTGCTGTCCACAGTGTTTCTAATACAAGCCAGGATGCCACTGGCCTTCTTGGCCATCTGGGCACACTGCTGACTCATATCTAGTCAACTATCAACCAATACCCGCAGGACCCTTTCCATGTTGCAACTTTCCAACCACACATGCCCAAGTCTGTAGCTTGCCACGGGGTTGTTGTGACCCAGTATTCCAGTTCAAGTTGTAGTGTGTGCACAGCTTACCCTGTGCAGCTTGCCAGCTGCCCATCTCCTTTTGTGCAGGAAAGCACTGAGAACATCCATGCTCTTGCTGCAGTGTTAGTGTTTAAGTAGTGTTGAGAAGGTGTTTATAAACAAAATATCTGCCTTGCAATTTTGGCACCTTGAAAGAATGATGTGGATGCAGGTTGCCTGAGCAGCAAGTGATTGATTGGGAAGTGGATCCTCATGATGGCTGCTGTCGTCTGCCCTGTGGGCACTGCTCTGCAGCTGAAGGTGAACATGTGGGCAGGCATGGTACCTGCCCTCGTATCTTCTTGGCCAGCCAGTGTGTGGCTGTACATGAAAGCTGTGGTGTTATCTTGAACACACCTGTGGGGGTTTGGGCTGCATGGGTTTTCCCATGCCTGGGAGGGAGACGTGTTCACAGAAGGAGACCCTCTTCCATGTGGCTTACTTGCCTGGGGAGCTGCACTATATGGCAACCAGGTCATCTCTCTTCCCTGGCAGCACAGAAATGGCTCACATTTCTGCCTCAAGCTAGCTTTAAACCATATAAATCACCGTTTTCCCCACCTGTAGGTAATGTTCTGCAGCTGCCCAGGTACCTCTTCCTCAAAGCCTCCCCATCCTGATGTGATTCACAGCCCTGTCCTCCCTGCAAGATGGCTGGGAAGGGCATTTGGCCCTCTCATCAGCCGTCCCTGTCCATTTCCAGCTGCCTGCCTGTTTGGGAGCTCACAAATCGCTGAGTGCTCGAAGAGCTGACCACTTCTTGCCTATTTGGGAATGCTTTTAAATTGTTCCAGAAACTGCTGTTTGTTGATAAATCAGGGCGATCGCAGAGAAGTGTTGCAGCTAAACTGTGTAAAAGAAGGAATGAGCTTTGGTCTAGCACTGCCAGCTGTCATTGGATTTAGAAACACACATCATAGATTTTGTTGCTTTTCAGACAGCTGCGCTTATAGCTGCTCTTATAGCCATATAAAACAGTCATTCTGTCAGCAAACGGTCTGGCCGTGGAGCTGGGTTGTATCTGCAGTCGTCTTCCCGAGCCTGGCAGCTTTGCTTCTTCCACGTGCATAGGTAAAACGTCTGGAGGAAGGCAGCTTTGTGGCACGGTCTGTAAACCAGTCACCAGCATCATCGCTTTGCACAGGGTAAAAAGCAGCATGCTGGGCTGTGCCCACTACCTGTGCAGAGGATGGTGCTGAAAGGGCTTGTCTTCAGCACCCTTGCTCATTAGGAGTAGGTAGTTGCTGTTCTGAGAGAGTGTTTTAGGGGTTTTTACCCCAAGCCTGCAGTTGCTGCTCAAGAGTCTGGCTAGCTGGAGGTGAGATTGACAAACCACAGCTCGTTATAGCAGCGCTCACAGTGATCAGGCCCTGTCCTCCCTTGTCCATCCTGTTCGGACTTCAGAGTTAAAATTGAGAGCCCCAGGGCTCAGAATTAGATTGTGGAGTTTCCTCAAGGGAAGGGAGATTGTGCCAGTTCATGAAATGTGAAGCTTTTGACAGGATCAATACCGATTTCGATAAAGCCATACCCAGGAGGGGTTTCCTATGCAACAGACCAGCTTTAAATGCCTGCTCAAAGTAGTATGTGGATACTTTATATGTATTTCATTTGCATTGCTTTATGCGGTGTGGAACGACTTCAAGCAAACTCGTCCAGCTGCGTCAGGAGGCTGCTCCACGAGTGAGCTGCAGGAGTGGCAGTGAGTTATGGCTGTGCATGCTGCTTCACACCAGTCCCTCGTGCACGTGCTGTCAGTACCTGCACCTCAGGCTGTTGCCAGCTCTTGGTGGGATGAGATGGCTCCCTCAGAGGCCCGAGGATGCCCAGCAGTGCTGGCATTTCGGAGCAGCAAGGATCCTGCTGAGCTGTGCCAACGTTTTCTCCGGAGCAGTTTCCAAGACTGAAGCCCGGTGATCTGGGCCAACAAGGTGTGCAAGAGCAGGTGGTGCTCACAGTCTGATTTTTCTCTTGCTTTGTTCTTCTCGTCTCCTCAAACCTGTAGCTTTTTCTCCGCCCACCTCCATTTCCCCCTGAAACTTCAGAAGATGCAGGATTCATCCCGATCCAAGAGGGAAAATGTCTTAAGTTATGCAGCAGAAGAAAACAGCTTTCTTAGCTGTAACGTGATCTTGGTTCATTCCCAGGCACCAGTCTGGAACAGAGGGTTTGGAAATTGCCCCTCTAGCCGTTATCTGAGCTTTATAGCATTTGGAGATTGAACCCAGATCCCACATCTCTTCTGAAACTCCATGACGATTTACACTTGTTCCTAGAAACCATTACTGTCCTGTGAGCTCTTTACTATGCGAGGATTGAAAACAGAGCTGTTCTGCTCGTCGGAGCTGGGTTTTTTGCATGAAGGCAGAACTCAGGGCTCATTCCTTTTTCTCACCATTTGGGGATTAAGCCCAATCCTGACTGTTACCTGACCTCGATACCATTTACACACTGAACCCAGTGCTTATGGCTTTTATCTGAGCCCCTACAGCATTTGGAAGCAGGCCATGCCCCTTGTCTGGTATCAAAAGCATTATATTAATTTAGGATTCATTCCACAAAATGAGGCTGTCAGCCAGACTCCTTAGCAATTGGATATTGAACCCAGACCTCATGGTTGTCTTCCAAGTTATATGCCAGCTGGGAACCCGGCCCACAATCCATGGCTGCCAGCCAAGCTCCTTATTGGTGAGAGATTGACACCAAGCCCCCAGACTGCTATTGCTGTACGGTGGTGTTAAGGACTAAACCTAGCTCACGTGGTCAGCATAATCACCTCTGCATTGGCAGTAAGATGAAAAATCTAGTTAGAGATTTGAATGAATATTGAGGGTCGATGTTCAGCTGCTTAAAGACCAGGGATGATGACAACAATTCCCTTGGAACAAGGCCCCCATGGTACTCCGGGGGGAATAGCTCCAGATCCCCCATCTGTCATCCAGCTGGATATAAAATCCAGGTTCTCATTAACACAGAGTGCACAGCATTTCTTTACTGGCTGGCAGTATTAAAGCCAGTTCCTCCAACTTTCAGGTATTCTTCAGATGGGATTAAACTAGATCCCTTTTCTATAGCACCATTAGGCTCTGCCAAAGCACTTCTTGTTGCTCAGAGCAGACCTCCAACACTGCACCTTGCCTTGGGAAGCGTTTCCTGCATGCATCACACACATACACACACACACATACACACACACACACACACACACACACATACACACACACACACACACATACACACACACCAGCTTTTGCTCCTTCGTAGAGCAATAAGGAAGCCTGAGAGGTTAGTGAGAGTAAGTGACAGTTCTGCACACCTCCATCCTCTTTGGGGGAAACTGGGAGCCTGACCAGGTAGAGGGAGCATTTCAGGTGAAACGTGTGTCCGAGGTGAGCAAATTTTTCCCTCCTGCCAGCAATTTTGCCTGGGAATTGTTCGGCATCTTCACACAGTGTGGTTTTACTGCATAGCAAAATGCTTCAGAAGGCTGAATTAAAACCAAACAGCTTCCCAACTGGGATGGTCATCATTAGAATGCAATTTCCAGCAACTGTGTGGGTTTCTTGGTAGCCTCAAAACCTTTAAAATTGTCGTTGAGCAGCAACTTTGAAGGAACAGCTTAGCATGCAGCTAGAATAGGAAAAATTTCCCAGGATTCAGTGGATGAAGCTTGATGTTACAGTGCCTGCAAACAGTATGCGACGTTGTTCTTCCTCTGGACTTGCAACAGTGGTGAAGGCTACTGTTGGGTGCTCTAACTGCAAACTGTGGATGGGAGGTTCTGGTTTCTCTGTCTGGAGCCCTGTAACGACTGGGGAAGACTTCAAGCTGGTTTTACAGACCTGTCCCATGGGTCTTCAGTTACTGTGATTGCCTGTGGCATTTTTTCTGATTCATATTTATTTGCTAAGAAAACATTAAGTCCTCGCCCCACACACATGTGGTTTTATGAGGGTTTTCAGCCCAAGAGAGCCAGTGCAAATGTGATTCAGCTGACTATGGTGGCAATTTGTTTGCAAATAAATTTTCCATGTACCCACTTGGGAATACCTTTCTTTTTCCATTCATTGCTCTCGCCAACTATCTTACTCATCCCTTGTCTGAACACTCTGTACTGCTCTTTCTGCCCTCTCCCAGCAAAGCAATCTTTGGGCTTTTCTTTGCTGTTTGCCAGGTCTTTCCCAACCCTTTCCTTCCACTTTCTCCTGTATAGTGCTTGAGGGGTTGGGAATGCTGCTAGTTTCAGTGCTGGCACCAGAAGCTGTTTGCAGGGATGCTCCAGGCGTTGCTCGGAATTTATGGGGAATGTGGAATCAAACAATAACTGTGGCTAGTTGAAACTGTTATTTCTAGAGCTACTTTTCTCTGCTTTACCATCAGAAGGGTTCATCTCTTGTGCAGCTGTTTGGTCTCTCGCCTAACCTGTGGATCTGGGGAGTGCTGTGAGTGCTGCCCACTCTGTGCTCAGCTCTTACCCTGTGCTACTTAGTGCTGGCACTCCCTGTACATGCAAGAGATGGCTGTGGTGGACGGCGGGGACAGAGGGAACAGGCTCTTCTTTCGTGTCCTCCTGGGTGAGTTCCCAGAGTTACGAAAGTCCCTAGCATGCTATTGCCATGCCCTGCCACTCCACAACCCACTGGCTGATCTCAGCCTCCGTCTCAACGTGCACATGAATTTCCACTCCTCGTGCTAACCCCTGCCAAAGCAAAATTCCTGAAGTATAATAAAACATGTGGGAGGCTTTCAAACCCAGAGATAATTGAACTGTCCATCTTAGCAAATGGCAGTCAATACTATGTTCTTTTTTAAAGTCTCTAGTATAATGTTTAATTCAGTAACTACAACTGGAAAGTCTCCCTAATTATTTTAAACTGCAAGAGAGACATTTCAGCGTGCCTCAGATTTTGTGTTGGCATGCCAGAGAGTTCAGTGCCATCCATCGTTGAGAGAACTTTAACATTTAGCCTTGCATAAAACAGAAAAAAATAGGGAAGCATCTCCAAAGATGTACTAGTCCCGTGGACCTCACCATCATTTGTGGCCTCACAGGCACCTTCACTTCCATTTTGAAATTGGTTGTCTCCCTCCTGTGCAGGGTGAGAATCCATGCAAACAGACAAAATCTTAAACTTCTGTGCAGAGCTTCAGCTGAGGGCAGGACTGGGAGCAGACCTTCACTGGCGGCCACCCAGCCATGCATCATCAGGGCCTTGTTCATTGTCCAGATGCATTCAAGCCTCTGCAGCCCAGGATGTAAAAGACTGAGAAAGCCCAAATACCTTCTCATTTTATTTTTGAATTTTTACATTTTTTGGTTTTCTGTCGTGTGTGCCAGTGCCAAGGGGCCTCTGTCTCTCCCCACTCTCTGCTATTAGCCCCAAGCCCACCAAGACCAGTGCCAATCCCTGCTGAAACCTGCCAGCAGGCTCTGCTGCTGGGTAATAGGGAACAGAGCATGGAGCTTTGGTGCTTAGGTTAGCATCACTCCAACTATGTGAACGTTAGGAAGTGGCAGAAGCTGACTATGAGCATCCTTGCATGTTTTTTAACTCTCTTTTTTTTATTTTTAATTTTTTTTTCTTTACCTCTTCTCCCTAAACTCAGTGGCATGTGAGTGCTGAGCATGTGCATCTCTGCACCACAAAGAGGGGGAAAAGGAGCAGGGAGAGTGTCTTATAAATGCAGTTCTGCTCTATTAAGATTCATTCTGGTACGACAATGGCTTTTTCTATTGAAGTGGTTTGTGAAAGCTTTGCCTAATGATCTGTTAGCTGAGGAAAGGTTAAATTCCTGAAAGATTTTCTGTGTTTGATGAAGAAAAAACAGTGCAATTATCCAGAATTCAAAGTGAAGTTTAGCCAGCTGTTAATAATACTGCGATTCTTTGTGTCCTTGTTACTCAGAAGTAATGCAGCCATCCCTCGTTGTGGCAGTAAAATATTTATAGCCTTCTCTTTTGGCCCTGTTTGTTCTTATGGAGGGCTGAACACCACTCGAGGTCTTCTAAACGTGCTTCTTGTTGTGCTCTGGTCACTTATGACACAACAGCCTTCTCATCCAACTGCAGTTTCTGCCGTGGAGATGTCCAGTTTAAGGAGGCCACCTCAGGAGAGGCCACACATGCCCTGTAACCGCTAAAGGTAGAGCATGCAGTGCAAAGTGGTCACTAAAGCGCTTCTAGTCACTGAAGAGACTGGTGCCTCCAGGTTCGTGCCATTCCAAGACATCTGCCAAGGATGAGGGAGATGAAAGGAATTGATACCTGATGCTCTTGATACCAAGCGTGCTCATACTAATAATCTGATTTGATTAAGAGTTGGGTTTCTTAGTGGCTCTCTGCTCTTTGTGGCATTGTCGCAATCATAGAATCATCGAATCAGTCGGGTTGGAAGGGACCACAAGGATCATCTAGTTCCAACCTCCCTGCCATGCCCAGGGACACCCTACCCTAGATCAGGCTGACCAGAGTCTCATCCAGTCTGGCCTCAAACACCTCCAGGGATGTGGCTCCAACCACCTCCCTGGGCAGCCCATTCCAGGGTCTCACCACTCTCATGCTGAAGAACTTCCTCTTCACATCCAATCTGAATCTCCCCACCTCCAGCTTTGCTCCGTTCCCCCTTTAGGTCAGTCTGTGTGTGGGGAGGGCGTTGGAAACGTACAGGAACAACCCACAGACATCTGTGCATTTCTCCTAGCTCTCTCCCCAGTTGTGGAGTTTTCCAGCTTGGAAAGTCGTGGCAAAACATAAAATACACGTGGCATCTCTGTGTCCAGGCACATGGAAACAAAATAAGTGTCATGGGGAAAATATAATTTCACAGTGGCAGGCCCTGCACTGGGATAAACAGCCGGCTTGTTTCCTCTGGTGGATGCATGGAAAATCAATTCCCAGTCCTCTGCAGAGGCTCCTAAACATGAACCAAAGCCCCTCCTGTAGTTCTTAAGACGTGCAACAGTTTTTCCTCAGCACAAAAGTTTAATTTCTAGCAAGGGAGCTGAAGGTAACATCTTTTTGCTATCTTCATGCTGCCATTTAGGTGTCTATCTTATCCTTTTTATGAGGCTCTTATTTCAAGTGCAGCTTTTTGCCTGGAGGTCTGAAGTAAATGAGTACTAAGCAACTGTATCTGTCTCTAATTCACTAAACATCCAGAAAAACAGCTAATGTGCCCCAAACCAGTGGGATGAATATATTAGATTAATCTAATTCAGCTACTTTTCATTCAACCAACCAGTAGCATTTGAGAAAAAAAAAAAAGCTTGTGAAAAGTATTAGGAATTTTCTTTCCCACATTTTTCCTTTCTTCTTTCCATGAGTTTTCTGAATTCCATTAAGTGTTAGCTACTTGATTAGCTTATATCATTGACCCTCCTTAAAATGGTACTTTCAAAATAAGTTTTTTGTTCTCAGGGGTGAGAGCTGGCTCTCTGTTCACCAAGGCTTTCAATGACCAGAATAGGTGACAGAATAAATACAGATGTACATGCTGTGGGCAGCTTATTCCAGCCAGAGTGCACAGCTCCTGGCTGTCACCATCTCACTTGCATCTCCTGTCAGGCAGTGCGGGTGAGGGGAGTCTTGGAGCATCATCTCTGGGCTTAGAGCAATTTCCTGGGCTTGCAGTTGCCTCATCTCCATTCCCTTCATCACCCTTGGCCACGGTGGTGCATGCTATCACCTCAGTGCCATGGCAAGTTTGATGTATGTATTCTCTGCTCTTTTATGCCTCTCTTTATTGGAAAGAGACTCAGAGCAGGCTGCCTGGACCCTTCAGTTGAACAGCAAATTACTGGTAGCTGCCCTTGGTGTGCACATTTCTCACTGTGGCTCAGCCTAGATCAGGGTTACATCATTTTCTGGAGAGAACACTGTGTGTAATCATGTCAAAAGCCTTTCAAACCATCAAGGTATAAGACCTAAACAGCTGCTTTGCTGCCCTCAAGCCCTGCTCTCCTGTCAGTAGATTGCTTCAGTGTGATTTGTTCTTGACACATTCCTGTGGCCGTTGATCATCTCCTTATATTTTGTAAGTGCTGACAAGCATCTTGATTATTTGTCCAAGTATTTTTCTGGGACCTGAAGCCAGTCTGCCTATCCTGTAATTCCCCAGCGCTTCCTTCCCTTCTTCTGAAAGTGGAGTCCTCAGTCTGCCCTCCCCAGCCCCCTGGAACCTCCCCATCCCTGGTGTCTCCTCACAGTTAAGTGGTTGCATCTCCAAGGCTGCTTCAGAAAGCTTGCTGACTGTCCTGGGATGCAGTTCAAGAGGCACGGATGATTGAAAACACCACAGTTATCTAATTACTTTCTAACTAAATCTCTTTTCACTGTTGCATGAGTTTGTATCCTGCTGGCACTGGCATTAGTATCATCAGGCATTTGAATGATTTTGAGGTTTTGAGGAGGATTAAAGCCAAAAAAAGGCATTTAAAGCACTTTGGCTCTCTTGTGTTAATGTCACTCCACCCTGAATGGTGGGTCAGTTCTTTCTTTGGTCTCTCATTCTGCTTCTGGCTGGTGCCCCACTACTCATCAAGGCCACACTGAGGTAGAGAAGATGTCAGCTGGGGAGGTGCTGCAGGTCCCCCAGCACCCCAGAGGGCCAACCTGGCAGCAGTACTTGGCCAGACTTCTCCAGGCAGGGAGTCCTTGTCTTTCCTTGAGCTCAAGGGGTGGCATGAATCTCCTTTTTCCATGCACAGAAGAGAGGTTTAGCTGGGTGCAAGATGCACACCTTGGAGGCTCCACTTAATTATTGCTGAACCTTGGTTACTGCACCAGGGGCTGTTGGAGCAGAGAGCAGGCTTTGATGGTATGTAGGAGAGGTGGCTGTGAGCTGGCAGCCCTAGGGTGGTGATTTCCTTCTCTGATCTTCAGGTGCTGCAGAGATGTATCATAGAAAGAGATGCAGAGCAGGATAAGCACAGGCTTTCTTTGCCAAGAGCAGATGAAAAGAGATGTTACAAAGTCACTTGTCTCTGGTAACATGGCCCCTAGCTCTGACACAGTGATGGAGGACATCCAAGTTTTGTGCTGTAAGGAGATGAGCCCACACCTGGAATCCTATCCTGGTTTCAAAGGTCAGGTGCATTTCTGCAGTTACAGATGTCACAAGGATGGCATTTGACCCTAGTTCATCCTACACAGAAGGCAAGGTCTGATGGACAGCAGGATCATTTGAACCTCCCTGGAACTAGCTTTCATTTGAATTACAAACTGGTTTTGTTTCTTCCCAGCCAGGTCTCTAGACAAACTCTATAACTTTGCTGACTGCTCTGGCCTTCACCTGATCTTTGCACTGAATGCTTTGCGCCGAAATCCCAACAACTCCTGGAACAGCTCCAATGCCCTCAGCCTGCTGAAGTACAGTGCCAGCAAGAAGTACAACATCTCCTGGGAGCTGGGCAATGGTGAGTGTGGGAACAGGAGGGCCACGGGAATGGAGCTTGCTATAGCAAAAAGGTATTCCCTTTGGGAAGACAGTGTTTGCAGACCAATGTAGTTTCAGAGGGGATTTAAAGGCTTTTGCTATAAGGCAGCACAATCGCAAAGGTGGACCTGGCATGCGTAAGCTCCTTAGCTCAGCGTTTCCATCAGTTGGTATTAAGTACATTAAATGTTTCTGCCCCAGCTATTTAGTACAGCCAGTTCTAGGGTGTCCAGACCAGCAGCTGTATGGTCTTGTGTTCTGACTGCAGTACCATGGAAGTGGAGGACCCTGCAGGTAACGGGAGTGTGGTACCAAGATGTAGATCCTTCATCCGGCACACAGCAAAAAAGGGCACAGGAGTTCGACTGGCACAGGAAAGCAAGTGATGGCCTTCATCCTCTCTTCAGAGGCTCCTGCTGCTGCTGCTCCACAGAGCCAACAGGCAGCTCCACGGAGCTCAAGCTGTGCGGCAGCCTGAGCTGTGTATCTGTCTCCGGAAGCGTGGTTGAAGGAATGGAGCTGGCAAGCCTTGCTTGTCCGTTTTTATTTTCCCAGAGCCCAATAACTATCGGACCCTGATGGGCCGCTCAGTGAACGGCAGCCAGCTGGGGAAGGACTACGTTCAGCTGAGAAGCCTGCTGCAGCTTATCCGCACTTATTCCAAAGCAAACCTCTATGGACCAAACATTGGGAGGCCCAGAAAGAATGTCATCGCCCTCCTGGAAGGGTAAGTCATGTTCTTTTCATCAAGAAGAGATCAGGAACCTCTCCTGGTACATGTCCATTGTAGCAGGTAGACTTACTCTTTGGCTTCCTGATGTCCGAGAGCTGCCAGGACATCAAGGATCTGTTTGGCTCACCCACCACAGTACCAGGGGCTTGGGGATGTGGCTACCTGTGCTGCACTGGGCTGGACTGATTCACACTCTCCCAAAGTATTCCCAGCATTTCCTAGTTATAGGCAGCCTGAGAAGCCCACCTTCTTGGGATATGAAGATAATGCAGTGGTGTGAATGAAGGATCCTGTGTGTCTCCAGGCTGCAGGGCCAGGAGGTTTGTCCTGACACCAGTCTGACACCAGTTATCAGTGTAGGTATTGTTTTAGAGTTCTGGACAAATTGCTTCGCTTTATTTGGTGACTCTTCTCCCTGTGCTTTCTCCATCTGTGCAGAGAAGAACCTGTAGCAACTTTCTTTTCTGGTCAAGCCCTCTGCTCCATCCTAGGAGAATTGGCATGTGTCTAGTTTGGAGAGGCTAGACGTGGAGAGAGAATGGTGACAGTAAGGGACACAGACATCTGGAGGTGACATTGGACAGCTACAGGAACCAAGGAGGTGTGGAAGCCTGCTGGCAGCAGGAATTGGGGCTGTGTGGCTCAAAGACTGTGCAGGGAGGGGAAATTCCCTGCAGGACTGCAAACAGAAACTCCAGTGCTGAGGGCTGGGCAGGGGGAGGTGTGGAAGGGACTCCGCTGGGACCAAAGCTGGGTCTAGCATTCATTAACATCTGCATGAATGATCTGGCAGAAACAATAAACAGCACACTGATGCAGTCCCCGGTGAGGCAGGGAGGGAGCCAGGGCCAGATTCTCAACTCTGCTGCAGCAGCACAGAGAGACCATAAAGCTGGTTGAACCAGCTGCGACGCCAGCATCCCTCCTGCTGACCAAAGTGGGAGATCAGCCTCCGTGCCCACAGCCTGCCTGCCACCCGCGCCTGTGAGCGCATCGCTGGCAGCTGCCCCTGCCCTTGGTACAGCCCAGTCAGAGTGCTGCAGGGGGAGTTACAAAATGTTGTAGTAGCCTTGATCAGCAGGAAATCTATTAGTGCCGGGAGGAGCAGGCTGAGTACGGAAAATACGAGATGAGAGCCAAGAAGCTCTTAGAGAAAGGGAAGTCCTACTGCTGTTTTGCCCTTGGTGCACCGCAGCCGAGTCCCAGGGAAGAGGAGTTGGAAGAGCCGAGTCGCACAGCCAGGGTGGTCCAGCAGCTCTGCATTGCTGGAGCTGTGCTTTGACTGACATCGTGCCCAGGAGCGAGGCTGTGGTGTGTGGTCTTATGGAGAGGATGGCAGAAACTCCATCTGGAATGAAAGGGCAGGTAGGTAAGGGCTAGGGTTTGAACATCCCTAGTGGTGAGATGGTGGGGACTCAGACCCACACTGATCTGAAAGAGCTGTAATGAGCATGATTGCACTCCAAGCTATACCCTGTTTCTCTGCTGCCATCCCCAACTGCCAGCTGACCACAGGTTCTCAAAAGTGATCTCACCCTCTCATAGGGAAACCTGGGACCTGCACTCCAAACCCTGATGCCTGTAACTCATGGCGAGCGGCACGTGTCTGCATGGCCTTACAGCCCTTGGGGTCCTGTGAGAAAAGAGCTGCTTCTCTTTCCACATAAAGACCCCATTACTACTAGGCAGAGCATAAAAAGGAGGAACAAGTCTGATTTCACAAAGACAAAGAGCTAAACACTTGTTTGTGGTGTTTGAGTGCCTAAGCTGCTTGACAGCGTGAGTTTTATTCTCAGCAGCTCCCTGAGGTCTCTTCAGTACTCTTGGTTAGTGCTACCGAGAGCTCTGCCTTCTGCAACTTCATCATAGGTCTGGTCAGTGAGATGTGGCTGGGGCTGTCACATCCAAGGCATGCCTCAGAGTCCTGAATGAGCCCCACAGTCAGCAAGCATGAGAGAGTAAAAGGGAGTTAGGAAGGTGCTGTCAAAGGCAAGCCTGCTGTTTGCCTTTCTAGGCCATAATGAATGCTCACAGTAGGATGGAGGCTCCAGAGTGAATAAAGTGTGTGCAGTTAATAGTCCTGATCATCTGAAATCTGCAGAGTTTTTCTCACATTTTAAAAGGCCTGATGGGCAGCAGAAGTCAGCCAGGTAGGAAGAGTCACACCAAGTGGGAGATCAAATCTTAAGTAAGGCTGAAGGGGAGAGATAATACTGAAGGCAGTGGATTAGTCTGACAGTCAAGCAGTGTCCTGGTACACAAAGTGAGGAGCAGATTTTGGTGGGGGCAATAGTAGATATAAGCTGAAGTAGGAGAGGAGAACTCAGAGAGGCCCAGGGGCTGATCTCTGGCAGAAACTGACATTCGAACTTCTCCAGGGGAAGCCTCTAGAGCTACCTGAGGGCCTGAAACAGATAAAGTTTTGCTATGAGGTGCTCCCTGGAATTGTGTTTTGCTGTTGAATGTTCTGTGTTCCAAACGTTGTGGTCTATTGTTTAACTGTTATCTCAAGCATCAACACTAAACTTATTATTTGTGTTTAAACCTTGTCCTGCTATCAACAGGAATTGGGCACTGCTCTCTGCTGTGCACCAGGCTGTCTCACTCTTGGGAGACAGACACTTCCAGGGCTATTCTGACCCAATCCTAGGGCATGTCCTCCGGGCACGGTGGGACCGAACCCTTCCTGGGGTGCCACCTTGCTCTGGGATCTGCTGGGCAAGACTAGGAGATGAGCAGAGATCAGGCACCTGACGGTTTGCACCGTGAAGGGATGTGCGCAGCGTCCCACTGCAAAAGTTGTGCTTAGGCAGTTGGCATTGAGCTGTGCTGGGTGAAACTCATTCACCTTCTGATGATGGAGATAAGATATGGTGAGAGGAGGAAGACCCTCCTTGAAACACAGCAGCACAGACCCTTCACTATTGAATTACTGCTCTTGAACTCTTGCACCACCTGCTTGAAGCAATGGCTCCAAGCAGCCACAGAGTGTGTGTGTTACTGTCATTCTGGGCTGGCATGGTTTGGGGGCTGGACCAGGACCACTACTACTGATACAAGGGCAGGCTCTGCAGTGATGGAGCATTGCTCTGATGGCTGGGGCTTGCTGTGCAGGGGCTAGAAATGGTGTCTTGTGAATGCACAGGTGCAAGAGGGAATTTCTCCAGATACAACCAACAGTTGAGTTTGATGAGGTGTTAATTAGACCATTCATGCAGCCTGAGCTGGCTGTTGGAGAGCAGACCACGTTAGCTACCTACTGCATCTGTGGGTACAGCAATCCCAGAACTGCTCAGAATTTACTTGGAGGAAAAAAAAAAAGTGAGATTCTAAGGAATTAACATAGATTTTAACAGCAGATCAGGAATCAGACACAAAGGTTAATGCATGACTGAATCACACATTCGGTGCTGAAAGAGAAGAAACACGAGGGAAAACTATTAGGAAGAAGAAATGATAACATGTGTTAAAGCTCAGAACATTTGGTCCAAAACTTAGGCCGGCACATCTGGGCAGGTTTGGCTAGGGGCTCTAATGACCTGTTGTTCTTCGGCTGCCGTAGCCTGGTTTTTGCCACTGGGCGCTCACAAGTGTTGAGATGTTACCTGCACCACAGTGGAAGCTGCAGTGCCAGGACAATGAGGACTGGCAGGCACCTTTGTCCATGCTAGGCTGGCTGCTGCTGATGCTCTGGGGCCACTTTGGGTCCTGAGCCTGCCAAAGTTACCAGAGAAGTGAAAATCTTTTCTTATACAGAGGTACAGACTTTGCCTACCTGCTCAACCTCTGGCCCTTAGAGCTGCTGCCTCCTTGGCCCCTTCTTGCTACTGTGTGATGGTAATTGGGCTTCCTGTGTGTGGTGGTTCAGCAGTTACCTGCCCCACCCACACTTTCAAATAACCCAGGCTAGGACTCACTTGGTTGGAAGTTAAGGAATGAAGCTTTTTATTTACAGCGTGCACAATATACAAGCAGATATTTACAATGTATAACAGATATTTACAGATATATACAGTAAAAAGGTAATTCAGAAACACCACAGCCCTTCCAGAGATCAAAAGCCCTAAGAGGAGTTTCTAACCACCCCTACCAACTTCCCCCTTGCCCCAGTCTTATCTCACCATCTGTTTTATGCAGCAGATAGGCAAAGGTAGATCAGCCAGGGGGATTAGCAGCAGGAAAGAAGTCAGTGAAATTATTCAGGTTCAGCTATGAAAGGCAGGGAGAAAAGAGCCATGCAAAAGAGCAGCCACAGCCCAAAGTGGTCTGAAGCAGTCTCACGTATCTATATTTGGGTTACAACTCTTAAAACACTTTTCTTTCTCTATCAGTAAAGCTATGAGTAAAGTAGCATCATCAGTGTTTTCCTTTCTCAGCCTATAGTCTCATTCAGATCCTCCAGTTAGTTCAAACCAGCACACTGTGCAGCTGTATTCTTTTCTTTTCCTTTTCCTTTCTTTCCTTTCCTTTTCCTTTCTTTCCTTTCCTTTCCTATTCCTTTCCTTTCTTTCCTTTCCTTTCCTATTCCTTTCCTATTCCTTTCCTTTCCTTTCCTATTCCTTTCCTATTCCTTTCCTATTCCTTTCCTTTCCTTTCCT
>VWZI01007268.1:517898-547844 GCA_013396835.1 Psilopogon haemacephalus | reverse complement strand
TGATTCTAAAAAAAAATTAAAAAAAAAAAAAAAAAGGGAAGCACATAGCAGTACTTTTCAAGCCTTTCCTCCCATCCTTGAGTGTTCAGGGGCTTCCTGAGTTGGAGATGGTATTTTTGCATCTAATAGCTTTGTTGGTTTTTAGTTCCATATTCTTCCACTTTTCCAGTTCTTGCTTGAATCTGGGCAAGGAGCTCCTCAGCTTAAGTACCTGTTGAGTGAAGAAGTGTCTCCTTTTAAGATGAACATTTAAACTTTTTCCTTCAGCACTACTGGGAGTCGTTGCAGTCACACAACTAAGTACCTCGTACCCCAAGTTCATCTTCTCATGAAGCCGTTGTGCTCTGAAAGCTCTCCCTACCTGCCCTAAAGTGATGCTCAGAGCTCTGCTGCCAGTTGGGTTTCGCTCCATTATTCTCAGATGTGCTTGCTACAAGGATTTCTATTAAATGTAATTTATTCTTTCCATTTAAAGATGCACCAGTTTCATTAGAAAGAGCCTGTGAGTGTGATGACTGCCTTTGGTGTCCTGTCATGTAGAATGGAGATGGGTTGTTTTAGGGCTTCCCCTGTGACAGCACTGGGCTTATGTGGTTTCTTCCTCTGTTTCTTATAGGTTCATGAAAGTGGCTGGCAGCACTGTGGATGCTGTTACCTGGCAACAGTAGGTATTCATCTTTCCTTCTACTTTCTAACATTAATTGCAGTGATCAGATGATGGTGGGAGCAGAGCTGATGCACTGTCTGGATATGAAAGGGAGCAGATTGTGACAGCCATCTCTGTCTTGCTGCAGTTTAAACAGGTTAAAGAGTTTCTGCCCCTCCTTCTGGAGCCTCTGGAACAAATACAGGAGAGGATGCATTAACCTTTACCACTTTGGCTCAGAGAAAGGCTAAACCACCACTGTCTGCATCCCTGGCCTGACTGATTGCTTCAAAGCTGCTCTGTTGAGTCCCTGAGCCAGCAGCTTGAGTGGTGGCCAGGGTAGGGATGACAGCAAAGCAAATGCCACATGTGACAGATGTATGGGACAATATGAAAGTACTATTCCTTTCACTTCAATTGCTATCTTCCCATGACTGCTGGCCTGAAGCTAAACTGTTTTGGCTCAGAGGAGAGGAGGTAGCTTAGTCGAGTGGTAAACACATAATGCCCTGGTCCTTGCTCCACTTTATAAGGGCCTCAGGTGCCCATAGACACACCACAGTTCCATGCTGCAGATAGAGCCCCAGGAGGAGATGTCAATGGGTAGGGAGTGAACACCCAAGAATCAGCCCCAGCTGGGTTGGCAGAGGGATGCTGATACCTGTTTTTCCTCCCATTCCCTACATGTGCAGCAAAGAAAGCTCTGAGCTGTAGTACTAAGTGTGACAAGCACCAAATGGAGGGTAAGGTTTTGGTTGAGGGAAAATGCCTAAACATATTTTTCTTCCTTTTATTTCCAACTGTCCCAGTTTGCACACTGTGGCCAGAGGCAGACTCCCTGGCAGACTGGGGTTGTCTGCAGTGGGAGTGCAAATGCCAACACAAAGGCGATGCAGTGTGCAAGCACAGCAGTGACCACCAAAATTCATAGAAAAAGATTTTGCAGGGCAGGCAGGACTATTTCCTGCCACAGAAAGGACACGTTTCAGAGACAGGCATGGAGCAGAAACCGTGATGAAACCTCCTTGTTCCCAGAAGATGTGAATTCGTTCTGACGCTAGGTTAAACTTGTCATGCTGTGCACTGGCCTTAAGCACAGAAGCCAGGGTCTCAGGGCCAAGGTGAGCTTGTGGATGCTGCCCACAGGGCTTGTTCCCTAAACTGATCCTCCACAGTGACCCTCTGTGGGGTGCTTAGGTTCCTCTGGTGAAGTGTAGAATCATGGTTTGTAAAAGGCATCTCCGGTGGGTTTTAAAACATGAGGTTTTCTTGGAAGTGCCCCCACAGTCTCTGGTCCTGTGTTAGCCTTTGAGCCTGCTGCAGAAGCAGCTGTTGGCATCTTAGATCTTAGCACGAGGTATGACCAGCGTTCAGCAAGTTCCTCAAGGAGTTTCCTTACTTCGTGCAGTGCTGCTTGTTTGAATGTTTGGCTGCTGGTGCTTCCCTACCAGGCAGCAGCAGAAGCTTACTGCAAGGGAGGCAGTGGGCTAGCAGAGCATTTGGAGTGGGGTTAGTGTTATTTACAGGCTCATGCTGCACAATGATGATCTATGTCTCATCTGGGAGTTTGCTTTTCATGATTACACAATGTGCTGATCACCTTTACTTAGTCCAGGAATTTACTTTCTGCAGTGGAGCCTGATCACCGTGCCAAGCCCTTGGATGAGTTGAAGGGATAAACTTCCAGGCTTCAGATGTGGAGTTTAATCCTGGCGTGCAGGGAATCTGCCCACACAGCTGCTTTAAAACCTTTTCTTACAGCATCAATGCAAAGTGCTTGGAGGCTCTGGTGCTGAGTGACTATTCCAGAGTGGTGACCTGGGAGCGGGAGGGCTGGTGCAGCTCCCCGTGACTGTTGGCAGATTTGAGAAACTGCTTGTAGACTCATTTCCAGTACAGCGTAGGAGCCACTTCTACCCCAGCCTGGGTTGGCAGATCTGGGTATTGCACCTGTATGAGTTTGCACAACTGGTTTAGTGGCAGACTTGGCAATGCTGGGACAGTGGTTGGACTCAGATCTTAAAGGTCTTTTCCAACATAAATTGTTCTGTGCTTCTATGACTGGAAATGGCCACAGCTCTGAGCTGGGCTTCTGTACTGTTTATGAATAAATGTCAAAACAGTGTCTCATCCCTCTGCTCCAAACAGCAAAACAAACCAAAACAAGTTCTTTTGTATCCAAGAAGAAAATTATTAGCAGGAAACTAATCTGCTTGTCTAACTTCAAGTACAAATATGTCTGTTCCAAACACTAACATTCTCCTGGGATGTCAGTTATAAATTTGTCAAATCTGTTACTCCTTTGAAAAGGCTGTACTCGCTCCAGGAAGGGAATTGAGAAGGGAATACATCGCAAGGATCCCTGTGCTCTGTGTGAAAATCGACTACGGCTGAAACATGTCTGACAGCAAAGTGACACCGGGTGGAAACAGGCATCCTCGCCAGCCTTCCTGAGTGTGGTTTCGCTTACACATGTAACTCAGCGTGTGCGCCTCCCTCTTCAGAAGGGATGTGCTGCTGGAGAGGGATGTGTGAATGGCTTGAAAACGCTCCGGGAATTTCCACTAAGGGAGGGTGTGGCAGGTGGAACTGACCGTGGCTCCAAGAGATTGGGCATTTCCCTGATAATTCAGTTTGGTGCGTTTGGTTCTGAGTAGATGCTCTGTTTGTTGTTGAACGCCCTCAGCCTTTGGGTGCAGGTTCTCACTGCTGGGAAAGCTTCCCGCAGCAGCCTCTTTGTCCGGCACTGCCACCCTCGCACACGGTGAGGAGTCATTGTCCCCTTAAACCCGCGGTTGTGCCCAGTTCCATCCATGGAGGCGTGCTCCATCCAAACTCCTGTGCACAACTCCAAATTTGGCATATATTTAGTGGGCAAATCCTTATGCAATGCTGCCTCTGATGCACAAATCCCTATTACTTATGGGGAAAGTAAATGTTTGCATCTTCAAAGCCAGTGGACATCTATTCCTGTGACTTCTTGGAGAATGCCATGTTATCCTTCAAGATGGAAAAGTCACTTGCCATATGTAGCAAATCAGAGAGCCTAGGCACGTGGGCATGTGGGAGATGCTGCTTAGAATGCTTTTACTAGGCTTGGTTTGGGTGACAGCTCTTCTGGCTTAGACGTGTTGAGTGTGCAGTTGGAGATGCTCACAAGGCAGTCACAGGGGTTAGATTTCCCAGAGCTGCTGAGGGAGAGTTGCCCTGCATGTGTGCACACACCTTGAGGAGAAGAAGAGAAGACTTAGAGGAAACCTTACAGTAGCCTTCCAGCATCTGAAAGGGGCCTAACGGAAGGCTGGGGAAGGACTATTCACAAGGTCTTGTAATGACAGGATGAGGGGTAATGGGTTTAAACTGGAAGAGGGGAGATTTAAATAGGATATTAGGAAAAAGTTCTTTACAGTGAGGGTGGTGAGACATTGGAACAGGTTGCCCAGGGAGGTTGTAGATGCTGCCTCTCTGAAAGTGTTCAAGGCCAGGTTGGGTGAGGCCTTGGGCGACTTGTTCTAGTGGGAGGTGTCCCTGCCTATGTCAGGGGGATTAGAACTAGATGATCTTTGAGGTCCCTTGCAATCTAAACCGTTCTATGATTCTATGTGTATACCAAGGGTATGTATCTGAGCTCACAGGAGCCTACTGCAAGTGCTTGGAGCACAGAATCTTCAGAGGTTGTGCCTAGTGAAGGGGGTTGCATGAGCACAAGTCTTATATGGAGTGGCAGAGAGAAATGGGGTTTAACCTGGAGAAAGGGAGGTTTGGGAAGACTTTATTACTCTTTACAACTACCTGGCAGGAGGTTGTAGTGAGGTTGGGGTCAGTCTGTTCTCCCAAGTAACAAGTCAAGAGGAAGCTGCCTCAAGCAGTGCTAGGGAAGGTTTAGGTTGGACATCAGGAGAAATTTCTTCCCCAGAAGGGTTGTGAAGCCTTGCAATAGGCTGCCCAGGACAGTCATGGAGTCACCATCCCGGGAGAGATTTAAAAGATGTATAGATGTGGTGCCTAGGGATATGGTTCAGTGGTGACCTAGCAGTGCTAATGATTGCAGTTGATGATCTTAAAAGTTTTATCCAACCAAAATGATTCTATGCTTCTGTGATTCTCTGAAGGAATCATTGGCTCATTTCCATCTGGCCAGAGCATAGCTTTGCCCACTGGCTTGTCATCATCTACACTGTCTGATAGAGAGTGCAGTTCCTGGCAATGCCACAGCCTTGGCCAACAGCATGGATGCCAGGGCATGGATGAGGAGATGGTACGGTCGAGAGATGGATCCCTCTAGTGGGACAGACTGAGGCACTTTGTCTGGAGGCTTTGAGCTGTGCCTTTAAGTGCCATAGAGCAGCCCACAGTCATTCTTCTTTCTTACCACATCTATGAATTGACTAGAGATGGGCAGCATCTCTCCTCTGTGCCCACAGGTCTCTACCTGGGAGAGCAGGTCACATCCCACCTTTCCTCTCCAGGAGGAGCAGTGGGGCTGCCCTGTGTCCTGTCCTGCAGCTGGAGGCTCTGTTCTCAACTCAGAAAGATGCTCAGGGATTGGGAGCACCTCTGCTGGTAGAGGTGTCTCAGTCTCATGGTGGTAGGGTGTCAGGCTAACGGCAGGGATCTGCCCTGCTCAGCATCCCTGGCAGGCAGGTCCCCTAATTCCTAGCAGACTCTCCCTGTAGCAGCAGACAACAAAGTATATCCGGAAATTCCTGAGCTTTGGGAAGTGGGCTTTAATGTAATTAACTGCAACAGAAGAAGAGGTCAGATAATAGGGGCAAAGGTTTCTCTTTAAAATGAAAGAGGAGGTAAATGAAACCAGCTGCCCAGGAGCCAGTGCACTACCTTCATTAAACACAGGACAGTGCTTATGATCCTGTGCAGCAAATTGTGGATCTCTCCAGAAAACCATTTTCAAGGCAGCACAAGACCTGGAGGTGACAGAATAAACATGTGTAACCAGCATCAACTTCACCCAGTACCCTAGTACCTGGAACCATCCTCTCCTGGAAGGCAGTGGGGAGTTGTGTGCATCCTAGCCTTGCACCCTCTCCAACAACAAGGGCATTTTGACTGGCAGCTGTGCTCAGCCCTGCTTCAGGACTGTTCCCAACTCTAGTCTTTGTGTCTTCAGTCGCATACTACAAGTTCCAGCTAGAGATGAAGGTCAGGAATTGGGGTGGTCCATTTCCTGGCACAGGCACAAATCCCTGCCCAGCCTTTGGCTGAGTCCTTCCCATGTGCCATGTTCTGGTTTGGCTGTCTCCAGAGTGATAGTCACCCTTTCTTTTGCAAAATGCACCTCATCTTGGGGGTTGTAAAAGGTGTATTTGGATCAGGGTTTTAGAAATGGAGTAATGTAAATGGAAGGGAGAGAACTGGCCTCAGCTTTGTATAGCATAACAGGGCTCCCAAAGTGGCCTTTTCCCCTGAGACTTTTTTTCTCATCTAGGATTTAGTTGCTAGATTCCTCTTTTCCTTGGCTGGCTCTTCTCATATTCCTGTAGACTGCTTGTCTACAGAGGTAATAGCATCAAACTGGGAGACAGAAGAAGTCAGATCTGCCTGTAATTGCCCATATCTATTCTGTATTACGAGAAATGGCAGGTCCATGGGCATGGTGGGCATGGTGGCTTTGGACCAACTCTGGTGCTGTATAATAGCCAGAACCCACTGGAAGATCTGCCAGCTTGTGCTGGAAACAAGTAGCTTGTCCATAAGCTACATGTCCTCTAGCTCTGCAGAATTGTGGCTGCCAGAGACCCCTGCATGCATTGGAGAGGGTCTGTCCATTTGTCTCCTTTTACACTCAGATCTTTTTGGCACTGTGTGTGCCACAGCCCCTTGTGCAGATTCAACCTAGCTGCCCATGCACCATCCTGCTGCCTGGGGGCTACTTGTCAGTGCTGGAGCTCTCTGCAGCTGTTGCTGGCTTTTTTAGAGGTTGGAGGGTTGTGTCCAAGTTTTGTTTTTTTCTTTTAAGTCAAGTGCACTGAGTCATTGCAAATATCAGCAAAGCTGCAGCCTGTGCTCCTGGGAATAATCCATGCCTAATGAGCACTTCTGCTTTAAAGGCCTGTCAGTTCTTTGCATTTTGTGGGTTTCTACACTGCCTTTACCAATGGTTAAAGTTCTCAAAAAGCTAATGATGAAACCTACAGCTGGAAACTGCTCACTGGCTCTTGAGCAGCCTGCTACCAAAGACCTAAGTGCCTCTCTCTTCCTTGCAAGCCTTGTGCAACTGGTGCCATTTTCATTCTTTCTCAGTCTGGGGAAGCTGAACCTGTTGGTGTCCAAGAACTTCCAAGGCAGATCTGCAGGAGATCTTTGCCCATCTTAGAGAAAACTGCAATTGTCTTCATTCTTAAATAACCAAAGCTGAGGTGCTCCCCTTCTTGCTTGCCCTGGAGACATGCTAACAGCAAGATTTCCTGATACTGAAACAGGTTTATTTTTGCATTTCTTCCCTCTACCTGTCTCTGTTGTCTGGGCTGTTAATGAAGGTGGCAAAAAATGTGGTTGGAGCATTTCTCTTCCCCACAGAGTCTTGGCTGTGCTCAGCACAACAGCACCTTCTGAGGCTGCCTCCTCCTTGTGGTCCTTGGGAGGACAGAGCCTCCTCTGATGCTGCTTCTGGAGAGATACTCCTCTCCCCTGGCAGTGGAGTTGGAGGTCAGAAGCACATCTTGTGCACAAATGGGATGAGGAGGAGGTGCAACCCTCTGAGGGGTTTATTCTGGGCTCTGGTACTGTACTGGCTCACACAGACAAACTGAACCCCACAGAAAGCCTGCTGCACTGCATAAGCCATGCACAGACTGAGGTTCTCTTTAACTCCATCTTTTCCAAATCAACACAACCTTGTTTTTATGGCCTCTCACCCAGTTTTTGGCCCAGGTGATGTCCATGGCAGTCTGAAGAAATCCTTTCTGTTCACTTCTTAAGTGCTTTGCTAAAATCCAAACATCTGCCATCCCCAGAGTCCATTGCTTTGTAATTTTGTCTTTAAAAAGTAATCTCTGCAAACCCCACCACTGCCTGCTGCTCCCAGATCTGCTCTCCCCTCAACAGCCAGCAGTTTGGTAGTGTACAAGTGATCAGAATGATTTTGAACACTTCTTAAGTCCTTCCTGGAGATAATCTCTGTCCCTAGCTCTTTCCAGTGAGGACATAAAGAAATGCCTCTTGCTTCCTCTCCCAGGTTGCACAACATTGGAGTGAAATTTGGGGGTGACTGCCATGATGCCATGCTTTACTGGGGACACAGCTGGGACCGCGTGCTGGGCAGAAAGTTGACACAGAAGGTTCTTCTTGCTTCATGCATTTACAAGTTGAGTCCCTGATGCATTTCTCTTCTGAGGCAGTTAGTGCTGGTGTTGTTCCCCCTTCACTGCAACCCTGCACAGCTCCAGGTGCATTTACTCTCTTACTGGAGTAACAAATTGGAGCACATAGGCATAGAAATGCTTTCTGAGCACTTGTGTGTGTGTTGCATGTGTGCTGAGTGCTCTGGCTGAGGCTGAGTTAGCCCATGGCATCCTTCGAGGATGCTCCTGCCTTCCAGCCACCAGCTCTCTGGTGTAGATGAGATTGCATGTTATGCAGCCCTGGAAAGGTGAGTCCACCTTTCTGCAGACCCCTGGTCTTAAGCCCATTACATATCACAGCTCCCATGGCTAGACTGGAGTCTGTAGAGAGACAGAAGGGTCTGTCTAACTCTGGTGGATGCTGAGTGGACACGTCTTCAGTGAGGGATGAGAGGCTGTGCTGGTTGAAGGCCAACTGGAATATTTTAATAAGGCTGTGGAAAGAAAACAATGGTGATGTCTACTTCCCTCATAGCTTTACTGAGATGTACTAAAGCAAAGACACAAAGATAGATAATACAATTGCTCTCTGTCTGCAGGCTGCTGATCTCCCTCTCCTTGGCTTCTAGCTGAATCTGTGTAACCCAACTAACCAGTTTCTGCTTCTATCCCCCCTGCCCAATCCTCCTAATTCACCTTACACATAAGGCAGATTCTGGGATAAGATTGGGTGGTGGGGGGAAGGCAGAAAGTGGTTGGGAACCCCTCTTGGGGACTCTGATCTCTGAGAGGGGCATTACCTTTTTACTGTATTACCTTTTTATTGTATATAGCTGTAAATATTTGTAATAGATTGTAAATATCTGCATGTATAATGTGGTAAGCTGTAAATATAAAACTTCATTCCTTAACTTCCAGACCAGCTGAATCTAGTCTGGTTGAAACCCAAAGTTTGGGGGGATGGTTATCTCCCAAACCATCACAGAGGCAATGCTTGAGCCCCAGTGAGATGGATTAGGAACTTCTCCCCCCACTATTGAGATCTATCAGACTAGCTCAGATGGCTTGGAAATAAGATGAAGCTCTATTTACAGCAAAGGAAAATTGACAAGCATATATACACAATACATTTACAAGTACTTAGAATTATATACAAATTAGAAATAATGCATAAATCAAAGCTCCCTCCCAGACAAGGAAAGCTTCCCAGAAGGGGCTCAAAGCTGTTCTCGCTTTCTCCCTCTACTTTCCCAGACAGACATACAAAACAAGCAGCAAATCTTACATTGTTAAGCGTTAGCTAAGATCAGTGGAGAGATATTAGAGAGGAGTGAAGAGGAAGCAAACAGATCCAGTGTCCCAGACCAGAGTGGGACAAATTGTTGACGTTTTGGCTTTTTCTCCCTCTCAGCAAACCAATGAATGATGTAGGCTTCATCATTATTTTCTTCTCACAACCAGCGATCTAATTTATCTCATTAAAATACTCCAATTAGCCTCAAACAGATCCAGCATCCCAGATCAGAGTGGGACAAATTGTTGACATTTTGGCTTTTTCTCCCTCTCAGCAAACCAATGAATGATGTAGACTTCATCATTATTTTCTTCTCGCAATCAGTGATCTAATTTCTCTCATTAAAATATTCCAATTAGCCTCAAACCAGCACACCCAGCCAGAGCTGCTGTAATTTCTTTGCACGTTTATACCCCCAGCACAGCTCCAACAGGGCTTGCTGCATCGAGTGGCTGATGTGTGCTGCACATTTCGGAGGAGGAGGTTCAGGAAGTTTCTCTTGCAAAATCTATTAATCAAATGTCTGTCCCAGAGGTATGCCAGTGCATGCTGCAGCAGATGTCCTGGTGTCCCTACAAGGCTGGGAGGAGCCTCCGAGGGATGTGCAAGAACTGCCACTGCTCCTCGCATGGAGGGAGAGGTGACAGCCCCAGACATTTCCTCAGGAGGAGCCAGTTGGAATTACCTCTAGCCACAGGGTGTTTTCACTCCGGGACAGGCTGCGTCGCCTTAGTCCTAGAGCCAGGAGATGGTATTGAGGCACTTCAGAGCCTTCCTCCCACACGTACAGACAGATGATTCGCATCATGATTAGCTTTACTATAGATGTGTTTTATATAAGCAACCACATGGAGAGCAGGAATCAGCCCTCTATGGGGAAATACTCTCTGGCATTGCCAGGGCAGAAGGGATTTCTGTGAGGGCAGGACTTCCCCTGCAGGTAATGGCTACAGCTTTGTTTGAGTAGGGGATTCAGCTGTGGGTTTTGCTGGAAGATCAAGCAAGAAGTGTGCAAGTGGTGCAGAGGTGCTGGAAGCAGGATTCACTCTGGTGTGCAGACACTCTGCCCATGTACCACACGGCTGTCTCAGAAACACCACCAAGGCTTAGCCTGGAGAGTTGTTACTGCAGCAGGACATCCACGAGCAACTCGGTTGCTCAGACCAGAAGAGGTTCTATACAGTTCCCCCTCCAGATCAGCCATGAAGTGGAGAGTCTGCGCGCAATCTGGGCAGAGTGACACAGTTATTCCTACAACTAAGAGCTTGATCAGCCCATCTCCTGAGTCATTAATGCAGCAATTTCCAGTGTATCTCCAAGGATATTTGTTGCTTGAGACCCTTCTCCTCCATGGTGTCTGTGTAGTGACCTCCTCTGGCTAAGGGCCCTTTTTTCCCCAACCATTAAATTTGCATCTTCCATTCTGCCATCCCATATGAGCTGTCTTTCCAGTAGCAATGATACTGAGCCCTGGACTGTATTTTGAAAACATACAGTTTTCAACTGCTTTGAAAAACAGTTGGAAAACTGTTTTTCCAACTTGTCCCTGAGTGGACAAGTTGGAAAAGCAGAAGATCTCCCAGGATCTCTCCTCATGGTCACAAATCCCAGATGCTGCTGTCATAGGCATCGTGTCAGAGAGTCTGTGTCTGGGGGGTTTCCACGAGATCTATGTAGAGAGTGCCACAAAGCCTTGCTGAGTGGTGGCTTTACCCCAGCCTTTGGTGCTCTGCTTCCGGCATGTCGCCAGCAATAGTTAAGGAAGTGCAAAACTTGCCATGGTTTCTGCAGCGCAGGATGCTCAGCGTTCAGGGTGCCATCCACCTCATGCCCTGTTTTAGAGACTGGAATCACGTGGCCAGAGGGCCAGGGGAAGGCAGCACGCCAGCAGGGACATGCCAGAGCATAGGAGGAAGTGTCTTGGTATGGATCAGCAGTGGGCCAGGGCAGAGCTATGATCAGGTATCTGATTCGTGTTGTCTTGTTTTCTTTCCAGTTACTACATTGACGGAAGAGTGGCCAAAGTGACAGACTTCCTGAAAACACGGCTGTTAGACACGCTCTCTGACCAGATCAGGAAAATCCAGAAAGTGCGTGAGTGCCAGGGGTCTGCGGGAGGCACCGTGCCCGCACTGCCGCCCCTTGGCACGGCTCGGGGCCGGGGCTCTGGCCTCACAACCCTCCCGGGGACCTAGCACTGGGCAGGGAGGGAGGGTGGCTGCTGAAGGTGGCTGTGGAGGGTGGCTGTGCTTCCAGTCTTTATGCAGAGAATGGGAGGGAAGCCCGGGCAGCGTGACACCTGGCCCCAGGGCAGGGGATGCGTGGGGGTTTCGGGGGGCTGCAGCAGGGTGTGCGAGGACTACACAGGTGTGCGGGGATGTGGGCTGAATTCCTGGGCGGGGGCAGCCCTTCTGAAGCAGCCAACCGGCTCGACTCTCCCATCTGCCTGTTCCTGAAGGGAGCGGCACTTAACCTGAATGTTCTCCGAAACCTGGGGGAGCAGCCAGGTGGCACCAAACTATCCTGCGCACAGCTGCTACGGTGCCTGCTTAGGAGCAGGCTCCTTCTGCAATATCTTGTCCCACTTGCGTCACCCAAAAATGTTGCTTGCAAAGTTGTGCCAGTTGCGTTTCCAGGGTGATTTTCACTAGTGAAGAATGATGAGCACTATGAACAATTGGGGTTTTTTTTTTCCCCCAGTGATAGTGTTTTGACTGTTATAAAACCCAGCTGTTGCTGATGTGCCGTGTCAGAGCCCCTGGCTCTGCCTGGTTAGCTCAGCCTGCAGCAAGCTCTCCTCTTCCCACTGGTTGGGAGACCCAGCTCTCATCTCTAGCAACTGTATAGAGTATGGGGGCCTCACGCAGTTCCCCCACTTTGGCTGATACTGGGGCCAGGGCTGTGACCAGCCTACTCAGCTGTCAGTCCTGAAAGAAATAAGGGACATCTAAGAAGCAGGGAAGGTTTTAGGGACTGGAGGAGATGTCCATCTGTCTGTCTTGTCTAGGTTTTTATGCCATACCAGTCACTATTATGTCTTACTGTTGTAATTCCAGCAGGGAAAAACCATAGGATGAGTAAACAAGTCAAAGAGGCCTCAGGAAAGGGGATGCAAGGGTCTTCACAGCAAAACTGAAGGAGGAAAGCTGCTTGCTTAGTCCTCTGGCACAAACTGGGAATCTTCCATGCATGCAGATGATCTTCCTGCTGTGGGGAAGCGTGGTGGGGTGGCCGATGGAGTCAGTCCAAGGGCAAGCAAGAGGCAGTGGCCAACTCTGCTCCCGCTAGGAGTACAATACCCCACCAAAAGCGGCAGCATGTCCCACCTCTGCTGCAGGTCAGGAACCTGCTGGGAAGGCAGCAGGACCTCATCCATCCCCAGACCAGAGGCAGCAAGGAGCTGCCTCTGTGTGTGTTTGGGGAACCACAGGGCAGGATTTGGTCTGTGCAGGGCAGGGCCTGGGAAAGACTGTTCCAGAAATGCCAGTGTGGCTGAGCAAAAGCACAGCGCTGGGTGCTAATAGCCTCCAGCTTGGCTTTGAGTCCATGCATCCTGTTGGGGCTGATTAGAGCAGCTGGGCTTGTCCACTTCCCTGTTTTATTGCTTCCTCTCCGACGGGGGGAAGGTGGCGGGCTTAGATAATTACAGGCAGGATGCCAACACCTCTGGGGCTTCAGTCAGGGATGTCGACTCTCACAGGCTGTGAGTGGGAGGCAGACCAGAGCTGGCGTATTTAACATCTTTGAGGGATCCCAGTCCATCCAGCACATTCCAGTGCTCCTCACTAATGGGGCAGGATCCATCAGGCTGTGTGGAGCACTCCTTGGGCCGCTGGGTTTGCAGACATCTGGTCGTGGGAGCTAGTTGCCTGGCCTGGAGAAGTGGGATTGCAAGAGAAGGACGGGGAGTTTTGTGGTGCTGGAGGTTGCTCACGCTGGGAGAGGTCAGCTCTGGCCATCCAAGCCCTACTGTTCCACCTGGCATTTCACAGGTGCTGCCAACTGGAGTCTTGTAAGGGGTGGGCCAGCATATTCAGACCTGCATGTCCTGCCTGTACCAGGGACCCTTTGGGTGGCAAAGCAGCCCCTGCTCAGCCATGTGGTTGGTTCTGGTTCTTCCCACACCTGGGTGCCCACCATTCCTCATGTGGCTCCAGAAGATGTCTCAGCACTTCCATGCCATAGAGCAGTTAGGGCTTGAGTGCTTGCTGTGGTTGGCAGCCACCTTCCATGGGGACATGAAAAGCTGAGGTGACGTAGTAAGGTAGCCTGCAGGATGGATGCATAGGGAGACCATGGGGAAAAAACAGGGTCTGGGTTTGGGAGCATAAGAGCACCAGAAGATGGGTAGAGGACATGTGGCAGTGAGGAGAGAGCAAGGAACAGTCTTCTGCCACCCAGTTATGCTGAAGACCCTGAGTGATCATGCCAGGGTCAGACAGGCACTGACTGCCCAGCACCACCGTGACTAAAGATCTCTGTAAGACTTCTCGGCACAATGCAGAAGGTGTTTGCCTTGGCTTTACGTTGGAGATTTGTGAAAGTCATTTTGGTTGCTGTCATCTCTTGCACAGGTAGTGAACACATACACACCAGGGAAGAAGATCTGGCTGGAAGGTGTTGGTGCAACCTCGTCTGGAGGCATGAACAACCTCTCCGATTCCTATGCAGCTGGGTTCCTGTGAGTTATGCCAGCTCACCAGCACCAGGCTGCTGCCATCCCTGTGAGCTTTGTGGGCTTAGGTGCTGCAAAGCTTCTGCAGCTGGAAGAGGGCCTGCTCGGTGCCCAGAGACCTCACCTGTACCCCCTCAGTACTGCCCAGCAGTCTGGCCACCATTCCATAGCATTCCTATTACCCCTCCTCAGCACTGCTTTCCTGTAGGTGACCCAGACTCTGGCACAATCAGAGAAGCATAATAAGGTGGGAACCACATGGGATCACACACTTGGAACCCATGGTATGCCCACAGGGCATGGGTGTGGAAAGGAGGTGTCATTTGAGCATGTCAGCTCTGAGACCCTAGGGCTTTTTGGTTCAGGCTGCAGCCACATGTTCTTGCATGCATTTGCTCTGGGGCACCTGCCTAGGGAAGCATTTGGCAGGGCTCTGCTGTGGAAACCATTTCTCTCCTTTGAAGCCAAAGTCACCCCTGGCTTCTGGGGCTTGTCTGCTGGCACAGCCCCATGGCACGGACATTCTGCTGCAAAGCCCCCATTCAGATCCTCAGAGCCAGGTGTGATCACAAAGGATGGACCTCCCTCATGATCCGTGGGGTGGCACAGAGACATGCCCAGGGTATCAGGGCTGTGGCAGGCTGTGGGGTTTGATGCCTTTGCTTGGGGAGCGTAGAGGAGATTAGCCAGTGCAAAGGTCTGATCTCAGACTCTGGGCACAGGACTCTGCTGCTGGGTTGCATGCAGGGGCTCAGGTGTGGTGACAAGCAAGGTGGGCACCACTGAGGCAGAGAGGGCTGAGGTGGGAGGAGAGGCATACAGGTTTGCTAAGACAGGGATGGTAGGAGCTGGTTGACAGCCAGCTCACAGAA
The DNA here is from genome assembly GCA_013396835.1 of Psilopogon haemacephalus. Taxonomy (NCBI): domain Eukaryota; kingdom Metazoa; phylum Chordata; class Aves; order Piciformes; family Megalaimidae; genus Psilopogon; species Psilopogon haemacephalus. The sequence goes on along the minus strand of VWZI01007268.1, from coordinate 533,056 downwards.
CCATTTGAAGGTGCTGGAAGCAGACACCAGGCTGAGTACATGACAGCAATGCCATGTGCTGGAGCATGGCCGTGCCGCTGGGGCCAGGTAGTCCCCCAGTGGTGGCCTGACTCTGCTCCCTCCATCCCCAGGTGGCTGAACACGCTGGGCTTGCTGGCCAGCCAGGGCATCGATGTGGTGGTGCGGCACTCCTTTCTCGACCATGGCCACAACCACCTGGTGGACCAGAACTTCAACCCATTGCCGGTAGGTCTGCCCAGGGATATTGTGCCGGTGCTGGTTTCTCCCCACACATTTAGCAGGCCAGTTCTTTCCTTGTGGCACATCTGAACTCTGTATGAAAATTAATTTTTCCAGATCTATTTCTTATGGTGTCAATAGAAGACGTTAGCTGACATCAAACACAACATGTTGAAGGCAGGTGGGAGATAGGTATCCCTGTAGCTGAAAACTTCATCTAGTGCCCAGCATCAGTTGCATGGGAGGGAGGCTGGCATGGCCAGGGGGTGCCAGCATGGAGTGTGGGGTTGGAAGGAAGGAGGGATGTGGCAGGACCACCGTACACAGCACAGAGTGGGCAGCCAGATCCCTAGAGATGAGCCAGGCTGGAGCATCAGCACCCGACTTCAGATCTCTGGAAGCTGAGGTGAAGGGCATTTCAAGGATATTCCTGGCTCCACAGAGAACAGAAGTCCTTACCAGTGCCCTGCAACATCCCTTGCTCTTCAAAAACATCAGGCTGGGGAGGAACTCCCAGCACATACATGGTGCTGATAAAGTCTCCCTGTTAAAAGTAGCAAGTTTCCTTTTCCTGGGAGGAGTTAGTGACTGTGCTGCTGACAGCCTGGCAGAGCTGCTGGGCACTTCACAGCTTCCCTGGAAGGGATTTATGACTGCCTGATCAAGTGGTTGTGCCAGCAGGCTGGGCATATGTCCTGGAGAGGTGCACAGCCCTGCCACAGCAAACCTGCATTTGATGCTGTGCTGGGGTCTCAGTGGGTGGCTGCAGCGGGGCAGAGGCTGAGGCAGCCATGTCTGGATCAGCTCTACCTACTCAACGGATGAAAGCATCCTCATGAGAGCATTTCAGTGGTGGGGGAGGATGCAGGCAGTGCTGGTGACAAGAGGATTGTACTAACCTCCCCAGCATGGTCTGGCAGGTGGCTCCAGAGACGAAACCAGTGAGAAGGAGAGCACATTCTCTAGCCTGTGCTTCTCCAGGTATCTCCTGGAGCAACCTGTGCTGCTCCTGCATGCACCCCTCCAGCAAATGTACCTGCCAGCTCTGGGAGCCTGGACTGGAGGGCTTTGAACTTTCTTTGATATGAATCTGAGCCTGGAGCAAACACTCGATGAATTTCTTCTGACGAGCCAATTCCCCTGGCCAAACCACATCCTTCCCCTTCCTCAGAGCCCCCACATACTGCTGTTGGCTGGAAGGGTGCAGGCCAGCTTCTGCCTGCTGGGGCATACAGGGGCAGTGAGTGGCCCTCGGCTAGCTCTCCCAGCACGGCAATGGAGGCCTTTAAAATGGACTTTGCTGTTGTTCTAAGGATGTCTCCCAGTAAGTTAGATGCCACCTCCCCGGCGGCTGTTTCCTCGCTCTCCCACGTGCTTCAGCATGAATCGCACAAATCCCATCATGTTCCTGCGGGAACTCCCGTGGGTGCTCCCCTAACCTCTTTTACTCCACTCCCGCGGTATAAAAGAGCCACGGTCAGGTGCGAACCGACAAGCTCAAAAGCCGCGAAAACACCCAAAAATAGCAGCAAGAGCGACCTGTGACCTGCTCCGCGGGGCAGCGGCCGCTCGGTTCCCGTGGGAGCTATCAGGCAGATGAAAGCCGCTGGCTGTAGCGGCGCAGCACCGCGGTGCCGTCAAATGCAATCTGCTCATTAGCCGCCGCGACAGAGGCTTCCGCACGCCGGCTGGCCGGGAGGCAGCTGCCTGCGGAGAGAAGGGCCCCACCGCCGCAGCATCAATCCTGCCTCGCCTGGCAGCTCCTCAGAGAGCCGGGGCCGGGCTCTCCGTAGCAGCCTTTACACCTCCTCCTCTGCCACTGCATGCGTCCCTGCTCGTCAGAGAAAGGCTCCGCATGTTTTAGATTGCTGAACTGAAGCTCAGCCTTTTATAGAGATTTTCTCTCAGGTGCCAGGTAGCTGTAGGGTAGGTTTATGCTGGACATTAGGGATTTTTTTTTTTTTTTTTTCATGGAAAGAGTGGTCAGGAGTTGGAATGGTCTGCCCAGGGAGATTCTTGAGTCATCAACCATGGATGTGTTTAAAAGTTGTTTGGATGTGGTGCTTGAGGATAATGGTTGAGGGTGAACCTTATAGAGTAGGGACCTTGGTTGGACTTGGTGATGCTGAGGGTCTTTTCCAACCTGATTGTTTCTGTGATTCTGTGTGGTCCAGGGAGGGTTTGCTGCAAATACAGCCCTCCATCCTTGTGCTAAAAAGCTTCCCATACAAGCCCAAGTCATCTGCAGTGTGAAGCTGTATGGGCACTGTGCTGCTGTCACACAAGCCCTTCTCCCTGTCCTTCAGCTGGGCCGCTCCACTGCTGCTGGTCTCGCTTGTGTGAGTACTTCCTCTGGTAGGGCATATTACAGCTGATGGCGTAAGAAAGCTCTTAAAAAGTGGTGTGGCTGCCATGTCGGGAGAGTGGGGAATGCATCTCCATGGGAGCTTCTAAATCACCATGTTTCCTTCTGCCTCTCCTCCAGGATTGCAGTGCTGGGGGGATTTGTTACATACAAAGGGGAAGAAGCAGGCATATCACTGCACCACTTGATGTATATCAAGTGATATCTGATGTATATCAGAGTGATGGTCACTGCCATGGCCATGTTGTGTGCTAGTGACTCTTGGGCCGGCAGAGGACATGACTGTGCTCTGGGCATGGTTGCTGGCCAGAAAACTCAAGCAGCTCCTAGTGGGGCTGCCTCTGTGTTTTCTGAGGGTTACGTTTGTCTTGAAAATAAGCTTGCAAACTCTGATCATTTTGGTGGGAAATGCAGGAGTACCTGGGAGTGGCTGCATGCAGGCAGGGCTGCAGAGAATCTTTGAAAGCAGAGGTTTAAGTTGTTATGTCCCTGGCTTTGCATGGTGGTGGCTTGTTGGTCTCCAGAAATGATCTCAGGTGACAGCAGTGTGGCCCAGCAGCACCGTGGTGAAATTTGTGAGATGGTCATGTTTCTTCTGGGCTTTTCCACACAAAGCTGGTTCCCAAGCTGTGAAGCATCTTGTGGTTTCTAGGGTATCTTGCAAGGGGGCACACAGCCTTTGTGCCTCCATAGAGGTCCTCCACCCACAAAGAAGCAGCTCTGAATGCCTGTCCTAACTGCCAGAATTGCCATCTACCCTCTCCTCAAAAGTGATGTCATCAAAATCTCATGCAAGGGGTGTGTGCTGCTGGAGGGGAAGGTGAGGCCATCTGTCTGAGCCTCCTTCCAGGTACAGGCCTGAGGAAATGGGTTTCTTTTGCTGAAGAAACTGAGAGACATGATGTTCCCTGGCCTTAGCACAGATGTAGTCATGCTGGGAAACAGAAATGCTCCACCTGACCTTAATGCAGCTGAGCTCAAGTGTTTTAATGCCTTGTTATTTTTGAGATAACTTTTTCATGTGTGGTTGGAGTGCTTTTTCTTCCTGAGTGACTGGAGCAGCCAGCTGTATAATAGTGAGGACTAGTGCTTAAGAAACTCTTCAGATAAAGCCTCTCACCGGTATGTCAGGCTGCCTGCCTGCACCTAAATCCATCTGTACACGTGTGTTTGAGGCAGGAGCAGACGAAAGAAGGGCAGAAGCAGCACTGATATTCACCCTTCACAGGGCAGTGCTTTTCTAATGCTTCTCTGGCATTTAGTAGCTCTAGGCTCATTTCAGCACACAGCGTACATACTCCATCTCTCTTCCCTTAATATCTTTCTGAAATAATCCAGAGGGATGCAATACATTTATTTCATTGGAGACACCCTCAGGTAGGTGTGAGCTTTTATTTTCAATTTGTAAGAGCATGTTAAAGACCTTTCTGAGTGCTCTTCCAGGTGGCACTAGCCTCCTTTTTCTATCCATCCTTGGTAATGATTTCAGCTTCCTTAATGCACAGTGCTGTGAGGGGGTGGAAACGGGCATATTTCTAGGCAGAGCTTGAGGAATACAAGCCCCATGGAAAAGCCAAAGCTGAAATCCAAACTTCCATTTCCTGATAGCTGTGGCTCTCTTGGACGTTCTCCTAAAGACTGTATACAGTGAGCTGCTGGGTTCTTCTGGTGTAGATAGGTGGTAAAACTTCCATTCTGTGTATGAGTTTCACACACAGCATGAAAAAGGCCCACAGGGATCACAGGGTGAAGTGACAACCAGGGCTGCCTGCTCAGCTGTGGTAGTAGAAGACAATATGATATTGCCTGTGGATTGATGGTGTCCTTGAGAAAGCATCGCAGCAGTGCGAAGGTCTGTGCCTGATGGTGCTGTGGTTGGATGCTTGGATGCTGCAGGTGATTTTTCATCTCCTTTGCTTCGACTAAAAGCACTGAGGAATTTGATGGGAGAGTTACTGCCTGCCCTGGAGGAGGGAGGCCCCTGGACTCAGATTGGGCCTGTCCCAAGCACTTTCCCAGTGGGGCACAGGCTGGTCCCCTGGTCTCTGGATACACAGGGGTGAGGAGTCCTCTGGCAAGGTGCTGTGCTGGATGCCAGGGTCAGGAGCGGGTCCTGTGGCCATGCTTCTGCATGTATGCCCTCCCGAGGGCTCTGATTAGCTGAGCTGGCTTGGCTGGAGGCACTGCTGATTGCAGCTGGAGGTCCCAGACATCTCCCTGGACAGTGCCTCTCCACCCCTGTGCTGCTTGGGAGGAGACCTTTCCCAGGGCAAGGCTGCAGGGGCCAGGTCTTTGCCCACCTGCTCCCAGCCCCAAGCCTGTGTTTACTCACCTGTTGGCTGCCCAGCTTCTGGGCTGAGCAACATCCAGAAGCAAAGAGGAGACCTGGCATCCACAGGGAAGTGTATGGATCTTTCCTGCAAGTGCTTGCTGTCTCACCCTCAGGCCCAGCCAGCTGGCTACAGGGCTGGGGTAATTCAGTCCCACTGCTGTGCCGGCCCATCTGCACACCCAGCACTGAGTCACCACACTGCACACATGCAGCTGGCCGAGATGACAAGGGTAGCTCTTCCCCCTAGCTGGGACCCCTGGCTTTGGGGTCCATGTCAAGGAGAGGCTGGCCAGGTTGGGCTGCAGTGTGCCACGTGCCATGCAGGCAGAGACGTGGCCCCTAGCCCAGAAGTGACAACGGGTGGGGAAAGGGACCAGGTCCAATGGAGCTCACACACACATGGAAACTGTTCCTGATGACCGTAAATCTGCTGCGCGGGTGTCTGGCACCTCCCTCTGCCCCACACACTGGAACGCTGGTGCTGGCTGGAGTGACGTCTGCAGACAGGGAAGGAGTGGGGAAGGCAAGGATGGCCACGAGCTGTCTATTCAGAATGTTTGCTGTGGCTGCAGGAAAGATGGATGAAATCCCAGACAGTTCATCTCCCATGTCAGCCATCTCCCAGGACACGTCAGCCAGAGCATGGCCTGCTGAAGGACAGAGTGGAAATGGTGCCCTACAGAAATCTCCTAGCCAGCTTTGGTACAAAAACCTGGTGGGTCTGAGCAGAGCATCTTTTACTGCCTTATCCTTTCAGCCACAATCATATCGTCTTGAGGACTCCAGCATCCTCTGCTCTTTTCACCCTCACTGCATTCAACCTTCCAAGAGCTCTAAGTCTGCTGTGAGCCTCATTTTATCTGCAAACAAGGAGACAGATTTAAAGTGCCAAACTCTGCTTGCTGTCACAGCGAGTTAAGGGGCCTTTCCCTCTTAGTGCACCATAAAAAGTCTCTGAAATGCATGTGCTTGGACTCTCAAACACATCAAAGCCATGCTGCAGCTAGCGGCTCTGGCACCCACCTGCCAAAGCTGTGGGACATGTGCAGACACAGAGTTGGAACACTCCTCCTGCACTAGAGGCTGGGGCAGAGACACGCTGCCTGGGACCAGCAGCAGCAGCAGCAGCAGCTTGTACTTGGGAGGATGGACACAGCTTATTTCTCCCAGAGGTACAAGTGCCAGTGGCAGACCTGCCTACCTTGGTGACAGAATTATTCTGGGGCTGTGGAGGAGGTAGGACAGTAAGACCTTGCACTTCTGGGTCAAAGTTGGGACTAGAAGATCTCAAAGGTCTCTTCCAACAAAATATATTCTGTGACCCTTCCCAGAGTGGGTTGGTGCTTGCCAGTGGAGCATTGGGTAGTAGCATTATGGTAGAAAGCAGCAGAACAGAAAAGAACAATGAAGTTACATTTGATTTCCAAGCCCTCTGATCTGGCAGCTCTGCTCCCTTCCTGTGGCCTCTACCACCTGGACCCTATTAAGGAGAAGTGATGACAAAAGAGAGGTTTGGCTGTTCCTCAATCTGCTCAACCCCCCAGGAAGGTGGAAGCTATTGGGTGCAGGCCAGCTAGCAAAGAACAGTGGCAAGCAGGAGCCACTACCCACTTGTCACTTCCCCAGTGTCTGTCCCCTCAGTGCCACAAGTGTCCAGCAGCAATTCCTGTGGATGTCGTTCCCACAGCAGGAATATGACCTTAATGTCATTGTTTGATCTTTCTCCATGATGGAGAAAAAGAAGCAAAAGACCAGAGACTGGAGAGGCACTGAGCAAAGGATGCAGCAGCTTGAAGGCTGGGAAGACGTGATGCTCATCAACAAGCCAAGTTGGTGGCTTGTGCTGCTGGCATAGCTGGGGGAGACCCTGGCCTGTAGGATGCTCATCCCAAACACAGAGGTTGTGGTGCTGCTGGCTACTGGTGGATGAGAATGCTGCTCTCCAAGACATTAGCAGGCTATTTGAGATGGGAACGGTTCCTCTGACAGTCCCCCTGGGACTTACTGAAGACCTGATATAAAACATGACCTATTTTCCTTTCCCCAACCACAAATACATATTCAGTCCACACAGCCAGACAGGAGCCAGCCTGTTATAAGCCCCCATAAGCACACAGGGTGCACAATGCGGCCACAGCAGCAATTGTTCTGCTCTACAGAGCTGCTCATGCCCACTGTCCTCCCTCACTGTGCCTACTTCTTCTCACTCCTTAGCTGAAAGGCACTGGAGCCTTGGGACTAGCAGCTTCTCATGTCGTGCATCAGCCATAGACCACCTGCTGGGAGAAAAGTCTCCTGGAAAGACATGAAGGCAGAAGGCAGTACAGGAAAGTGATGTGAAATGAGGCTTTCTCAGCCGTTAGAGCAGGAAGGAAGAGGATCTGCATGATGAGAGTAGTGAGTGCCCAGGCAGAGATGTCAGCAGCTTTGAAGGACTGCTGGTGGGCATCTGCAGGGACCAAGGCTAAAATTGGGCAGCATTGGCCAGTTCTTTCATAGCCACAGGTGCCTGGGTCAAAGTAAACGTCCTGCCCTGTGGGTGGGTCCTCTGTGGACAGAGCAGGGGGGGTCACTTCACTGCGGCATCTCCATGCATTAACTGGCCCCATCCTCTCCTGCTGACACCACTGGCTCCTGGCAGCCCAGCCCACCTGGAGTCCTCTTGTTTGAGTCTAGGAAGACTGTTGTTCCCCATTTATAGACCTTCTATAGAGTGTCCTCCATGGTGCTCAGGGCACACCTCAGATCCCCCCAGTACAGCAGCAAATATTGTAGGAGACTACTCACTAAGTTCTCAGCTCTTCAGGACTTCCACACAAGGAAGGTGCACATGCAGAATGGAAAACAGCTCATGTCTCTGAGGATGGGTGCGTGTGAGCTCCTGAGGAAAGCATCAGTGCCCACTCCCAGGGCTGATCATTTTGACTTCTGCTAATGTTCCCTGTGGGGAGAGGCTCTACCTCACTCTGCTTGTTGCAGGACCAAGCACAGGATTTGGGCGAGAAAGACTCAAACTCCCACAACCCAAGGAGCACATAAAAACTCAGGGATAATGTTAAAAGCAGCATTAGTCCAGCCCTGCCGAAGGAACGAGCAGCCATGGCTTGAACAGGATGTAAGAACCTCCGCAGGGAGAAAGCTTTGGATGCTGAGGATCTCTTTAATCTAGTGGAAAAAGAAAGAATGAGAACCACTGGTTGGAAGCCGAAGCCAGACAAATTCAAGTTGAAAATAAGGAGTGGGATTGTTAACAGTGCGGATGTTTAACCGCTGGAACAGACTCCCTGGGAAGTGGCAGCTTCTCCGTCCCTCCAAGCCCTCATAACCACAATCACTACTTTTCTGGAAGATGCCTTTGCCAAAAATGAGCCATCAGGCTCAAGAGAGGGATAAAAGAGCAAAGCTCTCTGTCCAGTGATATACAGGCAGGCAGACCAGCCAGCCCTTATCTCCATACGTTGCTTGGACTATGGAAAATGCAGATGAAGGTGGAGAAATGGAGCAATCTGTAACAGGCTGTTGAAACTTGAGTGTGCCTGAGGGACAGAAGAAGAGCTTAGGCAGCTTCAGAAGAGGGAAGAATCAAGAGGAAGACGAGGAGGGCAGGCAGCAGACAGCTGATGCTGCTGGTGACACAGAGCCATGCCCCACGAAGCTGTGCATTGTGGGGTCAGCTTCCTGCTCATTTGAAGTTCGACTGCTTTTGGCAGTTAAAGCCCCCAAGAGGCTGAATGTCTACAGCTCCATTACTCCATTTTTCTGGTTATGGCACCATCTTCTCAGCACAGAGCTGAACAAACTCAGGTGGGTTTTAAAGCTGTTTTGCTGCCTTTAGAAGAGAGTGCAGGGATAAGCTATTGCACCATTTCCGATGGCTCTAGAGACTCGAGGGTCCAGTCAGTGGGTCTGTCTGAAGGTCTGCCTAATTAGCCTTGTTTCCAAAAGCTGAAATCTCTAAAAGCTCCTGCAATTAATTGAGACTTGGGACCCTCTGGGGTTTCCTTGTCTAATAGAATGCTTGTGGGTCTCCACAGACACTGTGGGGCTCCAAAGATGCAGCTGTCCTGAGCTCTGTACATCGGTTTACTCAAGATAAGCACCCTCCTGCCTGTAAATCAGGGGTCGCAGCTGGGAGACCTCCTGAGGCACAAGTTGCCTCTACCTTCGGGTGCTCCTTGCTTCCAGCACTGAGGGCTGCAGTGGCAGCACTGCTTAATGGTCTGCAAAATAATTAAAGCGAGAAAGCTCTCTTGATTCCCAGGGGACTAATAGTGGATCAGGTTCCTGTCTGCTGTTCCTCCTCTACCACTACAGCTGTATTGCTGGCTCAGCTTTCACAACAGGAACACTCCATGACTCCAAATCCCAATCCTTTCTGCGGTTGCACTGGTTGGAGCCACGTATCTCCTTGGGCATTGTAGGGGCTTCCTCTGCCAGGATGCTGGGCACCGCGTTGCAAGGCAAGCACTTGTCTTTGCAAGGGGCATGTGGACGCTGCCAGCCTGGGTGCCACTCTCACACAGAGTTTGCCATGTGCAAAGGGGTGCCAGCTGCTGTCAGGGTTCCAGAAAGAGGTCAATGCTAAGTGCAAAAGCCACCCTGAATGTAGCCAAGCTGGTTTTTAAGAGCAACAATTTCCCAAGCTGGTCAGCTTTAGAACAGGAGTCAGTAGCTGCAGGTGCCCAGCAGCCCCACTATGATTTTAACTGGGGCTCGCTCAGGCCAGTGGCAGGAGCAGTCCCAGAGCACCAGCCCAGGTAGGGGAAGTGCCCACACTCAGCAGGCTTGTTTCCATCATGCTAAATGTGTGTGTAATTCATCATCCAAATGCTCGGTGTCACCAGCTCCTGGTAATTTATTGCAAGCAACATGATTTTGGCCCCTGCCGCAAGTGGGCTCGCGATGACGCGAAAAGCTGCAGCTGTCTTCAGTGCTACCCTGCAGTAAGCTGAAGGGCTCGAGTGCTTCAGGGCCAGTGCCAATTACTCTTTTTCCAGCCTTGGGTCGGTTTTCTGGCCCTCCTTTGAACTCTCTTTGGCATTTCCACATCCTTTTTGAAATGGAGACTTTGGAGCTAGCCCTGCCAGCAAGGCAAGGTAAAATCACTGCTCTTTTCTCACCTTCTGCAGATGGAGAGGTTGGTCCTTGCTCTGCCCTGGCCTGTACTGGAATAGTGCTTCTCCCAGGCACAGTCATCTCACACTTTGCGGAACAGCTCACCTTACGTCACTGCTGACTGCCTTAGCTGTTTCATGGCATCTGCATGTTTTTTCTCAGAAAAGATGTGTACCCTTAGCTGGATCAGAAGCTCGCAAAATGTGGCCAACGCTTCTCAGAGATGCAAGCATCTGTTCTTGTGCCCAGCCCAGAAGATGCTGATTGCCATATCTCTGCCTGTAAGCTGCCACAGTAGGAGCCTCAGGCTCAGCTCTTTGAGTTCTGCAGGGTTTGTCTGAGCACACCTGGGAAGAGCATATGCCAAGATGTGAGATCTGAAAGCAACCAAGGCAGGTCAAAGGGCTGCTCTCCATACCCCTACATTGCAAATCTTGCTTCTCCTGACCCTTGGAAGTGGAAGGTCATCATAGTCAAAGCAACAAATCCCTGAGAACCACCCTGCTTAGAGGGGTGGGTGCATAGCTGTAGGCTGGAGCTGCAGGTGCCAGCTCCCTATGGTTATAAGACCATTTCAAGTCCTTGGCAGAACAGCTCTTGAGACCCACATGGAAATTTCGAGGGTGGCCACAAAGTCTCTGGCCTCTGTTGCTCGCATAACTTGTGGGCAAAAGCAGCATCTCATTGGTGGAAATATGCAAAAGGAACTGCTAGAAAGACCTAAGAGCTGAGAGGTAGCTCAGAGCACTGAACTCATTTATCTCACAACTGTGGGGCTAAACACTCTTATCTGAGCTCACCTTTGGCCTCAAATCAGTGGGGCTCACTGGGACCCAGCACTGCTTCTCGCCTCTGCTGTGAACCCAGTCAGGGTGGGCTGGCACTCCTTCACATGGTGAGGAAAGACTGACACAGCCCCTGCATCATAGTGCAAGCAGGGACATCCACAGTGTGCAGGGCAGCACCACTGCCCAGCAGGAACAGGGATGGTGGCATATGCTGGAGACAGCACACATCTGTGCTATTGAGTTTGTCCTCCCCGGGAGCTTCATCCTTGCAAGCTGAGCCTCCTTCAGGTGCAAAAGTCTCTCCCTCCATTCTTTTGTGTCCCTTAGGGCCCAGGGTCTGCAGGGGAAGCAGTTACCAGGCTCGTGTGGCACAGAGCCCCATGCTTTTTACTGGGAGCAGAAAGAGCAGAGCAGGAGGTGGCTTTTCCTCCAGCAAAAGCTTACCTAGAAAGTGGGAAGTGAGTTTGGATCTCCCTTTGCCAGGCAAGCCCAGTGCTGCTGGAACAGATCAGCTTCTGCTAAACTGAGCTGGAGGAAGGATGGGGCCAGCAGTCTGGTGTGACTCCTGGGTCACAGCTGCAGTGCTGCCCTGTGTTTCATCTGCTGGCCTCTTCATTCAAAATGGATGTTAACTGGGGGCTGTATGAGGGCTTCCCCTTCATGGGATGGATACCTGTACTTCTATGAGGGATCTGTGCTTCCACCTGCACCCCTTGTCCTCTAGCCTGGGCCCCCGGACACCCCATTCTCCACACATCCTCTCTGGAGTGGCAGATCACACAGAGCCTTTCTTGTGCCTCCCCAGGCAGTGTGCAGAGACACAGGGTACTTAATCTGTGCCCCTTTACACATCAGTAGCCCTTCTTACTGTGTGAGTCAGAGGCTGCCAGGCATAGCAGTCACTGGTGCCAGCATGACCATTGCTGCTGGGTGTTCAACATTGCTGATGAGGTTGAGGGATCATCCCGACTGCCTTGGAGCACATGGTCACCCCGTGGGGCGGTCCAGATATCTCAGGTGCGCAAAACTGTTCAGTGTACCCACAAGCAGCACCCAGAGAAGCAGCGTGAGAGGCTCCGTCACCTCCACATCACCCAGGGTTCATGGAGCAGTGATGGGAACAGCTCCATCCTGCAGAAGAGCAGGCAAGCGCCTGAACCTGGCCTTTCCCTTCCCACACCCCTGCTTCATTTACCACACACCTCCCAGCTTCTGCAGTGGATGAATGGGGGGCCCTGCCGGCAGCAGCCTCTCTCACCATCACCACACAGCCTCACCTCCCCTCCGGGCTTGGGGCCCATCCTGTGTGTGGAGCAAGGCTGTGCCCTGTGGGACAAAGTAGTATGTGGTGACGTAACTAAAGGCTGCATCACTGACCCGTGTGTGCAGGGGCTGCACGTTTCCTACTTCTTGAGTGCTTGTCCTCCCTGTGATGTTTTGAGGTGCTTCACTCCACAGGAGGTTTTAAAAAAGGAGAAATACCTCTGAGGAGTGGAGCACCTTCAGCAGTCACCAAAGCCAGTGTGCCATGAACAGAGATGGAGAGCACATGAGAGCTCTGGTGTGCTCCAGCCTCATGTAAGGGGTGACCAGCCTGTTCCAGGGACATCATCTTCCTGTGTGCCTCAGCTGGAGCTAGTAGGGCTACATTTGGGTCTGTGGGAATATGCAAGGGCACACATGCCATTCCTCACCCCACAGCCTAGCCAAAAGCTGAGCTTGTTTATAGGGTATCAGCATCTCTCAGCATGGGCTGAGCAATGTATTCGCCCCATACTGTCTTTCCTGGAAACAGCAATGCCATTTTGGCTTGGACTGCACAAACAAAGCTCACCCCAAGGCAGACATCTGGCACTCAGCATTTCATCCTAACGGCCAAAATGTTACTGGAGTGTAAGCAGGGAAGCCAGGCTTTCCTGCCCCCTCCCACTGTGAGTCACAGGGACCGTTGTGCTGCTGACTGTCCCCTCTGTCCCCCAGGACTACTGGCTGTCCCTGCTCTACAAGCGCCTCATCGGCCCCAAGGTGCTGGCAATCCACGTAGCTGGTCTCCAGAGAAAACCCAGGCCTGGCAGGGTCATTCGCGACAAGCTCCGCATTTACGCGCACTGCACCAGTTACCACAAGTAAGTGGAGCGAGGGAGGCTGCAGTGGGGGAATAACCGAGGCCCCCGGGAGATGGGGACCCTCCAGGGGCAAGAGCGCAGGGTTTGGCTATGGCAAGGCAAGCTGGCTTCCGAGGGGAGTCCCTCAGGTGCCGCTCTGGCCGCTGTGGCAATGGAGGGAGCGTGCAGGGAGTGGTGATGCTTCTGATGAAAGTCATGGCAAGCCCGCGCCTGGGAACAGGTCTGACTGGGGCTGCATTGTGGCTGCTGCGCAGCCCCAGCAGCGGAGATCAAGGGAGTGGATTACACACAGGGGGGGGGCCCTGGTTGGTCGGGTTACCTGCCCGGCCTCGCTGCTGGGGAGCCCAGCCTGGTTATTGTTTCGCAGATAAGGCCTTTGAAAGAGCCCCAGCGAGCCTGGGGTGGGAGGGGGGGTGGTCACCTCCTCCGCAGACACAAGTTGCTATTGTGGAGGAGGAGAGTCTGTTTCTTTACACAGTCCAGATGCTTTCAACATGCCTCCAGCTCGGTAGGAAACCTTGTCCAGTAACTGACAGGTGCAAAGTGCTTTATAGCCTTTGTTTGGGGCTGCCTGATTAGGCAGGGACAGAGGGATCAGTGTCTGGACCTGTCAGTTAGGTGCCAGGAGCAGCAAGAGCAGACACCACTTGTGCACAGAGCTCACCTCCATTCTCAGCCTCCTTCTTACTAGGCCCTGGAGTGGCTGTCCTGGGACCAGCACCCCCCAGCTCCAGAGACCAGCAGGAAAGGTTACTGCAGAGCTGGGCTTTGTGATGGGGAGGTCGCATCTCCCCGTGGAGGGACAGCTGGGATGGTGACATGCCCTCCAGATGGCTGCATTAGGCTGGTTCTCACAGAGACTCCCACACCACTTCTTGGAGGCAATGGTCCCAGGGCATGTGCCAGCGTGTCACTCATCACCTGCTGTTCCCCACTGCAGTCACAACTACGTCCGAGGGTCCATCACCCTTTACATCATCAACCTGCATCGCTCCCGGAAGAAAATCAAGCTGGCAGGAACACTGCGGGATAAGATCGTCCACCAGTACCTGCTGCAGCCCTACGGCAAGGATGGGCTCCACTCCAAGTAAGTGCGCTGCTGGCAGTGGGGCTGCCACTGCTACTCCGTATTTGATGCCAGCGCCTTGACTCTCTCCTGGTCCTGCAGGTCGGTGCAGCTCAACGGGCAGCCACTAGCCATGGTAGACGATGGAACCCTCCCTGAGCTAAAGCCTCGTCCGCTGCGGGCTGGCCGCACCCTTGTCATCCCACCACTGACCATGAGCTTCTATGTGGTGAAGAACGTGAATGCTCTGGCCTGCCGGTACCGATAGCCTTGGGCCCAGAACGGACCTGCCAGCCCCGCTCCTGCTCTTACGCCCTCCCTAGGAAATGCTGCCTCCTTGGCAGCCCAAACAGCCTCCCAGTGGGGCCACACCAGGCAGACACCATGCCATGCCCTCACTCTTGCACCCTGGGTTGCCCTCTGGCTTGGCATCCTCTCCCACCCTGTGACCACGGAGCTTCACTTGGCCACGGCCAGCATCCTGCCAGAGCAGTGCAGCAGTGGATTTGCAGGGCCTGCCACGATCCATCCTGAAAAGCTACGAGAAACACCCGGGATCTGCTGCCCACCGGCTGCTGGGGAGGAGTGGGGTGCCGAGCCCTGACATATCCCAGGATGGGCACCCTCCCCGGCCCCCTCGGCCGCCCACTGCCCCTCGGGGTGCCCACGCCAGCAGCTCGTCCCACTTCCCTCTGCACCTTCCCAGGCGGCGCAGCAAGCACATGGAAGCAGCTCCCTCTGCTGCCGCCAGCCCGGCCAGGACCGGCGCGGGGATGCTGCAATCGGGAGAACTGGGCGCCGGGGTCCGCCCCGGGCGGGCGGGGCTCGAGGTTCGGCGGCTGGAAATGTCTATAGTTAAATTATACGTCCCGGAGCGGAGGGGAGCAACGAGAGGCGGGGCCGGCAGGGAGCCCCGGTACCCTCCGGTGGTTGAGTGTGTCCTGCCCGGGAGAGGGGCGGTGTCGCGGGCGGGAGCAGCCGGCAAGTTATCAGGCGCTACTGGAGGTGTAATAAAGTCGGGCTGTCAACCGCGTCGCTGTCTTCTGTCCGCCACGGGCCGGGACGCGGGGTGGGAGCGGGGCGGGCGGTGCCGGTGCGCAGACCCTCGCCGTGCAGGGCCGCTCTG
>VWZI01007268.1:505064-517859 GCA_013396835.1 Psilopogon haemacephalus | reverse complement strand
GAGCCGAGCCGAGCCGAGCCGAGCCGAGCCGAGCCGAGCCGAGCCGAGCCATGCGGTGCGTCCTCATCGCCAGCACTGCGGCCGAGCTGCTCTTCTACTGGGCCGATGACGCTTTCCTCCGCCGGCTGCGGCTGCCCCAGGCCGGACAGGTGGGGCAGGGTGCGGGGAGGGGTGCATGGTGCGCGGGTTCGCGTTGGCGCTGATTCGGGAGCGTGTGCTCCAGGGTCCGGCGCTGGAGGACAGCCTCAACACCCTCTTCGCCCCCCTGATCATCTCCTGCGCGGCACTGCTGGAGAAGCTTGCTGACACCTATACCTGCTTCACGACCGAGCGTGAGCGGCACCTCCACGTTCTGCACATGGTAGGGCTGGCACCAGCATCGGGCATCGGGGCGCCTCGGCCGGCGCCCGCCTGACCCCTCTGCCGGTTGCAGTTTGGGGACTGCCTGTACATCGCAGTGAATGGTGACGGGACAGAGAGCGAAGACGACCTGCGCCGGACGCTCTTTCTGCTGCGGCGCTTGGTGGAGGCTCACTACGGCCTCGTTGCACTTGACTGCCACCTGGTCCGCAAGGAGTGAGCATATGCGGGCCGGCACACGGGGCTGGCACACCAGGCTGCTGGGGCAGCTGCCCGGTGCCGTCTTCATGTAGTCCTGGGCGGTTAGGAGCGGGTGTCTGCAAGCTTCTGCCTCCCTTTGCAGCCGGACTCAGGCTGCTGGGCTGCAGCAGGGTTTTAGAGTGCCTGTCCCCCCCAGGAGGTGAGGGCTGCCTCGCCGCTCACGCTCTGTGGCCATTGTAGGTTGCGTCCAGCCGATTCGGAGCAGCGGGAACGTGTCTGGAGCCTTCTGCGGGGCCTGCTAGAGACCTACAGCCAGCTGCGGGAGGAGGACCAGAGCTTTGCAGTGGAGGTACTGTGCCCTGGACGTCCTTTCCCCTGGATCTTTTGGAGTGTCCCAGGGGTGTGAGGCTGTGCAGAGTCTTGGCATGTGGGCACAGGCTCTGGGCTGAGGTTTTAGAGCAGCTACCTGGAGGAATGTAAGCTCAGGCCTGCCCTTAGGGCTTCAGGGCTGAACCTAGAGAGACTCAGCAACCTTCCCCATCACTTACACCTCAGGCTGTGGAGCGGCTGATCCACCCTCAGCTGTGTGAGCAGTGCATCGAGTTCCTGGAGCAGCAGGTGGTGCAATACATCAACACCAACCCCGAGCGTGGTGGGGATGAGGTGGGCCATGCCTTTCTCCTGGTCCATACCAAGCTGCTGGCCTTCTACTCCAGGTGAGACCAGCTCTGGCTCTGCCACCCTCCCAAGGCAACTGCTTGCTTTCCCAGCTGACCCTTCCCTTTTCTGGCCTGCAGCCGCTACACCAGCTCCATCCGCCCTGCCGACCTGCTCCTCCTCATCCTCTTGGTGCAGGACCTGTATCCCAGCCAAAGTGCTGAGGAAGAGCTTGGCCCCCAGGTGCTCCAGAGCAGAACAAGGGGGCAGTGGGTAAGAATGCCCCTGCAGGGTCATGTCTTGGAAGCCAGGGCCTAATTTTTTTTTCCTTTTTTTTGGAAGCCTACTGCAGGGAATGTGCCCCTCCAGGGACCCAAGAGAAGTGAGAGCATTCCTGTGACTGGTTCTGGCTCCCACAATGCTGTGGAGAAGGACTCAGATGATCAGGTGAGTCCCTGAGATTGGGAACTGCAGTGTGTGATGCTGGCTAGGCTGCCAGCATCATTCCCATCACTGACCTAGACATTCTTGCTGGCAGGACACAGACGATCTATCTGTGTCAGAGGTTTACTACACACCTGAGCCCTCACCAGGCAGGCACAGCACAGGTGAGTGCTCCACTGGCCAGCAGTCCTGCCCCATGCTCCCCAGCTTTGTAGAGGCTTCAGGGATGCGGGGAAGATGACCTACTGTGCTCCCTGCAGGCAGTGAGAGCTGGTCAGAGGGTGCTGAGATGCTGAGCACTGGGGAAGCAGACTCTGCAGATGTCCAGGTGAGCAAAGGCTCCCACAGTCCTTCAGCTCCACCATTCCAGCTGTCCTGGTGCTCTTTGCAATCTCTGGTGCTCATCACCCATCCCTTGCTAGGCTGTGGCTATGGGTACTCCAGGCTCTAGGGCTGGGGGTGCACCTGACATTCCCCATGTTGAGTAGTACCCTGTGAACTCTCTGACCACCCTCTCTGGGGCGCTGCTTTATGATGTCTTTACCTAGAGCTGTCAGCACAGAGGGGTCAGGGCTGGCTCAGAGCAGTCTGGTGTCTCCCTCTGCTGCCTCTGAGCTTTTTGGGCTGCTTCTCTCAGCAGCTCTGCAAGCAAGTGCTGGCCATGGCATAAGATGTTTACTACTTGTGTCTTTGCAAGCAGTTTCTCCTCTGTCTATGACTCATTTGGGATCCCTGAGCACTTGCTTCACTGCTGATCTTCTGCTCTGTGGCTCCTCCAGCTCTCTGGTTCATGTTGGGTCACAGCTTTCAGGGTATTGATGCGTCTCTCCAGAGTATCCTGGGTTGGTGCACCCTGTGTCATCCTCCTGGGGGTTGAGCATGTTCCTTGTATCTCCAGATAGCAGAGGACTTGCTGCAAACCTTGGGGCCTCTTGTCCCTGAAGCTTCAAACCCTAGAAGAATCTTCCTGGATGCCAACCTGTGGGAAGGTTACTGCCCCTTGCTGCCACACACCATGCACTGCCTCCCACTCTGGCCAGGCATCTCACTTGTCCTCTTGACCAAGGTGAGCTGCCTGTAAGGTGAGGGAAGTGATGTTTGGCTTGGTCCTGGCTGACCCACCTTGCTTCCCTGGCAGGGCCCCACAACCCAGGTGGCCATCACTTTGTACCAGCTGCTGGATGGTTTCTTGGTGCTGGAGAGGAAGCTGGAAGAGGGGCCAGAGGCAGGATCACCACGATCCTACCCATTTCTGGCAGAGCTTCGGCAGCGCATGGACAAGTTTGTGAAGAAACTGAGTGGGCAGGATGTTCAGGTGGGAGCGGAGACATGAAGACCCTGTCCTGTTGTCCCCACAGCCCAGTGCTGAGCCCTCTCTCTCTAGTTGCAGAACTCCTGGGCAGACTTCAAGAACAAGATATTTTCCCGTAATGAGTCTGGCAGCTCCATGGAGTGAGTATGAGGTGACCAGGGATAGTCTCCAGGGCCAGAGAAAGTCCCTAGCCCAGGGGATGGCACAGATGTCCCTGAGGCTCTGGGCACCAGGGGCCAAACTCAGTGGCATCTGTCTCCTGGCTTAGGCTGCTGCAGGCAGTGACCAACGTGAAGCGTCAGCTCTGCTCTGTGTACCGCCAGCTCTTCCTGGCCTCCACCAGCCACAGCCTGTCCCAGGGGCTGCGGAACCGTGTGCAGAAGCTCATGAGGTGAGTACATGGGGGTGGCCAGCATCCCCAGGGAGCTGCCCCATACCCAGATGTGCTGCCACTTGGTGGGTCCATGCCTTTCACCACGTCTCTTCTTGGCAGGGAGAAGCTGCTGGACTGGCGGGACTTTCTGCTGGTGAAGAGCAGGCGCAATATCACCATGGTGTCATACCCGTCCATGCAGCTGGCAGCCTGGCCTGTGGAGGAGGGATCCCGGGGGGGTAGCAGAAGTGGGAGTGAGACTCAATCCACACAACAGCAGACTGAAGGGGAGGAGTGTAGTGGGCAAGAGCAGGTTCCCCAAGGCTCAAGGACTGTCCTGGAAGGGCACCAAAGTTGTTAGACACCCTTAACCCACCCCACATACCTGGAGGACTTTCCTGGCCTGGTGCACTTCATCTACGTGGACCGCACAGCTGGGCAGATGATGGCACCATCACTCGCCGTGACAGAGAGGTCCAGCTCGGAGCTGGGCAAGGGCCCCCTGGCCACCTTCATCAAGAGGAAGGTACTGTTTGTGAGGCTGGAGGTGGGATGGGGACCACAAGTGGGAATGGCTGTTGGGTGGTTTTCTGCTTAGGCTTCAGGTGCTCCTTGTCTCCCAGGTCTGGTCCCTGATTGCACTGGCCCGGCGATACCTACAGAAGGGCTACACAACACTCATGCTGCAGGATGGTGACTACTGCTGTTCCTACTTCCTCTGGTTTGAGAATGAGCTGGTATGTGGGGCCAGGAAGGGGCTGAGCCACGCCTCCTTGGCACCTGCTGGGGACAGAGTGCAGGGCTGTAGGCACAGCCAGCTCTGGCTTCTTGACAATCCCTTCTTGCTCTTGCTCTGTTCTCATCTCTCCACAGGGCTACAAGCTGGAAGTGATAGAGGTGCCAGTTCTTTCCGATGATTCTGCTCCCATTGGGATGCTGGCAGTAGACTACTACAGGTGAGCAATCCCCAGCCCTGGGGTTTTGACACCAGAGTCAAGATCTGTGCTGGAACAGGAGGCCTCCTGAGTGATGCTGTCTTTGCCAGGACATTGCTGCAGCGTGGTACCAGGGGTGTGGTGTCACCGGGGTTACAACAGCCCATCCCCCCAGTCTGGTGCCACTGTCCTGCTGGTGGATGGGCATCATGTCCTTGCCAGTGACTTCCTAAGGGAAAGATGTTTAGAAAGAGGGTGCCAGTCTGCACTGTACTTTCCATGCCCCTTTTATTCTCCTCAGGAAGCTGCTGCGCTACTACAGCAAGAACCACCAGGCAGAGATGGTGAAGTGCTACGAGCTGCTAACTATACACTTGGGCATCATCCCCTCTGAGCTAGTGGTCCAGCAGGCCTGTGAATTAGCCCGGCGCCTCTGGGAGCCCTCACGCATCCCTCTGCTCTGAGCTGTCTCCAGCTACCTCTGGACTGGGATTAAAGTGGATGTCTGGGTGTTTCCAGCACCTGGGCTGTTTTCTGGGCATCTGTGCACTGTCAGCTGTGTCTGCAGGCAGGCACACGCAGCCTTCCTCTCCTCCAGCCTGTCTGGGGTTAGCACTGCTGCCTCCTTGCTTCCCAGCAGCCTCCAAGGACAATCAGAGAGTGGGGCTGAGGGGTAGTTGGTGAATCACCACCTTGCTGGAAAATACATTTGCAAAGCAGGATTTATTGCACTGGCCTGGCATTGTCACTAGGCTTTGGCCAGAGAACAAAATGGTGTAGTCAGGTCTGCATGGAGAAATGGCCCAGGGTGTGTCACTCTCCTCCCTCATCCCCAAATACGGGGTGCATGGGCCTCAGGGCCTTGGCATGCTCTGGAGGAGTACAGCCTGTCCTGCACCTCCTTCCCCACACTCAGGCATCATTCAGCTGCAGAGTTGAGCTCAGCTGTGTAACAGCAAGTAAAGCCAAACCAGCTTATGTGTTTCCTAGGCCTGTATGGGCTCAGTGCATGTGCAAACCCCCTGGGCATAGCTGGGGATGAGGCCAACCCCAAGAGACTCTGGCAGACACTGAGACACTGCCCCTTTTCAGTCGGTGCTATTCGCTGAGGCTGAGGACGGTAGTTCAGGGAGCACTGGACCATGGCAGAGCCTTCGTTCTGTCCTGCTGGGCAAGAATTTGCCCTTCTGAGCAAGAGTGCTTAGTCTGGGACCAGACACACCTCTCAGCTGCCTTTTTTCCCCACTGCTGTCAGAGTGGTGCTCGAGGGGGCTCCAGCTCCCCTTGTCCTGCAGTGCTACTTGGCCCTTCACCCCATCTGCCCTGGGGTCTCCCTGGAGCAGAACAAGAGCTGGGGAGGGACTCGAGCCCCCAGTTTCCTGCCCAGCACCTTCCTGGAGTAAAGACTGGGGAGCACCTGGCATCATGGTGATGCCGGGATCTGACCGCTTTCAGCACGGAGGCTGGTATCTGTATCCCCTGCAAGCCGCCAGCAGAGCTCTGCCAGGATGAGTTGGGGCAGTGCTCAGTACGTGCGCTTGTCCCTCCCAGGCTTCCCGCAAGCCTGGGACGCGACGTCCCCTGCCCTGCGCCCAGGCGTCCCCTGCCCTGCCTTCCCCCCACCCCCCCGCGGTGCCCGGAAGCCTTGGGGGAAGATCCGCCGTGAAAGCAAAGTCCGGCTGCTGGCTGAGGGCAGCCGCGGCAATGGCAGCGGGGCTCCGGGCACGGCTGGGTAGGGACCGCTTTTGCCGCTGTTCGCGGGGCTGGCGTTTAAGCCCGGGGGTTCCGCCAGCGCGGCTGGCTCATGCTGGGGCTGCGTCTCGGCTGCAGCGGGAGTACGATGCGGTGGTGATCGGGGCAGGTAACACAGGGAGCCGGTGCCGGGCCTTGGGGAGCCGCGGGGACACCCTGCTGCCCGCTCCCCAAGGCACTCGGGGCGGGTAGTGGGCAGGTGGGGACCACAGGGGTGCTGGGTATGTTACCGTACCTTTTGTGACAGGGAGGCTGCAGGGGTCTGGCATGGCCAGGCACACGTTACAGCCCCACCCCCCAGCAGGCAGGGCACAGCTGGGCGCTCTGTCATCCTCCGCTGCACCCTTAGGGTCAGAGCTGTAGGGACAGGGTAGGATGTTCTCTGTCACCTGTATCCCTCTGTGCAGAACTCCGTTATTTGAGTGGTTGTGGCAGCCTCCGAGCCCCAGGTACGGCAGGGTGCCCTGTGCTGTGGGACTGCCCAGCTGCCGGGCTCTGCTCACCTCCCTCTCTCCTTGCAGGGCACAACGGGCTGGTGGCAGTGAGTACCGAGAGCGGGGTGCTGTCTCTTCTCCTACCCTGGGAAACAACGGGGGACCGGGGAGGGTCTGTGCTGTGAGCAAAGGAGGATGTTGGTGGCAGAGTGTGTGGGGCTGCGGGCTGTCACAGAGGACTGTGGGGAGCAGGACCCTCTCTGGTGAGGGGAGCACCACGTGTAAGAGGCCACAAGGACATCCCTGGACGGATCGGTGGTGTGATGCCATGCTCCCCGCAGGCTGCCTACCTGCAGCGGGCAGGGCTGCGCACGGTGGTGCTGGAGAAACGCCATGTGCTGGGTGGTGCAGCTGTCACAGAGGAAATTGTGCCAGGTAGACCTGCATGTCCCCTGTCCCTCTGCTGCTGGCCAGCCCTGAGCACAGACACTCCACACTGCCCCACGTTTTGCAGGCTTCAAGTTCTCCCGAGCGTCGTACCTGCTCAGCCTGCTGCGGCCACAGATCTACACTGAGCTGGAGCTACAGGTACCAGCACCAATCCTTCACCAGCTGCTGACAACTCTGAACACATTGAGGGTTAGCCTGCTGCTCAGCTCTCCCTTCAGCTGTCCCTGTCTTGCAGCGGCATGGTCTGAGGGTGCTCCCACGGGACCCCTACTCCTTCACCCCACTACTGGAGGATAGGAGCTCTCCCCGCTCCCTCCTGCTGGGACATGACATGGCCCAGACCCAGAAGCAGATTGCCCAGTTCTCCCAGAAGGATGCTCAGGTACCCTGAGGAAAACCAAAGCCCTCAAAGGGCCTCTCTGCCTGTGGAGCGAAAGGGATGCTCCTGGGTGGAGTTGCACCTACTATGGCCCAGTCCCTGTTGTCCCCTCTCTGTCCTCTCTCAGGCTTACCCTGAATATGAGGCGTTCATGGGACGCTTGGTGTCAGCCCTCGACCCGCTGCTGGATGTCCCCCCAGTGGATACAGCTACCCTGGGGCAGGGCTCCCTGCTGCAGCGGCTCAGGGCCCTGCGAGCCCTGCAGCCCCTGCTGCAGGCAGGTATATTTGGGATATCAGGAAACCTTGATGGCAATGGATGCTTGCCCACATCTGGGATGGACAGTGCAGAGTTGCCCTTTCCCAGGGCACAGGCTGCTCAGGAGCCCCAGCTGGGTTAGCAGGCTCTGGCAGGCTTGTCCACCTTGGTCCTGCTGCCTGACCCCCAGATCCAGCTGGGCACGGGCAGCTGGCTCCAGCACAGCCATGCGAGTCTCACACCTCCTCTCCAATCCCAGGGCTGATGCTGGGGCGGCAACTGCCCCGCTATTACGAGGTGCTCACAGCCCCCATCTCCAAGGTGAGTGCTGGCAGCAGCATTGTGGAGCCACCATCTGCCTTGCTGGCTGCCTGTGAGGGTACTGTAACACCTGAACTTGGCACCCTCTTTTTCTCCTGTGCCAGATCCTGGATCAGTGGTTTGAGTCGGAGCCCCTGAAGGCAACTCTGGCTACTGATGCAGTGATTGGAGCCATGGCCAGTCCCTATACCCCTGGCAGTGGGTGAGGGTCCCTTCCCCCAAAGCACATGGCTGCACCACTCCCCTGTGCTAGCACCTCTTAGCTCTGTTGTACCCCAGCATCCCAGGCTCCTTCTTGCTGCCTCTCCTTCTTGCTGCCCACTCAAGCCTTGCTGGGGTGCCTTGGTGGGTTGGGGATGGGCAAGGGACTGCCCCTTTTCCCTGCCATTTGGCTCCCCTGAATTGTCCTCGCCTGCTCCTTTGCTGTTTGAATACCTCTGTTGTCAGGTCAAGTCCTTGCTGGTGGTTGCTCCCTGTAGGTGAGCTGGCATTCTACAAGCTGGTGTGGTTCTATCTAAGGGAGCTATGGCACCATCCTCACTATATCTATGCAGGGGACATACCCCTCCCCTTGGCTGGTGGCTAACATGGGTTCCATTCACTGCAGGTACGTGCTGTTGCACCATGTGATGGGTGAGCTGGAGGGACAGCGGGGTGCCTGGGGCTATGTTGCTGGTGGGATGGGGGCTCTGTCCCAAGCCATCGCCTGTGCAGCAGCTGCCCTGGGAGCCCACATCTTTGCTGAGAAGGTACAGGGTGTCTGGATGGCCAGCCTGGAGGCAGTGGGGATGCTCTTGGTGAAGTCATGTTTCCTCTGCTTGTCCAGGCAGTGTGCCACGTGCTGCTGGGCAGGGATGGGCATGCACAGGGGATTGCTCTGCAGGACGGGACAGAGGTGAGGAGTAAACTGGTGCTGTCCAATGCCTCCCCACAAATCACCTTCCTGGAACTCGTTCCCCAGGTACAGTACACATGGGGCTGGCAGGGGCTTGCTGTGGTGGCATCCCCCCAGCTGCACTGCCTCTTCACAGCCAGCCTCTGTGCTGGCATCTCCCACCACAGGAGCAACTGCCAACAGATTTTGTGCAGCGAATACAGCAGGCTGACACACGCTCTCCTGTTACCAAGATCAACGGTAGGTACCAGTGGGTGCATCTCTGCTGCTGTCCTCTATGAAGAGGCACTGGCACCAGACTCAGTAAGAAGCTGCATCCTGCTCTCCCCATTTCCTCCTCCCATGCCCAGTGGCAGTTGATCGGTTGCCCAACTTCCTGGCTGCCCCCAATGCCCGTGATGGCCAGCCCCTGCCCCACCACCAGTGCTCCATCCATCTCAACTGTGAGGGCACCCATCTCCTGCACCAGGCCTTCACTGAGGCCAGCCACGGGCACCCTTCTAGCAGGTAGGAGCCTGCACTGGCATCCATCAGTGCCCTGGGGAAGGATGGCCATGGTGGGTGGTGCTGAGGGAGGGGGGTTTGGATGGCTGAGTCCCTCTCTGCCTCAGTGGATGGTCCCCTGCTCCCTCAGGCCCATGATCGAGCTCTGCATCCCCTCGGTGCTGGACCCAGGACTGGCCCCACGTGGCTGCCACGTTGTGTCCCTGTTCACCCAGTACACCCCCTGTGTACTGGCAGGTGGGCAGCCCTGGGATGAGCAGGCCAGAAACGCATACGCAAATACAGGTGCGTAATGCACACAGGGACGTGGATACGTAGTGCCTGCCCAGGCCTGGGTGACACCAGGAGTACAGAGCCAGCCTGGAGCTGCTCAGGAGCCAGCCATCGTGTTCCTCTAACCTGTCAGCCTTCCTGCTCTCCCTCTCTAGTGTTTGACTGCATCGAAGACTACGCCCCGGGGTTCAAGGCATCTGTCATAGGCAGGGACATCCTGACACCACCAGACCTAGAGAGGATCTTTGGGCTGCCTGGTGGGGTGGGTACCATGCAAGATCAGCTCTGAGCACCAGTGTGTTGCCAAGGTGTGTAGCCCTGTGGCAGGCACAGGCAGCTCATGCAGAGCTCTATTTATAGAACATCTTCCATGGAGGGATGTCTCTGGACCAGCTGTACTTTACCCGGCCGGCACCTTTCTACTCAAGCTACCGGTCCCCAGTTCCTGGCTTGTACCTGTGTGGAAGTGGAGCCCATCCTGGTGAGCAAGGCTGGGAGCTGGGACTTTCCAGGGGGGGCTGCAGGAGGGCGAGGGCAGGTGGAAGAGGTGCAAGGGCAGCATAGGCCAGAGGTGTTCACTCCCCTCTCTGCCTTGCAAGAGCAAGGAGGCGATGCAGCTTCTCTGGTGCAGGTCTAGGCACCCTCTCCTGGGTCTGGAGCTGCCAACCACTCCTCAGTTCTGTTTTCTTGCAGGAGGAGGAGTGATGGGAGCAGCAGGACGCAATGCTGCCCGAGTGGCCCTTGAGGACTTTGGGCGCCTGTGAAGGCAGTGGTGACACTTGACTTCATGTGTTCAAGGGTTGTGGCTGCAGTGAACCACACTATGCAGAGCCCTGCTCATCTCCAGTGTGCTTCCCTGGCATCACAGGGCAGCAGCATCCCCTGAAACCTGGCGACTGCAGGTTGTCAGAGGGTCTCCTCCCAGCTGCTACCATGGCCCCCACCTCTCCACTGCCCAGCCTTGCTTAGGTGGCCATGGCAAGCCTCACTCAGCTCCTACCCCTGTTCCAGTGGAAATAAACCTGCTGAGTGTTACCTTGGGGAAAACCAGGCTGTGTTGAACCAGCACACCCAGGCTCCAGCTTGAGCACTCTCAGGTCTTTATGAAGATCCCAACATTCTTGTGTGGGGAGCTGCACTGTGTCATCTGCACTGTGGCTGGTTACACAGCCCTGGGGGAGCTGCAGAGGGGACAGGCAGTTGTTGCAATTATCACCCATACCAGGACAGCAGTGAATGGAGACAACCAGTCCCCCACCCTCTCTTCTGATCACCAATGTAGACCCAGGTGCATGCAGGGCTATTTGGCTGGAGCCTCACAGCCTCAGGCTGGCCAGGACCACCCCAAAATGTCCAAAACAAGCAGGCACCAAGGGAGCTACTTGAGACCTGCTTTGCTACCTGGAGCCCCCAACTCTCACCTATCTTTCTGGCCCTCAGTGGCTGAATTACAGCAGTCATGCACTCAACACCTCAGAGACCACGGGAACTGGGACTGTCTGTGTCCCACTCCAACCCATTCCTGACGAGAGCTGCACATGTTCTAGCCCCGTCCCTTCATCCCCAGGGCAGCTGCTTCGTGCAGCTCGGCAGCTCTCGTTGGTCACCCTTCAGCTGACGACGGGCCCGGTGCGTGCTGCGCTCCCGGAGCCGCTCGCTGCAGATTACAGAGCTCACATCCTCTCCCTGCCCTCTTCCTCTCCCAGACAATGCTCCCGATTCAGCTGCCCGCCTCACCTCCTGCCGGGCCCTAAATACGGTGCTGCCAAGCTGAGCTGTTGCACCTGAGCTGGCTGAATCAATATTGACCGGCCAGGAATAGTCCCGCAGCCCGCTGAGAATAGCCCCGCAGGCCGCCCCGCTGCCCACAGCTTCCCGCGCACGGGGCTGCCCTGCTCCCAGCGGACTGCTTTTAGCTACTGCAATTGTTGGCTGCCCAAGGCTGCAGGTGCTGGCACACACTGAGCCTCGAAGGGTGGCAGCAAGAAGGATGGCAGCAAGTGGGGACACCTCCAGCCTGCCATAGTCACGCTGTGACAGGTTGAGACTGGCAGGTCCCAGGTGTACCAGAGCACATCACACCCCTGGCTGCCCTCTTCTCGTTGCTCTTCTTGTTGAGCAAAGGCACAGCTGGGAGCAGGACCCCAGCACCCACCTGCCCTGCACTACTGCCAGCATCTGCTCGGGTTCTTGTCCTTACGCTTCAATAATTGAGCTCCAAATCATCGAAACGTGAGCGAGTCATGGGCTCGGTTGCTGGCCCCAGCCCTGCTGCAGGGCTTCCCATGGTCTCCACGCTGGGGATGACCAAGGACCACGGCCCCAGGAGAGGCGCCAGCACAGGATGAGGATTCCCTGCAAGGGGGTCTCAGGGCCATGCATCCCTGCAGGGCCGGTGGTACTAGAGGCTCCCGCGGGACGTGGCGATGAGCTCACGGGCTATTCCCGGCCGTGTTGTTCCTGGCTCCTCCCGGCAGGAACCAGCTGCTTTGACTCCAAACAAACAGCCCAGTAGCCACCGGCACATTCCTGACCGGCCCCTGGCCACTGCGAGGGCACAGGGCTTCCTGTTTATCCCCGTCCCACGGCATGGCACAGCAGGGCGAGTGGGCAGTGGAGTGCCTCGGGGACTGGCAGCACCCCAAGCCAGAGGTTGTTCCCGGGGCAGATAGGGGAGGCATCCGTCGCCTCGATGTGCCAGGGATGGGGGAGGGGAAGGGGGAGGGCTATGCCTGAGGACCCTTGAAGACAGCCTGTCTCGGGGATGTCCCGGGTGATGCCCCATGCTGCAAGAGGACCCTGCTCTGGGTTCCCAGTGCCATCCTACAACCTTCCCTGGTCCTCCAAGTCCTGCACAGCAGTCCCAGGCACCAAATGCTTGCTCGGCCACTTGAACCTATTTGTGAGTTGTAAAGGGGTGTCTTTTTGGGATGTCTCTAGTGGTGCAGTTCGTCACCCCCAGAAAATCGCTGCTCTGCCTGGCTGGGGGCCATCCCCATGGTGCGATGGTGCTCGGGGTGGGAGGGTATACCTGGCTCGGGGCATTGGGTTAGTTCTTTGGGTGAGGGGGGGGGAGGGGGGCTGTAGGGGCTATCCCAGGGTGTGCACGAACTTCCCGAGCTGGCAAGAGGGACACGAGTTTATGCAGGGGGGCGTTTTTCCCAGAGTGGCAGATGAAGGCCGGGGAGGAGGGTCGAGGGTGGGCAGGACGTAGAGCAAGGCTCCAGGCACGGTGCGGGGGGGGGGG
>VWZI01007268.1:457798-498416 GCA_013396835.1 Psilopogon haemacephalus | reverse complement strand
AAAAAAAAAAAAAGGGAGTATTTGTCACCAATCCACACTGCCCAGCCCTGAGTGAGCCAGCACCATGCGCTGTTACCCACTCCTTGCATACCCTTGCCCCTCTCCACCCTGCCAGCAGACACCAGGTTAGGGGGTTTGCGAACACCTGCCTCGGACCTGCGCAGCCAGGACAGGTCAGGTTTAACCCACACGTGACAATCCCCACACGTGGTGGGATGGGTGTGACAGGCTGGAGTGGGCCAAGGCCAGGAGCCATGGTGAGGCGCGTGCCGGCAGAAGCTTGCTCCACCTCAGTCAGGGTTCAAGCAACGCCAGACGGTGGGTAAGATGCTTTCCACATGAGAGCAGCTTCTCGCCTTCAAATTTCCACCGGCTGAGCCACGAGTGGCCAGAATTGGCAGCCAAGACATCTCCCAGCTGGCAGAGCTGCTGGCGCAGGCAGCCACCACTGCGGGGTCGTGACCGCCTCCACCGCCGCCAAGCTGGGGGACAGCCAGGGGACACGAGGCAGCTACACGAGCCTCTCGGTGCAGACTGGGGTGAGGCAGGAATGACTGAAAACACACAGACCTCTGGCAGAGGAGGTGGAAAACCACCATCCCTTGACAGAGCCCCACAAACTGTGGCCCCAACATTCCGGAAGGAATACAGGGCAGGAGAGCCGGGGCACCCAGGGATTTTTTTTTCGGTGTTGAGAGATGATGCAAAGCAGAGGAGCCAAAAGCAGGTCTGAGTTGCCTGTCTCGCCCAGGGCAGGACAGGAAGCTCTCAGCTCACCAGGGCCAGCCTCGCAGCCACATCACAGCCCTGTGAAAGGCCAGGAACGTGGCCCTGCCTGTGCACCAACAAGGGCCCTGCTGTTCCGGGCTGCAGCTGCTCTGCAGAAATAAACAGGGTCCCTGCCAGCACATTCCTGCCCGATGCCTCCAGCCTGTGCCCCCCACCCACCCACGGGGGACACCCACCACCTGGGAGGGGCAGACATCCCCATGGCAGCAGTAGGTGAAACACAGCAGCCCCTGGTATGCAAGACTCCCCGGCACATAGGAGCACAGAGACCCATAGCTGAGCCAGGCACATTAAAATACATGGTATTTATTAGCAAAATAAAAGACAGAAACTCTCACTTGCAAGGCTGTCAGGTGGCCAGGCCCACCCCACACAGACCCATGTGCTTACTGCCGAGGTCCCTGTGTCCTGTTGGTTGCTCCGGTTGCAGTGGGCAGAACTGGGGGTCCTGCCTGACAGTGACACCATCCAATTGCACACGTCCTGCTCAGCCCTTTCATTGGAGCAGCCTACTGCTTTGTGGTGCAGGATCTGTCCCAGCTCTTGGATGCAGGGTCCCCTGCCTGCCCACAGAAAGCACCCCAGCAGACGTCCCAGCGGGGCTGAAGGTGCAGCCTCCCAGCTCAGTCTCGGCCCTCCCAGGCATCCTCCCGCTGCTTGTTCTCCAGGCGCTTCCTCTCTGTAGAAACAAGAGGGTCAATCCCATATCTTCATCACCCCATGGCCATCTACTATCCCACAGAGGTGGCCAAAGACCACCCTGATGCAGTCCCCTTCTACCTAGCAACGTGTGAGAAAGAACCCACAAGGAGGGTCCCCCCACACCACAGCACTCCAGAGCATCCAAATCTCACCCCGGGCTTCTTGCAGCTTCCTCCGCTCGGCATCTCGCTGGGCTGGCGTCTGGTTGCTGCGTACCCCCAGGGCACCAATCACCAGCCGCCTGGCCAGGGCAGCTGACGTTTCAGGGCGCTCCTTGGCCGGCTGCAGGTAGTCTGGGTGAGCAGAGATGGGGAACATAAGTAGAGGCATCCCAGGAGGTATGGGACAGCCGGCAAGGCTCTGCAGCACTTCAGTGCTGTGGAGACATTCTGGCTGCTCCACTCCTCCCCTGTCACAGAGATGAAGACGCTGCAGCACAAACGCTATAGCAGAAGGGAGGACGAGGCAGCATCACTTACCAGCATATGCCCTGGCTTTGGCTTTAGAGGCACGAGTACCCTGGGAAAGAGGGCGTGTCTTCACCATCAGGTGCTTGGTGCTGAGGGCATCAGATGCTGCAGGGAGAGAGCAGTGGTGTCTGCATGTGGGGCCAGTTCCATGCCCAGAATTCCACCACACAAGAGACAGAGATGCCTCCACTCTGCCTATCCCCAGCCAAACTGGGAGCAGTACCTGCTATGGGGCTGGAGAAGATGCCCAGGGCATGTGTATCATCCACCCACTTAATATCAAAGCCTTTTTTCCTGCCAGAGAGAGGGAAGCACAGTAAGGCATGGGCACCAGGTAGGCAGGGGTCCGGAGCAGAGCCCAGGTGGGCGAGTCCAGCACTGGGGACAGAGCCTTGCCAGCATACTCACTGATAGCTGCAGAAAACACGCATCAGGTCCTCGGTGCGGAAATCCGAGGGGAAATCATAGATCTCGATGACATGGGGCAGCTCAGAATCGCTGAGGTCTGGTGCAGTGGGCTCAGCCCTGTAGTAGTCGAAGCGGGGTGACTGCTGACTCTCACGGTGCTCATAACCTCCTGAGAGCTACAGGGATAGAAGAGGGATAGCACTGAAAAACCTGTGCCTGTCCACCCCACACCAACTACTGATCTATGGCAAGTGTTCCTCGTGATGTGGTCTGGCTCCTGTACCTGCTCCAGCACTGCAGATGGATCCATTACATTGAGATATTAGGTGACAATGACTGGGCCCCTCACACCATGCACTTTTTTTCCCATCACCAGCACCTCTTCACCTGCTGTGCTCTGCAATCCCACCAGGGATGCAGTAAGAAAGTGTAGCAAGACAGTATGTGCACCCCCCCAGGCACACCCCTCCTGCCACATACTGACCCAAAATAATACACTAGGGGAACAACAAACAGTGTGACAGCAAGGCCAGGAGGAAAGACTGACATCTGGCTACCATGCAGGAGCACCAGATTCAGCATGCTCTGACTGCAATACATGCACCATAGCAGCCTGTTGGCACCCCAGATGCCAGGATGGAAAAGCCAATGCTTCCATGAGGAGCAGGTTCTGGTGGTTAATCACCTGTGCTGCTGAAAAAATGTATGCCTTATTTCTCATTTGAATTTGTCTGGCTTTTTGTTTCCAGCCAGTAGTTCTTGTTCTGCCCCTCCGCTGGATTAAAAACTCCTCAGTCCCCAGTCCCCTCCCCACAATGGCAGTTGCTCACATAATCAAGTCCCTTCTCATCCTTCTTCTCCATAAGCTAAATGGGTTGTGCATGCTCAGTATCTCACAGCAGGGCACTTCCTCCAGCCGTAAAAGATGACATCTGTAGTACTGTCTCATTTCCTCTCCCACTTTTCCCCCACTGCCATGACACAGGGGTGCAGCCACCCCCTGCTCTTCTCTGCCATGCAGCATCAGTACAGGTGGGTACCACTTGCTGCAACTCTGTTTTCCCAACTGCACCATGTGGGCAGCTGAAGGGATTCACAGCCCTGCTCCAGCCACGATGCTGGACCATGCACTGCCCGAAGCTGCCGGCAGCTCCCCAGTAGCCCCTAGAGCATGGGGCTGGCGTGGTGCTGGGTAGCAGGTACATAACTCAACCAGGTTCCCAGCTCGATCCTCCAAGTGCTCATAGCAGAGCACACCACGGCTGGAAGGTTAGAGACCATAAATCCCAGCCAGCTCAGTCAATAAAAAGTGCTCATTCCGACAATTTTATGGGCAAGATGGATTCACGGCAGGTGAGGGGGTGCTACCAGGGCGGCTGGGTACTGGTGGAGGGTAGAGTTGAGTTATGGAGTTCATGGGACAGGCTAGCAGTACTAGCAGAGTCGCCTGCCCTGCCACCATCACCCACTAACTGAGCACATCTCTGTCGGGCAGCACGCTCACCCCAGCATCGCCCCAGCCACTCAGGGCAGGCGGAGGAGCCACCCTCAGGCAGGATGAAGCCCTGCGGTGCCGCTTGAGGGAGCAGAGCATCGGGTAATGCCAGGAGCCTGAAGGATGATTAGAGAGCAGGAGTGCAGAGTGCCGGAGCGGTCCTTGACCTTCACAAATCACCGAGTGTGGTGCGGCGGCAAGGACAGGAGCCGTCTGGCAGGTGGGTTTAGCTGTGCAGCAGGCACAGCTCAACAGGTCCTCCCATGCTGCCAGCCTGGGCACACGGGGTGCCCACAGCATCCCAGTCATAAGGCAGGGCACGGAGTGGAAGATGCAGTACAGCCCCCAGCCCTGACAGGCACCTGGCACTGGGAAGGGTCTGCTAACAGACAGTGGAGGCAGAAAATGAAGCCATCATGCCTCACTGCTCTCTAAAGATGCACTCTTGCTGGAGCACATCAGAAGGGCCTGTGGCCACTCACTCACCCTCCTGATGGCTTGCTGAGAGCGCACCGCCGGAGGGAAGGTATGCACCAGCACACACACACCACTGCCCCCAGCACACACACACCACTGTCCCCAGCACACACACACACCCTGGCCCCCAGCATATACACACACCCTGGCCCCCAGCACACACACACCACTGCCCCCAGCATACACACACCCTGGACCCCAGCACGCACACACCGCTGTCCCCAGCATGCACACACCACTGTCCCCAGCACGCACACACACACACCCTGGCCCCCAGCACACACACACACCACTACCCCCAGCACACACACCCTGGCCTCCAGGACACTCATACTGTGGTCCCCAGCACGCACACACACTGTGGACTCCAGCACACACACACACACCTGGCTCCCAGCACACACAAACCATGGCCTCCAGCACGCTGACATTGTAGCCCCCAGCACACACACACACTGGCCCCCAGCACACACACACCGTGGCCCCCAGCACACACGCACTGTGCCATTGCCTCCAGCATGCACATACCATGGGCCCCGGCACACCATGCTAGCTGATGGAGAGTCCACTAAGCCTGCAAGGAAATGGTTGCAGTGCTTAATTATCCTCTGTGTTCAAACTGATTTCTACTCTGAATTTGTCCACTTTCAGCTTCCAGCCAATGGATCTCACTATGGTGTTTTCTCCTGATAGATTAAAGAGCCATTCCCTATCAGAAATCTCTCCTCCACACAGAACGTCATAAATCTTGCTCTCTGCTGGCTATCTGCAGTGCATAAGGATTCAGTTGCGCGGATGAACGCTACTAATTTTCTTGTCCTTTTTGCTAATTAACAAAAGTTTCAACTTCCCAAGAGCCTGGGTCCCCTCCAAACATCCCCATCTGCCTGCTGAGAGCTCAAAGGGCTCTACATGGGAACAGGCAGGGGGGTGAAGATAGCAATTTTAATTGATTAATTAAAATTTCATTTCTTATTCACCCATTTTAGGAAGCTCCACAGAGTGCTCAAACTTTGCTCAGAGCTTGTGCATGAAGGGGCTAATGTGGATGCTCCCGAGGTGTTCAGATAGCACCAGTGGCACATGGCACAACCAGGCTGCACCATGAACCCTCCCCGGTCTGCTTCTCCAGCATGGCCACGCAGCTACTCCACTATACCTGAGGACTAAGCTGTGCCACTCTTTCTGGTGCATGTAAAGCCAGCACCATGTAGAGCAGCTGCTGCCAGAGCAGCAGTGCCGCCCTCCTCATTCTGGTGCTCAACCCAGCTTCCCAGATGCAGAGTGGATGACCACAGCTGTGGGGAGCACAGCCAGCCAGGGATGGAGTACCCAAAGCTCTTCCACATCCTTTGAGCAGCCACAGAGGTAAGCTCTGTGTGCCCCACATCCTGTCCCAGACCCATGCCAGGCTCAACAAGGGCACACCAGCCTGAGATCAGCCACAAGGACAAGGTGCCCCTCACTAAGGATGCTTGTGTTAATCTCATCCCTTCCCAGAGGCGACTAACAAAACCTATCCACCACTTCACACCCTGCTTCCAGCCTAAGGTGGACAAACACCGACTGTAACAATATTAGCACTGTTTGTTACTTTGGGCACATTAATGTTGTTTGGAAAACTGCCAGTTTCACAGTTCTGATTTAAAATGCAATAAGGGACAGCCAGCCTCGCTGTAGAAGCTGAGCTTTCCACGCAGACGGCAGGGAAACGCCGTGGGTCTGGGTGCTCAGCTGCTAATTGTAGCAAATTCAGGCACAGGCATACAGCAGGGGTTGGTGATGAGCCACAGCTGATTAGGGGGCTGTAGTTCTGAGGAAACTCCACTGCCACTTCATAAGCCTCAGCCCATTTCTTTATCCCCAGCCACAGTTTCACAAGGGTGCAGCTGCAGCTTACGGCACACCGGCAGGTGTTACCGGTGCATTTCATGTGCTGCAGGCAGACCTCCCCAAGCCTTTACCACCACTGCAGGACTGGACACAGCTTGGGGGTAAAGTGGAGGTCCCCAGTATCTTGGCATTGCAGGTAGCTCATGTCCATGAAGATGACTGGGAGTGACAGCAGACAGCACAACCAGATGCAGACAGATGCAGCCCCAGAGGACAGAGGCAACCGTCACAGACCCTGTCCCCACATTCCAGCAGGCAGCAGCTGCCATCCCCACAAAACCCCTCAGACCCTGCTCACCAGACATACCTCCTCCAGCAGACGTGGGTCCAGGCAGTCTCCATCGTCGTTGAACAGGGCATCCCAGCTCTCCTCAGCACCTGGGCTGGCCTGACTCAGAGCCCCAGCACTGGTCTTTTCTGCCTTTGGGGAGCTGCTGTGGAGACCTCCCTCTTCTTCCTCAGCCTTCTGGCCACACCAGTGCTGCTGTGGTGAGCCCAAGCTCCTGTCTGCCTGGGATAGCTCCTCTGCCCAGGCCATGGGTGAGAGCCACTCTACACCATGGCACAGCAGTTCCAGGGCCAAGGGGTGCTCATGGCTCTCTGTGGGTGCACCCTCCCACAGGCTGCTCACCAGCTCCTCACCAGCACCAAGTGAGCTACTCTCAGTCCTGGTGGTGCCATCTGCACAGGCAGAGGTGCTGCCCATTCCCTCTGCAGCAGGTACCAGGTCACCCTTCCCATTGGGATGCTCAGCATCAGCACTGCTCTCTTCTTTGCCAAGTGGGAGCTGGGATGAACTGGCAACACCCTGCTTTAGGGTGGTCTCCCCTGGAAGCACTGTTACTTGGCCTGTGCCACCACTAGAGCACCTGGGTTCACAGCTGGCTGCTCCTGGTGTGTCCAAGGCACTCTCTCTGGCAAGCTCAGCCATGCCTTCCCAGCCCTCCTCTGGCACCCCAGCACCACAGCTCTTGCTCTGCCCTGCCAGAAGATATCCCTCAATCCTCCTCTTCTCCTCCTGGGCTTTTGGACATGCAAACTCCTGTGGCAGACCAGCCATACTGCCCTGGTTGCCCCGCTCTGCCAGCTGCAGGACACCCTCTCCTGGGCAGAGGGAGGGGTTGCCAGCTGGATCCAGGGTGCTGTCCCCTAAATGTTCCAACATGCCACTCAGCCCTGTCTGAGATGCTGGCACTGGGCTACTAGGAGGTGTTGGGCTTGCAAAGCCACCCCTAGCCTCAGGGGTAGCTTCTGTGGTCCCAGAGTGGATACTTGGTGGAGGTGGAGGCTCAGTCCTCATCATTTGGTGGCTATGGCTGAGCTCCCCAAGTCCTTCATCATGGGATGCTTTGTCCTGCACACCTGAGGGCTGGGCAACATCTGGATCCAGGCATGGCTCACAAATATTGGGTGATACTCCCGGGTCCTCTGGCACCACAGAGAAGCTGCCCCCAGGTCTCTGGCAGTGCCCAGAAGAGGCTGTCTGTGGCTCTTTTGTACTGGCATCCACCTTGCTCTCCTTTCTCGCCACTCTGCCCATTTGTGTCCTGGCATGGGGGCTTTTCTTCTGTCTCTCGCTGCTGCCCCTGCTGGTGTCCTGTGCCAGGCGGTGGTTCTCGAGCTCTTGGTGGTGTCCAACCAGCGTGTCACCTGCCACTTGCACTGCTCTCTCCCGTCGTGCTTTGGGTACATAGAGGGCCATGTCAGGTTTCCTGTGGCGTGGCTGGCTGCCACCTGCCTCCTGCTGCATGATGCCACTGCTGCCTGCCAAGGAGAGACAGTGTCACTGCCCAGCCTGTGTCCCAGCAGCCCTGCAGCTGGGCACATGGTGAACAGCCCTTGCCTGGGTTTGTAAGCCGGGGTCCCAGTCTGGCATCCACCCTTACTCCCGTGGCAGCTAGCACAGTGATGGATAGTGGAAGCCCAGCACTGTCCCTGTGGTAGCAGCTCTGCAGATAGGCTTTGGAATCCAGAACACCCACGGCCCTACAGCCTTCAGTGGGGTGTATTGGGCTGGGAGTGGAAGCAGGGAAACCCCACCAGCATCACTGCAGTGCTTGTTGCATTACAGCACCTGCTGCCTGGCATCTCCAGCCTGAGGGGCCGGTGGTGGCATTCAAAGCAGGACACAGAGCACTTGCAGCATCTGTGCACTGAAAACCATGGAGAAACCCACAGCAGTGACGGAGCACCAGAAACCAAACCCCAGCCGGGGGACACCTCAGCACAGGACCATGGCTGCCACCCAGGCACACCGCAGCACCGCTCACTTGCTGCCCCATCCCAACAGAGATTTATTTTTCATCATCTTTGGCAGCAGCAGGCACGCTGCACACTGCCAAGCCCCCCTGCCCCTATAAATATGCATCAGGCAGGGTTTATGGAGACGGATGGTGTGGGGGGCTGAGCTGTGGTTGAGGGGAAGGCAGAGTGGGGCCGGGCTGGGGCCCCATGATTAATCACTGCCCACTCTGTTCAGGGGGATTCATCACAGGCCGCTGTCAGGTAAATCACTGGAAAAACACCTCTTCAGTAATTAATGTGAAGTGACGGATGGACAGCCCCCAGGCCCATTAATCTGGACCATCAGCGCCGACTGAGATTATGAATGTCAGGATGCATAAACTGCCGGCGGATCAATAGGGCCAGGAACCCATCCAAGGCTCTCATTTCCGAGGCACCTCCGGTACATTAGCCTCCCTTCCACACGGCCCCTGACTGAGGTGCGAACGCTCCCCGTGGCCCTTCACCGACAGCGGTGCTGGGAAGGCGAGAGGAGGCCAACCGCTGGCTGGAAAAGTGGCCGGGGCTGCCCGTGACACACAGCATCATCTTCCCTGCTGATGGGTGGACAGACATCTGCCTCACTGTGATGGATGGCTCTCTCGTGGCTCTCTGGAAACCATCTGCAAGCCCAGAAGGGGCACTGCTCCCCAGCATCGCTGTAGTATCCACGCCTGCACCTTGTGCCACATGTACTCCTGCCCACCTCTGCAGCATGAGGCACAGTTACGGGCACCACGGTAATGTTGGGCACTGTCCCGGGGCTGCCTGAACCATTTTTCTGTCCCTGCAGCTCTTGCCATTTCCCCCCCTCTTTGATACACTAATTTTGCTGGCAGAACAATCCCCTTTATCTTTATCGACCGTAAGAAAAGAACGTATCCTACAAACCCTCCAAGGTCTGGATTAGTCATTTTTCAACACAGAGGTATTATACATTTTCTCACTGAACAGCAGCCCAGGAGCTGGACAGGAGGGGGCACTGGGAGCCCCACTCTGACACCACCATTTCCAACCAACTGCATGCACCAAAGCACATTCTGCTAAAGTACTTTTCCCAGCCAAGCCCAGAGTGTCAACCTATGGGGCAACAACAAACAGCTTTGGAGGGTGGGGAATCACTGACACCCCCACCAGGTTCTGCTTCCCTAGAATTTCCATCACAAGGACCAGCCAGGGGCAGCATCACTTCACACACATCCCGGGTCACCTCCAAGAAGAGCCTTCATACGCAGGATTTATGGGCTCCTCAAAAGCTTGTTGTTCACCTTGCTTCACCCTCCAAAGCAGATGGCACAGCATTAACCAGACGGCTGGTGCTAGGAGCATCCTCTCCCCACACAGCTTTGCCTCTGCCTGCTGAACACTGCTGAGGAACAGCAGCTTCCCACAGCCCAAGACACAGCACAACAAGGTGGTGGCTGGCCCACGCTGGCCAGGATGCTGCAGTACTTGTTTTTCTCCCCACAGGGCTGCAAAGCTCCTGCCCCCAGTCTATTACACACTTCATCGATGCCATAGCCACGCGTCGGCACCGACTGATTTCATGCTCCGGGAGGCAGAGCAACAACCCTGGCTTTGGGTCTCATTCACACTACACTGGGCAGGGCAATCCTGCCACTTCCAGGCTCCAGGACAAACCACAATCTACAATGCTAGGCAGCTATGAGCCCTAGATGGGCCCATGCCACCTTAGGTGCTGCCCTCCTTTTCAGTCCCAGAAAGCAAAACAGCTCAGCAGTGCAGGACCAAAGGGCAGACTTGGGTGGGGCATGCCACTGTACTGTGGTAAAAGTGACTCTGGGAGCACTGCCCAGAGGCCTGGCAGATAATGCCCATCAGCCCATCATGACACAGCCTGGCACAGCCAGAGAGATGTTGAAGTATCAGCAAAGAGGTGGCCAGAGGTCCCCACAGGCACAGACTCCCCACACACCATTCCCAGCAACACACTGCTCATGTGCTCACAGCATGAGTTTGTGAGGTCTCAAAGCAGCTGCCCAGGCAATGTGTTAACCTGACTTTCTCCTCTAGCAAACATCTGTAGCACAGACAGAAGCATTTTCTCCCTTATTTCCCTCTCCCTCCTTTCCAGGGAAGGACTCCACAAACAAAAAGAAGACAAGGCTGATCCCATCACAGACCCTACTTCACCCTGCACAGTGCGTAACCAAATCCCTCCACCTCTCAATCCCTGCCCAGCAAGTGAGAACACTTCCAGTCCAGCTCCAATGGCAAAGCCAGAGCTTCCACAGCCTTCTCCCACTGCAGGCAGAGATGCCAGCCACAGTCCCATGCAGTGAACCTGGGGATGGGCATGGACACTCAGCTGCAGGGCTCACACGGAGCATGCCAGTTCCCGGAAAAGTTTTGGTGCCACCCAGTGCCCTCCCAGCAGGCTGCCGCATTTCCTGGCAAGGAGTTGTATTTTTAGCCTTCGAGGTTTCTAATTCCACTCAATCCATACGCCTGTCGATAGAGCAGATAACCTTAAAGCCTTCGCAGTGAACGGGGATGGCAGCAGGGGACCAGCAGCCCTGGGGGACTGCACGCAGCCTTGCCATGCAGCTCGCGCACCTGCAATGTCACTCTTTACAGCCTGCTGCAGATCGCGCTCTTTGGAAGAGAAAAAATCCTGTACAAAGAAGACTAATAAAAAGGTGGGCACAAGGAGATGCCAAACGGCCCCGCTGGGGAACCCACCGCTCACAAGACTCATCCCATGCCAGGCACGTGCCATGGCACGCTCACCGACTGCACGGCACTAGCACTCAGCAGGCCACCTAAGGATTTTCACAGGTGTTGGCTACCCTGCACCTCTCCTGCTCTCAGCAGAACTAAAAAACAGCCTCCCCCAGGTCATGCAGCAAGGAAGGACCCTGGGCACCTGGTGGGCAGAGGCGGAACAACGGTAAGAACTCAGAGCCGCTGACACAAGGCAAAGCAAAGCACTTCAAGGAGCCAAGAGCCACATCCCATCCAACACCTGCCTTCAGCCCTGAAGGCTTTAAGACATCCCTGTCCCCTGTTGCCAGAAAGATGCTCTCCAGCAGCAGGAGCGAATGCTGGCTATGTGAGGAGGCAGCAAAGGCATCAAAGGCACTGAGAAAAGAGATTTCATTCACACATTTCATTTGTGATGCTCTTAGGAGGTATCTGACACAGATCTCCTTATCTTTTGAATAAGGAGATACTGGAAAGAAAAAGGGGGAACGTTTCAGACAGCAGGAGGATTTGTAAGTCAATAATGTCCCCTCGCAGCTGCAGAGGGGGGAAAAGGGACAACAAACCAGCAGGAGTTAACATTTGGAGCACTGAGGGGAATACAAAGGACTTCACAAATATACCCAGGCAGAATCAGCACAAAAGTGAAAAGGTCTATTAATAAACAAGCCGGGAGAGAAAATTAATGATGGCTCAAAAATAAAGATGACTCAAAAGAGCAAAATTACTGTTTTTAACCAGAAAAATGCAAATGAGGCAGAGGTCTCACAAAAACAGCTGCAGGGGAAAGCAAACCCAGCATGTCCACACTGACTCAGTCACCTGGCTAGCATGGCCTGCTGACACACAGGCAGCACCAGGAAGAACCTGGGGCCCAGGTGATGGGCAGAGCAAGCCAGGTGCTGATTTTCTGTGGAAAAAAAGGGCACTACACCTGGAGCTGGGCACGGGCTAAACTCTGTGCCCATCCCTAGAGCAGAACACAACACACAGAAGAAGAAGCCTCAACATCCACCATGGTGGACGAAGGACGTTGGTTTGCCCAGTGGGAGATGTTTTGGAACTCAGCAGAGCCTTTGGACAAGGCAAGCAACACGTAACTTAGATGAACTTCAGAGTATTGGTTTATGTCCTCTCGAATTTTAACTTCAATAAAAAACTGTAATTGAATTTGCTGATGACACCGAGAAGACAGGTGTTGCAAACACTGGCCAGAGCAGACATTCAAAGGATCCAAGAAATGTAGGCAGGAAGCACACAAGGCCCAGTCTAGGAAAAATTACAGTACAGAAACCCAAAACAGGCACTTGGTGGGCAGAAGCAGCCCAGAAAGCAAGGCCCAGAGGTCCACATTACATTCAGATCAGAAAGCAGGTGACCGAGATGACCACCCCAAAATATGCAAGGGGCAGAAGCTCGTCACTGGCATCATGCCACAGCCCACCCCGGAGCTGCAACAGCCTCACCGCGGGCAGCATGCGGAGTCCTGCACTCAGCCTGAAGGATGGGACACGGAGGGCATGAGGTACTGATGAAGAACTCAGCACCCGGGAACACCGAACACGTTTTAGGAGCCACGGGAGGCTGGTGCAGTGAGAGCCTGGAGATGCCACAGAACTCCCTCCCTTTGAGCACGGGCCCTGACTCGGTAAGCTGGGGAAAGCTACCGGGAGCCTGCAGGTGCCATGTTACTCAGGTGTTCTGCGGGCTGCGTGCCCGCGGAGACGGGAACAGGCCTGGAAGAGGGGCTGGGGTCTGGGGCTAGGACGTGGGGTAGGGGTCAAGGGTGGGATACCGGGACGGGGGACAAGGCAGTCACATGGCAGGGGGGGTTGGGGAAGGAGTGTAGAGGGTCAGGGCAGGGACAAGCGGTAGGAAACTGCGAGACAGGAGGCGCAGTGTGTGGCCCGGGGCCCCGTGCTGCTGTGCCCCTGCCCCGAGCGCCGTGCTGGGCCGGGCCGGGCTGCTCTGGGCCCCGCCGCCTGCCAGACCCCGCTGTTACCAGTGGCCTCGCCGGATCCCCCGCCGCTCCGTGCCGCGTCGCCGCCGCCGCTTCCNGCCGCACTCCCCCGGCGGCAGCCGCACTCCCCCGGCGGCAGCCGCACTCTCTCGCCGCCCTGGGAAGCCTCGGCGGCTCCCCGCGCCACGCTGGCACCCGTGTGGCACAAAGGCGACCCCGGTCCTCATCGGATCCGCAGCCCCGGTGCCAGCGCTGCCCTTCCTCCTCCAGGCACTACCCAGCAGCCGGGGCAAGCTGGCCGAGGGCAGGGTGCTGCGTCGCGGAGCGAGCACGGTGGACGCAGGGATGCAGGAGGGAAAGGGACCCCCTCCTCCAGGGTGACCTCTGCGGCTGTGGGTTTCCCCCTCCCGTTTAATGTCACACACAAGGGAGCAGCGCTGGCTGGACCGGCAGACGCCCGCTGCCGACAGGGGCACCGGGGGAATTTCCAGGGCCGCACCCCGCGCTGCTGCCGCAGCCTGCCCAGGCACCGGGCAGGAGAAAGTGTCTGCAGCGGACGGGTTTGCTCTGCTTCCTCCGTGGGGTTCGTGGAGGAGCAATCGGCCTGCGCCGCAGACCATGCGCGGATCCCGGCTCCGGAGGCGGCGGGGGCAGCACTCACGGGGCTCGTATCCGCTGCTGAAGCGGAGCTCTTCGAACCGCAGCCTACGGCTGCGATGAAAACATGGGGCAACGGGGCCGGATGGGTGGCACAGGCAATGCGGGCAGCCTCGGGGCTTGCAGTCGCTGCTGGCCAAGGACAGACCAGGGCCGTGACCTAGCTGGCTGCGGAACAGGGCTGAAAAGGCTTTGGCAATCTGATGCACCTGTCCGGGCTTGTCTGTCTGATTGAAAGGGGGTTTCTGTGCCGACACCACCACAACCAGCTTCGTGGTGAACCGAAGCTCTCCCGTGCCATTCCCAAGCAGCTATTCTCCAGCAAGTCTGATGGTGCAAGTGAGAGAGAGGTGATGCTCTATGGCGTGCACACCTCCTGTGTACGGTTGGACGCAACAGCTTCTGAGACCTTCACAGGCTGTGCAGCTGCTGAAGGATCAAGGATTGCAGGAGCTCCCCGCCACCCTAGCAAGATGCCACTGAGACATTGCATGGGGCATCTGTGCTTGGGGCTGTGCCAAGCATATTATCCCTTCTCAGGTGCAGCTACAGGGCAGGGACTGCTGACACCTGATGTCTGGAATGCCCCAAAGAACTTGGACGTTACTGACTGCCTAGTGTGGATCCCAGTACAGCCACAGGGGCTCAGTACAGAGGGTACATTAGCCCCAGGAACCTCATTCTTCTGTACCGAGTGGTGGACCCAAGCCATAATGTGTTTTGATTTCCCTTTATTTAGGAGCAGATGTGAATAAGGCAGCACCCTGGGAAGGAAGCTGTGCTTCATTAACACAGTCCTGTGGGATCACTCCTGGGAAGGGGAAGGGAGGGTTTGGCAGGGCAGCCCTTGGTCAAGATAGTTATACATGGGAAGGGTCATTCTCCCCCAG
Organism: Psilopogon haemacephalus; assembly: GCA_013396835.1. Classification (NCBI taxonomy): domain Eukaryota; kingdom Metazoa; phylum Chordata; class Aves; order Piciformes; family Megalaimidae; genus Psilopogon; species Psilopogon haemacephalus. The sequence goes on along the minus strand of VWZI01007268.1, from coordinate 483,668 downwards.
CTGTGTGGCTCCATGCAGCATAAGGAAGGCTCACAGCAAGCAGAACCACCTAGCCCCCCCACATAGGGAGCAGCCTCTGGCCCGAGCTGCCATTGGCACACAGGGGACCACGGTCTGTCTCGCAGGTAATCGATGGCAGCAGATCCTGATCACTTTCATTATTATTATTTTCTTATGCATGTGCGCACAGGAGATTTATCGCCAGCTACAGAGGCAAAATCAATTATTCATGTTATAAATTAGAAAATGATTTATGTTTGTGGGAGACCAAGCAGCGTGGAGCCCCTGGCCGCGTGGGAGTTGGGTTTGTCTGGGAATGGCATCAGACACCCTCTGCCAGTTCTTCCTCAGCCTCTCTGTCCCTGCTGGGCCCTGAGTGTTCCACCCAGGTGTGCCCTCATCCCATCACAGCCCCAAGTGACCCAGGGACAAGGAGCACCCAGCCTTTCCCAGACAGTTAACCAACGTGCCCATGGACAGAGCATGAGGGAGTCTGGGGCCTGTGGTGGCTTGGTCACCCTGGCTGGTGCAGCAGGATGATGCTCCATGATAGTTTCCATGGCAGCAGCACGTGGTTGAAGTGCTGGATGTATGGGCTGCAGAAGGACCCCCTTGCTTTCCCCTGCTGGAGACATTCTCACATGCCCTCTCCAGCCCCAGCAGCTGTCTGTGCTTCAGCCTTCTACAAGGGACAGCAGGGGCCCCTCCAGACAGGGGCCCCTCCAGCAGGGCCCATTGCACCACTGACACCCACAGTGGTCCTCAGAAAAGAGAGGATGGGTGAGGGCAATGGGTTGATGTAAAGGCACCCAGCTTGCACCAGCCTCTGAGGCCAGCTACCCCAGAGTGGAGCTGCAGGGCTTTGATTGGACACAGCCCACCTTCTCCTCTACTAGGTAGGTCTCAGGGGTCCTGAAGGTCTTCCTAGGTGTGGAAATCCCATTTCTCAGTGATTGACTGATGTTCTGTGCAGAGCAGGGTGTCGTTGGACTCCCACTGTTGCCAGTACTGGGGCAGGGGTTTGGCTGTGGCTGCCAGGTCTGTCCCCAGCCTAGACACGCTCCAGACACTCAGCAGGCTGATGGTGGGAGCTGCAGCATCCTATGGCCCTGCACTGAATGGCCCAGCATCCCTGTCCTGTCTGCCTTGGCGTCCTAAAACCCACTGCCGGTGTTACACAGCCAATGGTAGCACATGCTGAAAGCTGTCTGGACATTGCTGGTAGCTATGGCTGCCCTTGCTCCTGAAGAGTCTCGATGTAAAGTTGCCATGTCTGTGCCTCCCAGGGGATGGCGGAGTGGTCCGGGAGTGCTGCCTGCCTCTCCTTGTCTGTTCATCTGCAGCTGCGTCAGCCAGGGCCGCGGGGAGCACAGGCTGAAAGGAGCAGCACGGGAGAGAAGTGAGCTATCAGCGGCCTCAGATCTGTGTCTGACTGCAGGCAAGCCATGCATCCAGCTCCTGTAGCATCCTCTGCAAGGCTGAGCCCTGGCCCTTGGGGTGAGAAGGAGTGGCAGCAAGGGGCAACTTCAGGCTCTGCTCTGGCTCCCTCAGCAGCGTTTGAAACTCTGGAGCTTCCTTCCAGCTGCCAGAGAGCCTATCACCCCTTGTGACTCCCAGAGCTCTCAGGGAGCTGAGAACTTGCTGGCTCAGCACACACACACAAGTGTTAGAAGGAGCAGAGGTTTTGGCTGACAACCCTGGCTCCCTGCCAGCCTGTGACCAGGAGGAACACTGACAGCCAGGCATGGTCCAGGGACAGGGAACCACCTCACACTGGGGTACCAAGGCTGCTGCAGTTGTATCAACCCCCAGCCAGACCTGAGGGTCCTCTGAGGTCGCACACAGTGTGCAAAAGAGTCCCCAGATGCTCTGCTCTGTCCCAAAGGAGCCAGATAACCTGGGGTGCTCAGAAACCTCCCAGTATTGCCCAGGACCCTGCAAGGTGTGAATGCTGGGCTTAACATTGAAATACCAGGAAATAAATGAGTTATGATCTGGGGCCAAGAGTCACCTCAGGTGCTTCATTGCACCCTGGTCCTGGGGAGCCTAATTCTGGCCTGTGCTTGAGCGAGCATCCCTCTGATTTATTGCTGCAGAGCAAATGCTTACAGAGTGCTTTTGGCTGAGAAAAGCCCTGAGGAGCTGCAACGGGCACAGAGGGGCAATGAGAGAATTGTGTGTCAGTTGCAGCATGGTAGAAGCACCCAAGCACCCACAGCCCTGGGACTGTCTGTCACATCCAGCCAGGGAATGCACTCAGCCCATGGGGAGCGGAGTGCAGAGAGCTTTGGGCTGGGGTCGATTAGATTTGTTTTGCATTATTGCACCAAACACCTGGGGACTCAGTGGCTCGTGACAGTGCTGTATAATGTGGGCAGCAGTTGGTGGTGCAGGCAGGCAAAAGTGCTGCCAGCAGCTTGTGGGCAGGGAGGCGATGGGGGCCATGGCCCCAGCAGCATGGGCTGGCTGTGGAGGGGCTCTTGCTCCCTGTTTCCCTGCACACCTACAGTAAAGAGGCACAGAAGACAGCGCTTGTGCTGCAGGAATCAATACCGCTCCAGGAGCGGCCTGGGTGCTCCTCCCTGCACTCCCAGGAGCCTGCGCCCGAACGCCTCTCCCTGAGCTGTCGCTGTTGTCTCCTCGCTGCTCATGTTTCTCAGCACTCTCAGCAGGACTATGCAGCAGCATAGGGTGGGCAGTGGCAATCCCAGGAGGCTGAGGAGCTTGCTAACCTGGATAGCCTGGCTTCTTGGGGATGACAGGGGGCATAAGCAGAAAAGAACTCTAAGGAGGAAATCCAGGTTTAAACTGACTCAAATTAGCCCCATTTGGCACTGTGTTGCAGCCCACTCCATCATGGCCCACCCTGCCATGGTCCCTAGATGGTACCAGGGCACTGTGGCTGGCTCTGGCAGGCAGAGATGCTGCCAGGAGGCAATTTCTGCCTGATGGTGCACAGGGATACAGAGAGTGTAAGCAGCTCCCTATCTCACCCAGTGCTAGCCTTGGCAGTGCCACTGTGTCAGGTGACAGCCACTGCCTCATGGGAAGGAATCCAGCTGCTTTTGATAGACCATGATTTGAATTGATTCATCAGCAGGATCCGGTTGGAGCTGATAAATCTTTCAGGAGCCCTGGCAGTGGATACTGAGTTGGGCAGGCTGGGCATCCCCTCTCTTCCTGCAGCTGCCCAGAGTGCACACCCAGCCCCATGGGTCCTGCCAGCCTCAGCTGGCTGCTGGCAGTACCCCCAGGTTTCCTGGCAGCCTAACACTACTCTACAGTGGAGATGTTGCTCAGGTGGGCTGGAGCCCAGCCTACTTCTTCCAACCTGCTGGTACTCTCCAGCTGTTGAGCCTCATGCCTGTGCTCCCTTTGCAAGGGACTCCATCATTGCTAAGAGCTGATAGTTCCTGACTCCAGTACCGTACTGGACAGGTGCCTTCTATCACCTCTCATGTGTAGGGTAGGGCAGTCCCCAGGCGGAGTGCTGGCAGTGGTGCACCTCCATGCTAACCACAGCTACGGGATCCCATCGGGAACAAGTCCAGTCCCATGGGGCCAAGACCTGCAGAGGAACGGGGTTCTGGCCTCATTCCCCCATGCTGTATCCCAGCAGGTAGCAAGGGAAAGCAGGGATGGAGACCTCAAGGAAGGAGACGAGCACGGGAGGATCCGGTTACAGGCAGCACGGGGCAGAGAGATAGGCAGAGAACAGCAATGCAGCAAAAAGGGCTTTTAGTGATAATTAATAATTAACATTTCTAATGATGTCCCGGCGACAGGAAGAGTCCAAGTGGGGACCCAGGGGCACTGTACACGGTGACAGGAGTGATTGGGAGCTGTGCGGTGACCAAGGGGGCTGTGCAGAACCATGGAGTGAGGTGGGAGACAGGTGCAGGGTCAGAGGTCCCAGGACAAAGGCTAAACAAGCCTGGAGTTCCCCATCGTTGGGCAGCACCCAGGGCCCAGCCTTCACACCTGGATGCTGTGAGTGTGCAGTAAGCCAATGATAAAAGGAGACTGGAAATGAGATTAAAAACACACTTCAGGGATTGCCCTGGCCTCTGTGATAAGATAACAACTTGCCAGGGGATGCCTGAGAGGGACTTTGCTGGCAGGAGGAGGGGATGGGTAGAAAGGATGGTGGAAAGCAGCAGCTCATAGATCGCTGCCAGCCCCATCACAAAATGCCCTCCAGCCTGGGAGGTGTCCAGGCACCGAGGAGAAGTAGGCTGACTCGGGTGCAGGACCTGATAGGGCAGGAGTATGTGGGCAAAGCAGCAAGTCAGGTGCTGTGGTATAGTGACAGAGATGGGATGATAGGGAGGAGAGAGACAGAGCAAGCAGCCAGCTCAGTGTGGGAGTCCTTTGCCATTAGCCACCACATGAAAGTCGTGCAGTTGTGGGAGAGGCAAACAAATCCTGGGATGCACCAGGACAGACATGTATAGCGGGGCCAGGAACCTGCTTGTGTGCCTGCCCAGGCCCCGTGGGGGACCTGCCTGTGCTGAAGCCATCCTGGGAGAGGAGCAGAGGCATTGCTGGGCTGCCGCGGGAGGCAGAGCCCAGGAGACTTGTGATGGGAGGACAGCAGCTTGTGCCCAGCACAGTGCAGGCTGCAGGGGAACAGAGCGCTCACTATAAATACATCAGAGTGGTAAACGCCAGGGAGGAGAAGAGCTATTTCAGCTAAAAGACAATGTTAGCGCAGGAACAACTGGGGATAAATTATCCATGAATACATTTAGGGTGGAAATTAGACCCTCAGAGCTGGAAGGTCTCAGCAGAGCCCCTCCAGAGAAGAAAGCAGTACCCGGCAGGAGCCAAAGTCAGCTCAGCATCTGAGGGATCCCACAGCATGCTGTGGTGACAGCACATGCCGTCTTCTAGTGTGGCAAAGCAGCAAGGGTGGCTGGCATGGCCCACTCGGCTGTGCTGGTGGGTGCAGTGAGCAGCTGTGAGCAGGCAGTGTGCACATTGCTGCGTGCATGTGTGAGTGGAGGTGTGTGAGTGCATGGGCTGCACGCACGTTTGGGCAGCACACTGAGTGCTCACATGCTACGGGTGTGCACAACGTGTGTGCAGATGTGCCAGCTGCACCCAGGCTATAGGTGCATGTGGGTGTGCTGGCTATGTGTGTGTCGTGCACCCACCAGGCTGTGTGCAGGTGTCTTGGCCTTCATGGTGCTCTGGAAAGAACAGTGAGAACCCCAGTGAAGTATCCTGGCAGTTAGTGCCTTGTGTCAGCTCTCCTCTGCTCACCTGCACCCAGTTTATGTTACACCATCTGGAATGTGCTGGAGGGGACCAGTCTGGGTGCTCCATGACTCTTGATGATCCTGGGAAGATTCCTGTCCTGCTGAAGGTCTCCCAGCAGTGCTCCCCCCAGGGAAGTGCTGTTCCTGTAACGGCCATGGGGGTCACCTGGCACTGCCAACTCACAGGTTCACCTTAGCTGGCTGAAGCACTTGGCACTGCCACCCCTCCATGCAATTAAAGCAAGGAGCAGACTGCCCCTCAGCATCCTGCTCCCTTCTCCGCAGGAAGATCCACCAGGTGAACCCACAGGTTAACCTTAGCTGGCTGGAGCACTTGGCACTGCCACCCCTCCACCCACTGCAATTCAAGCAAGGAGCTTCCTGCTCCCCTCTCCACAGGAAGATCCTCCAGGCACAGAGATGAGCCACCAGGCACAGAGACATAGGGGTGTCAGCACTGCCAGCTGCAAGAGGGTCGCCACTCATGGGGTCCCAGGTGTGTGAGGAGATGACTTGTGCTCATACTGACCCCAGCTCAATAGAAGAGCCTCCACCTGCCTGCACTGGAGAGCACAGTGGCTCCCTTCCCCCCGCAGCTTTTCTGGCTGCTGCTGGCTCTAATTTCCTGTGCATTGTCGCCACTGCTGCCACCACCATTCCCTGTGCATCCATCCCTCTGTGTGCTGCATGGCCAGGGTCCCCTCACCTCACTACCCCACAGACATCCCCACCTGCATCCCAGCTCATTCACTGGTGATCCGCCCTCACCTCTGCAGTTCCTTGCAGGACCACCCTGGGGTGTTTGCTGTACCACACCCTCTGTGCACCCAGGAGCAGAGGGACGGGCATGGTTGGGCCAGGATAGACTAGCAAAAGGCACAAGAATTGATGCAGGGGTGCGGCTCATGGCAGTTGTTATGCTAAGGAGCCTGCTGGCTTCTGTCATCTCTCAGATAACAGCCCCAGGGTGGCAGCATCCATGGGGAGGGCACTGAGAGGTTCCAACCCAGTGGGTACTGAGGAGCACCTCACAACCTCACGACTGGAAAATCACACTTCTAGGGGCCAGTAACAGCTAGGGTTGGGACATGTGTGACTCATGCATGCAGTACATGTGTATCCAGGGGGTGCCACGGTGTGAGCACATCCCTGCTGACACCTGCGGAACTGCCTGTGCGTGCACCATGCCGTACCATGCACCATGTCTAGCAGTGCACATCCTGCACAGGCACCTGTGCACACACATGCGTGTACAGATGCACGTGCACTGTGTTCTGACAGGCCTGCCTGTAGGTGTGCCCATGCCTGGGGCCAGGGTGTGCTGGCATGCTGGATTTGCCGCCCTGGGGAGCTGGCATGCCCTATGCCATTCACAGTCTCGGCATGCTTGAGCTGGCTGCTTGCTGGCATTTGTGCTCTGTAGCTGCCAGTCACAGTGGAAGCCTTGGGAGCCAGCTTGCAGAGTTTGTGTCAGTAATCCAGGTGGTTACTAAACCTGGGATGAGCCAGGCTCTGGGGCTGTGGACCACTGGTGGATGGAGTGTGCCTGCAGCTCTGAAGGTGCACCAAGACATGTGAGCACAGCATTGCACCTCTGTGATGGTCACACCAGCTTCCCAGCTCCAGCAGGTTTGCTCAGCATCCCAAACTCCCCGTGGTGAATGCAGAGAAGCAAGGTTAGCTCCTGCCTCATAGCATTGCCCCATAGTATGTTCCCCATGCCCAGACACCATCCTGCTGGCCATGAGGACCCTGCAGCAGGCAGCCACACAGCAAGCCCAGTGCTCAGCCAGGCACCCTGCAAGAGAAGGTCATTGGAAATTAAATCAAGGGGTACTTGATGGCCATGTGGAAACATCTTTATGGGAGGCAATCACTAGGACTGGAAAGCTCTCAAACCCAGCTGAGAGAGAATTGGGAGCAGAAGGCAGAATCATAGAACAATTTATGTTGAAAAACACCTTTAAGATCATTGAATCCAACTGTTGGAAGCTGTAGCCAGGGACATCAGAGCCCAGAGCTGGGCCGCCTGAAAATGTGCTCCACTAGGGTGGCCTGGTAGCTGTGTGCCCTGCCAGTGCTGTCCCAGTCCCAGCTACAGCCACTTTCTGCATCCAGAGACACACAGAGAGCTTCGTGTCTGTCCCTGCAGCAGCCACGCAGGAGAAAGACATGTCAGGGAATGCAGGCTTCTGGGCTAACTGTGATCCTGCCTCGAGCATCTACTGGCTGCCAGATTTTGGGCAATTGAATGCCACGCATGGCCTAAGATGTGCTTTTTTTTTTCTTGCAGTTCAGACTGGCTTTTGGGGAGTAGCCACTCCCAGGGTCCCTGCAAAGGGAGGTGTGTGACCTGCAGGGTGATGGCACATGGAGGGTGCTGAGCCCTCAGAGTATGGCTGGGTGTTGCCCTGTCCCCTCGGTTGCCCTTGCAGATGGTGGGGACCCCTACCTAGCCATGTCCAGAGTATCACCCACTCCCCAGCACCCACAGGGCGACCACAGGGGTGCAGCTCTTGTTCCGCTAGCCCAGTCCACCCCACAACCAGACAGACCCCCGCCACCACCACCACCGCTGCTCCACCTGCCTGGAAAACGGACGACTGGCTCGCCTCGGACCCCGACCCCTTTTGCCGCCGCCTACCATCCCCGGCGGGCTCAGTGCCCAGGGCGATGCCCCCAGGGCGATGTTCCCCACAAATCCCCCCGCAGCATCCCCGATGGGGACAGTAAATCAGCGCGGCGCAGCCCCACCCCCGCGCTCGCCATTGGCAGCGGCGTCCCTCACCGCGCTCATTGGCGCTGCCGCCGCCGCCCGGCTCTACATAAGGAGCCGCTCGGCCGGGCCGGCCCCATCNGGGACGGGCCGGGGGTGTGCCGGGGGTGTGCCTTCTAACTCCGGCACGGGCACCAGCCCGGAGAAGTTGGTGGCAGAGCGGGACCGCAGGCCTGCCCCTGCTGCCTGCAGGTGGTTGTGGGGTGGCAAAGCTCCCGCCTCGGGTGGATGAAGTGAGGGATGGATGCATGTTGGGCAGGGGGCACCGGACTCATGGGGACGGGGTGGTGATGGTGGTGTGGATTGAGACCGAGCTCTGGCAGGGACATCAGAGCGGTGAGAACCAAGGAATAGTTTCTGTTTTCGGGGTGCTTGTGCTTGCTCTTGGCTGATCCCGTGGAGGGGTTGGAGACTGCGGAGCGAGGGGTCCAGCCGTGCATCTGCATGCGTGGGAAGGGGACTGGTAGTGTGTTGGTGGGTCTGAGCCCAGGAAAGACCTGCTGTGTCTTTGGGCTGAGCTCAGAGACTAAGGTGACTGCTCATCTCCACACTGCATTAGCTGCTGCTGGCTGAGCCCCAGCGTGCCAGGTCCGGTACTGAGGAAGCCTGCATGGGAGGTGAGGGGACAGGGACAGGCCAGGCGGCAGCTGGGGGCTTTGGGCCCACCAGAAGTAACCCTGATGCGATGCACGGACAGGCCAGGGGCTGCAAGAGGAGTATGGGAGGAAGCAGCACTGAGCCCACAGCAGCAGCAAGCAGCTGGGACAGTACTACTGGGGCTCTCAGGCTCTGGTTGGAGTAAAGGCACTGCAGGGGTTGGACTGATTAAGGCACCGGACTCATGGGGACGGGGCTGCTGGCATCCGTGGAGAGGATACTGCTGGCATCCATGGAGAGTTCAGTGGATGCAGGAGAGGGTCTGCAAGATGTCTTCTGCTTGTCCTCTGAGCTGATGGGTACAGCCACGGCTGGCCAGGAATGGTTGAAACAGGAATATGAAGTCGCCAAGAAACATTCAGCATGATGTCATGGGGTGCTGTGATGTCACCATGTTGTCACTGATCTGAGGTGCCTTTGGGGTGCGATGGGGCCCTGTCTGTGCCGTGTCAGGCAATGTCATAGCGGACCTGGAGGTGACTGCGGCCCGGGATGGGATGTCACTGCAGTGGTGGAGCATGACATCACTGGGGTGCGTGGTGTACAGCAATGTCATGTGGGGTGGGGTACAGAGAGATAGCTCCCACCTTACCTTTGATGTAGGGCAATGGTTGGGGATGTGGATGTGGGTGCATGTGAGTCCTGGAGAAAGCAGCTCACCACCTTTAGTGAGGAGTCTGGCACCCAATCCTCTACCTCTCACACAGTTCACTTCCCCATCCCACTCTCCCTGCAGGACACTGTCAGCCACAGCCGTGTGTGGGGGCCAGATGAGTCCAACATGCTACATCCCTGTCGTGGGGCCAGCACCCTGTCCTTGTGCTGCCTGACTGTATCCTCTGTGGGTGCCATGGACCTGCCTTGCTCCCATCCTCCTGCTGCCTCTCCCCTGCCTGACACTTGGGTTTGGGTCACCAGGCTTAGCCTTGCTGAACAGGTGCCCTGGGATGATCACAATTCCTGGGGTGACCTTGCCACCAGATGCCACAACATGAGCCAGAACTTGGCTGTGTTGGGATGCAACAGTCTGAGCTCTGCCCTGCAGGCAAGAAAGATCCTGGAGCTTCAAATCACAGGTGGAGCTTCATGCTGGGGCCTTATATCAGCAGCATGTTGGGAACTATAAGGTCTTTCCTGTCTGCCAGGCAGAGCCTGAGCCTTCCTCCCCCTTCCAAAAATGGTCTGGCTCTGGGCCGTGCATCTCTTCCCATGACACCAAACACTGGATCTGCTGGGAAAAGCCTTTAGTCTCAAATCAGGACCATTGTTTCCTCCTGGAAAGGCTCCATCCAGCCTGGAGAGATTCCTACTGCAGCTGGATAGGGGGGGCACCTGGGAAACAAGGCAAGCTGTGCAGAGTGGAGACAGGAGAGGGGTGCAGAGCAAGAAGAGCCCTGGATGTGGCCTGAGGACAGCAACCTATTGCTTGGCTGTGGCTGTGCCTTGCTCTGCATAGGCAGGGTGCTAATGTGGCAATCCTGCACCCGTATCTCCCTATATAAGTGGCTCTTCTGTAGTCTTGTTTTGAACCCCGTGAAGGCTTCCCGTCCCTTACTGCCTGGCACTGTGGAGTGACACCCAAGCTCAACCCTATGAAACTGTCCCCGTTGCATGTACCTTGCACAGGGCATCTGCATCTTCTGCTACTCAGCAGGGTGATGTGTACAGCTCCCCAAGTCTGACTGGGTGGTGGGGAGCATGGCACTGCACCAAGGACTGTGTGAGTAGAGGTGGACACACATTCATCCTTGCAGCTGGGCCTGGGGAATGGATAGGAGTGGAGAGGGAAGAGGAGTGGGACGGGTGCAGTGGGATACAGGGCTCTCGGTGTGCCAGGCAGCAGGGTTCAAGGTTTCCTCTGCAGCTGGAGAGCAGCCCTTTTCTCTCCAGCCAGGTGAACCTGGAAGTGATTTGATTGTGACAGAGGAATCCTCCTTGCCGAAAGATCCTTGAGACCATTCCCATCCCTAGGAGAGACAGCAGCAGACTGTTCCCCACAACCTGGTGCATCTGCCAGGATCTAAGTCCCAGGCACCTTCCTCTCTCCAAGCCAGGCATATGTGACACCATGCAGCTCCCAACAGCTTCCTTTGCTTGCTGGCAGGGTCCACAGCATGGATGTCATCTGGCAGCAGGGTCATTCACCTCTGTCCCCCTACCAGCACTGGGAGGGCTGTTACTGGAGAGGCAACCGTGCCCAGACAGATGGCACAGCCACATGGAGCCAGTGTCCGCCACTTTGGTGGTGGATTGCTCCAGCTATCCTTTCAGTCTGCAAGAGTGGAACAGGCTAATTTTGCTCCCAGCTGAAGCACTGGCATGTGGGTTCACGCCCACACACTGGGGATGCACAGTTTGCTGCTGGGCTCTTCCCCTCTGTAGGAGATTGTCTTGCCGAGGGTGAGGGCTAGTCATCCTGAGTGCTACCTCTCTTGTCACCTGTGCTACAGCCAGGTCAGAGCCAGCTCCAAAATCTCTGCAGCCTTGCCAGCAGTACTGGCAGACACTGTCCTCCGCAGTCCAGGTTAATTGAGCCTCTCCTCCCAGTCTCCCATTTCTCCCAGCATCTCTTTTCCACAGACGCATCCTTGTGCAGAAGCCTTCCTCAGCCAGCCTGGGAGGAGTGTGTTCTGTGGAGACCCTGGGAAAAACAGTGCCAGCAGGGTGGGGAAACTGAGGCACATAGGAGTCAGCTGGCAGAGTATCCCCATGTTTTCTCTGTGGCCTTTCTCAGCTCTGGAAGGCAAACTGGACACAATACAAGTTCCCCAGCCCAGCGATGGCCTGCTTCCTCTAGCCTTGTCAAGGGAATAGTGATTGGCACTGTGACTTGCCAGAATCTTGGATGTCAGTGGCCTCTTGGCACAGAGCGAGCTGAGGTTGAGCCTATATTCATCAGCACCCTACAGCCCTTCTGCCACCTTCTCAGTCCCTTCTATGGGATGGGCTCCCAAGGTCCTCCCACTCCTATTCAACCCTGGCTACCAACTCACTGGGGTAAAATCCTACCCCAAGAAAGCCCCAGGAATGAGCTGCCTCCAGGAGGGATCCATGCACTGAGATGCCAGAGCTGTGGCAGTGCCCATGGGTTGAGAACCTGGTGGGGTGGCACAGACTGGGGTGGGTGACAAGGGATGGAAAAGAGGTGTCTGTTGTGCAAGTCTGATGGGGATGCTCAGGGACTGCAGGTCTTTTCCTGGAGCTGACAGGGTGCAGGTCTCTCCCAGGTGCCTAAGATGCTGGTGCTGTGCCTGTTTTCTCTGGCCTGGCTCAGCGAGGGCTTCCAGCGCAGCGAGCCCATGTTCACAGCTGTCACCCACCGCCTCCTCCCGCCTGACTACGACAGCAACCCCACACAGCTCAACTATGGTGTGGCCATCACTGACCTGGATGCCGACGGTGGCTTTGAGATTGTGGTGGCAGGGTAAGTGGTATACCCAGTGTCTCAGTGACAGCAGGACCCAGTGACCCTGCAGGGCCAGCTGTTCCTTGCTCTTCCCTGGACATGTGGCCATCTGGGATGTTATGCACAAGGATGGTGGGGTGAGGGTCTGCATGCACCCACTCATGTCTGTGCACCCACATAGGGTGTTGATACCAGCATGGGGCCATGCTGGTGCTCCATCCCAACCCCAGGGCCAAATCCTGCCTCTACAGGGCAGTGGCAGCTGCCCAGCGACCAGGGTCCACCCTGCAGTGCACAGCTAGCATGTCCCCAAGCCAGCTCGGCTCCGCTGACAGGACTCAGCACTCTCCAGAGATTTGGTTAATTGGCTGGAGGTTTTTTATAGCCCTTTATTGGAGTGATGGCTCGGAATGGCTGGCAGGAACTGGGGAGGCAGGGAGCCGTGTGCTGTGTTGCAGCACCTGAGCAGAGCTGGACACAGAGCAGCTGCTGCCAGCAAGTCCAAGGCCAGCCAGTGACAGTGGGGATGGTGGTGTGGGCTCTGCATATGTGTATTGGTATGGCTGGGCTCAGTGTGTCTGTGTACACATCACTGTGCTCACTTCCAAAGGAGGTTTCCACACACAGCTGTGCTCACTTGGAGGGAACCTCTCACCCCCACAGAGCCCATGCAGGGAAGGGGCAGGGCTGTGGGAGTCAGGACACCATGGTGGATGGCAGAGTCCAGCCCTACCACCTGCCCATTTGGGGCAGCAAATCATGTGCAGCAACAGGGACCCCCCAAAGCACTCCCAGCTGTGTTAAGCCAAGCAGCCAGTCATGGTTTTGTAAGTGGCCTCAGTGTCTGTTGTATAACTTGTTTACTGGTGCTTGGGACAGGAGCAGGCAGGGAGCCTGTGGGGTGCAGCATGCCAAGGGGATTTGTTTTGCATGCTGGTTTCCCTGCTCTGGTAAAGGTCTGCAAGCAGAGACCTGTACCTGCCCTGCCGGGCCACCCATCCCTTGCCCTGGCATTGCCCTGATGTACCCAGGCCAGGTAGACTTGAGATGCCTGAGGAGCTGTTCCAGACTGAGCATTCTCCATTGGCAGCTGGGAACTAACCCCGTGTTTGGGTGCTGAGGGCAGAGCAGGGTCCTTGGCCTCCATGGGCCATGCTGTACCCATGGTGGGGACAAACCTCGTGTGCCATTCAGCGTTCCTCCGTAGGTAGGCTGGGGGCTATCACCCTGTCCCCGAGCCTCAGGGAGCCATCGTACCTGCTGCTGCCCACAGGTACAACGGCCCCAACCTGGTGCTCAGGTACGACAGGGCGCGGGGGCGGCTGGTGAACGTGGCAGAGGACGAGCCAAACTCTCCCTACTACGCGCTGCGGGACCGGCAGGGGAACGCCATCGGCGTGACAGCCTGCGACATTGACGGGGACGGCCGCGAGGAGATCTACTTCCTCAACACCAACAACGCCTTCTCCGGTGAGCCCTGCCAGCTGCCGTGCCCTGGCGCCGTGGGTGTGGGGGGAGCTCCCGGCACAGCCGCCCCTGACCTTTGGCGTGTGAGGGATGTGTGCGGGCTGGAGTTAATTTCTCAGTTGAGTGGCTCCATTGATTGATAGCAGAGCGGGTGGGACGCTGAGCCCAGCCAGCCGCCGAGTCAGCACTTCCAGCTGCCCTCCCAGCAGCACCCTGAGTGGGACAGCAGCTTCTCCAGCCCCGCTGGGGCTGCTCCTCCGCAGGAACCCCGTGACGCAAATCCCACCTGTGCCCCTCTGTGCTGTGGCTCCCCCTTGCCTGCTACACTGAGCCGTAGCTAATCCTGCCCTGTCTGTTGCGGGGAGGAGACCTGAGCGCCCCAGCCCAGCACGGAGCATCCCCAGAGCTCCCCGTATCAGTGCTCTGGCTCAGCTCTACCCCGTGTCCCTGTTCCACAGCCCTGACCTCCAGGCAGCAGATCTGTCTTCCTAATGCTCCTAATTACCCAGGCTGCTGGTGGCCACTGACACACCTGTCCCTAAATCAGGCACTGCCATCAGCGCTGTCACGGGTAGCGCAGCTCACTGACTGTGCCTGGCGCTGAATTAATTATTTTTTTACCTTCCTGAGGGTGATCTACAGGACTGTGCCCTTCTGGGACACATTTTACCTTAATGAGTTGATTCTTCTGCGTGTCTCCTCATGGCCCTTAAGAGTCATGGGGGCTCTTGCAGTGGCAGCCCGGCCCAACAGCAGAGATTTGGGATGCTCCAGGAAAAAGAGTCTCTCTTCCACAGCCTTCCCTTGCTACAGGGCACTAGCCCTGGGTGGAGGTGGGATGCTGCTGCCCCCTGAACTGTGCCTCCTGCCACAGGCATGGCCACCTACACGGACAAGCTCTTCAAGTTTCGTAATGGGCGCTGGGAGGATCTCCTGAGCGATGAGGTGAACCGGGACGTGGCTAGCCGCTTTGCCGGGCGCTCTGTCGCCTGTGTGGACCGGATGGTGAGCAGGCACAGCACAGAGCATCTCTCTTCCCTTTCCAATTCTGTGCCTTTTCAGCCCTCCCCTATAGGCTCCCATGGGACCTCTCCTCTTGCCTGGGTACCAGTCCTGCTCCACCCCCTGCTGGGGACAGAATTGCCCCTCAGTAGCTTGTGACTGTCAGGGCTGGCAGCAGCTCCAGCCGGAGGGACTGTGGGCTCCTGTCCACATGTTTGCTGCCAGCTGATAAACATGCCTGTCAAGGTGATTTATGTTCCTGTCACCTGCTCTTTCTTCTTCCTCCTCCTTCAGTGGTTTGCTTCCCAAAGATTATCACTAAATCAGGGTCCAGCTGCTGCATGGGACAAGGAGGGTTGGTGGGGTGGAGTAGGACCTGGCACACTAGGGATGCTGAGGGGGGAGCAGGGTGCCTGTGCTGGCACCATGAGCCTGAGGACCACAGAGACCCTGGAGACAACATGCACATCACATCTCCTGGGGCGCTTTTCACCATGGGCTTTGTAGAGCTCTTTATGAGCATGTGGTAGTGGTGCCTGGTCCCATGAGAGCATTCAGCCCCATGGCAATGATCCTGTGGTCCCTGTGGAGATGGGTTTTAGGTAGGTGGGTGCTAAGAAAATGGCATTGGCCACAGGGCTCCGGCAGGTACTCCATCTACATTGCCAACTACGCCAGCGGCAACGTGGGCCCCCATGCCCTGATTGAGATGGATGTGGCTGCCAGCGACCCCGCCCGCGGCATTGTGGTGCTGGTGGACGTGGCCGTCCAGGCTGGTGTCAGCAAGTACACAGGTACTGGGCTGCTGCGGGCCGGAGGGAACAGGGCTAGTGCGGGACCTCGTTGCGGGCAGGGCAATGCAGGCAGTGGGCAGGGCAATGCAGGCTTTGGGCCGTGCCACTCTTCTGCTGCCTCACTGCCCCATCTAGTGGCAGCCCCATGCCCCTGGAAGGGACTGGGGCCATGAAGAAACCCACCCGGCAGCCCCGCTGTGCCCACTGTCCTCTCGGCTGGTCCCTCCAGAGCCCGCAGCATCTGTGGGGCACGGGGGTGTGGGCACACGAGCGAGGCAGCAGGGAGCATGCCAGCCTGTGCCCTGTGCTTCCCCACCACCGCGGGGACCACTGCCGTGTCCTGCCTCCCCAGCGGGGAACTGTCACTAATTAGGAGTGTTGTCACCATGGCGATGGCGGTGATTGGGGTTGGGAGTAACTCAAGCGGCTGCCAGGACCAATTAGTTCCTGATGAGAGAGATTGAAGGCAGGGGAGGTGGGCGAGGAGGGGTCACCGTGGGTCCTGTGATCACTAGCTGGGCAGCACCGAGGGGACATAGAGGGCATGACTTCTTCAGGGCAGGGCACCAGCTGTTCTCTCACTCCTGGCTGCTGTCCCCAGGGGGCCGTGGAGTGGCCGTGGGCCCCATCCTGAGTGACAGCGCCTCTGACATATTCTGTGGTAACGAGAACAGCCCCAATTTCCTCTTCCACAACTCGGGGGATGGGACATACCGGGACGTGGCAGCTACCGTGGGTGAGTAGGGGAAGCTGGTGGCAGCATTCAGGCATCAGGGACCTCAAAGCAGGGGGCTCTGCCTGCCTGAGCTGGGTAAGTACAGGGTGGAGCGACTGCCCCGGTAACCCAGAGCCCAGCTGACCACTGGGGCTGGCTAAGGTGCACCAGGAAATCCATTAGTGCAGGGATGCGGTCCTGCATGGGGAGGACCCTTCTGGGGACCACGGGACACATCCCAGGAGGCATGCCAGGGAGATGGAGGCAGGGAGGAGGTCCTGTCTCCCCCCCGTCCCCTTGTGGCTCCCCAGGGCTGGATGACCCTTATCAGCATGGACGTGGTGTGGCACTGGCTGACTTTAACCGCGATGGCCGGGTGGACATCGTCTACGGCAACTGGAACGGGCCGCACCGCCTCTACCTGCAGAGTGGGGGCCGTGGGCGCATCCGATTCCGGGTGAGGGCTGCGGCTTCGGCTCCTCCCCTCCCCCGCTGACAGCTTTGCCACTGAACTTCCTTGACCGCTGGGGAGGGCAGCTTCACCCTGATTTGGCTCTGAGCTCCAATTCCCAGCGAAGAGGGGACCCCAAGCAGGGAAGCAGGACCCAGTGTTTTGCTGTCTGTGCGTTTTGTCACCTCATGCACATCCCTTGCACAGGACATCGCCAGCCCCAAGTTCTCCATGCCGTCCCCCGTCCGCACTGTCATTGCGGCTGACTTTGACAACGACCAGGAGCTGGAGGTTTTCTTCAACAACATTGCTTACCGTGGCTCCTCTGCCAACCGCCTCTTCAGGTAGGAGCCCAGCAGGGACAAAACGGCTGGGGTAGCCTGCACCCCAGTCTGGCTTTGGAGCAACCCTCGTGGCACAGTCAGGCTCAGGAGGCTCCTTTCCAGCAGTGTCACTGCTTGGGCTCAGCTCATAAAAGGTGCCGTGACTGAGCCCTTCCTGCTGTCATTACCAGCCGCTGCGATCGTGCCTACAGCAGCCCCCAAGGTCTCCGGCACTGCTGATTAGCAGCCACATGGAAGCTTGTATGTGGCTCCTGTTAACTGTGAGGGTCAATTCCTCATTACTGCTGTGTAGCACCTCCTTGCCTGATATGTGGGGTGGTGGGAGCTGGTTGTCCGCCAGTGCTGTTACCACAAGTGGGTGGAGAGCAGTGGCATGACTGGGAGCCCTTGATGGGCATCTTCCACCCCAGAGGGATGCAGCAGTGTTTGGAGATGATGTTGCTGCTCTGCTGTTCAGGCCCACAAGAGCCAGACTCATGACATCCCTGTCACTTCTGCACAGAGTGGGAACATGAGGTGCTAACAGGCAGGGGCCAGTCCCATTTTCCATCTGCCCTGCATGACCACTGGGACTGTCGCTTCTCTGCGTGCTGCTGTGGGAGTAGACAGGCACTTCCTGGGAAGGTGCTGGGGCCTGCAGGGGCTGGCACTAATGCCCTGTCTTGTGCTTGGCAGGCTCATCCGCAGGGAGCACTCAGACCCCATCATGGAAGAGCTGAATCCAGGGGATGCGCTGGAGCCTGAGGGACGGGGCACGGGTGGGTCTCCCCAGCCCTGGCAGTGAGGAGCCATGCTGAGGCTGTCATCCTTTATGCCTAGGGATGCCATGGCTAGCTGAGCCATCTGCCTGCTCTACACCAGCATTCTGGAGATCAGATTACCTAAGACAGACCCCACACTTCCACCTATACTCAGCTAGTGGTGCCATCTCCAGATGTTTCCCAGGGCTTTGCTCTTGGGCTCCTTTCTGGGTGACCACTATTCAAAGTCAGACTTGCTTTGGGGTAAGGCAGCCCTCTGGGTCACACTGCCCCCAGGCATGACTTGCCCCAAAAGCTGATGCCCCTGCTTGTAGGGTGCCAGCCATACAGAGACTCTTACTCTTGCATGGGCTCACCACCTCTATTGGTCATACTTTGCCTGAAGTGTTGCTGCCACCTGTGGGAGCCCACTCCAGCAGGAGGGCGCAGTGCTGCGAGATGTTGGCCCAGGCCCCAGACATGATCCTGTCCTTGCAGGGGGTGCAGTGACGGATTTTGATGGCGATGGGATGCTGGACCTCATCCTGTCCCATGGGGAGTCCATGGCACAGCCAATCTCCATCTTCAAGGGCACTCAGGTGACTCAAGAAGGGAGTCCTCATGATATCCCTGTCCCTTTCACCTCTCCTTGCTCAGGCTCCCTCCTCCTCCTCCACAGGGAACCAGAAACAACTGGCTGCGTGTCATCCCCCGCACCCGCTTTGGGGCCTTTGCACGGGGGGCCAAAGTGGTACTGTTCACCCGGCGCAGTGGGGCACACCTGCGCATCATAGACGGTGGATCAGGGTACCTCTGTGAGATGGAGCCTGTGGCACACTTTGGACTGGGTGAGCTGGGGAGGGCAAGGGGCTCTCTGTACCCCAGCCTCCCTGCCCCTCAGCAGAGGCTACCTCTGCTGCCACAGTGCCCTGCTGCACAGTCATCCAGGCTTATCGCCTTAGGCATGATGGACTCCAAGAGAGGCTGTGGGTGGACTGCCCAACCACTGCAGCCCTGCTGCAAGGGGCAGCTGCCTCCTTCCTCAGCCCCAGCCTGCTGCTTTACCCAGCTGTCAGGGCTTTCCCTGCCCTGGTTCAGCATGGCTGGCAGCCAAGCCTGCTGGGGCATGCCTGCTCAGTGGCAGAGCATCCCATTGCTCCCATGTGTACCCCTTAGGCTACATCTCTGGGTTGACAACATGGGCTGTTGGCATCAGGCACCTGAGGCCTGGCTCAGGAAGAAAAAGGGAGGCTTTGTCCTTCCATCACTACCACCCTCCCTGGCCTCCTTTCAGCCCCTGTCCACCTGGGAGAACCCCCCTCTGACAGGCTGCCCGCCTGCAGGGCACGATGAAGCCAGCAGCCTGGAGGTGACCTGGCCGGATGGCCGCGTTGTGGCACGAGCTGTGGCCAGCAGTGAGACTAATTCTGTCCTGGAGGTCCCCTACCCTCTGGACACGGAGGAGCCACTTGTGCCTGTCCCACTGGAGGTGAGGGCCAGGTGTGGGTGCGAGGCAGGAGGCTTTGGCAGCAGAAATGGAGGGCTGGGCTCTGCTGGCTCTGTGGCTGCCCAAGGCTGATTGCTCCCTATCCTGGTGGTCTCTGCTTCTCCCCAAAACAGTGCGGGCAGGGATTCTCCCAGCACGAGAACGGACGCTGTGTAGGTGAGTGGCTGCTGGGGGCATGGGTGTGCAGCATGTTGCAGCATGGCCCTGTGAAGGGCACAAGGACTGCACCATGCTATGGGAAGGTGGCAGACAGGGGCAGCAGGATATGGATGCAGGGCTCAGTGCAAGGTATGGCTGCCAGCCTGGCACAAGGTGTGGGAATGGGGCATGCAGCACAGGTCTAGGGAGGGACTGTGGTATCTAGGGAGTGGAGAGAGTGGCGTGCCAAGGGCCGGGGGCATGGCTGGCATGTGGCAGGCATTGTATTAGGTGCAAGAGGAACGCAGGAGCAGCAGAGATGCATCAGGATAGCCATAGCTGTGTGAGAGCATCCTGGGCAGAAGCATGGCTTGTTTATGGCTGCCTTTGGGGACATTATCTGGCACGTGTTTGGAGGGAACCAGAGGGGCCCTAACCAGCTGCCACAAGCTCCCAGCACAACTGCCCCGCACTGAAACCCCTCTGCTTGTAGACACAGATGAGTGCACCAAGTTTCCCTTTGTCTGTCCTCGGGACAAGCCTGTTTGCATCAACACCTACGGCGGGTACCGCTGCCGCAGCAACAAGCGCTGCAGCCGGGGCTTTGAGCCCAATGAGGATGGCACAGCTTGTGTGGGTGAGTGATAACAGGCACCTGCTGGCCCTGTTCCAGCACGGGCTGGCCCAGACGGTGGGCAGCAGCTCCAAAGCACTGCCCTAGGATGCTGGTGCACCCCTGACAAAGGTCTGGCTACATCCTGTGACTTCCTAGTTGGTTGCCCAGCCACCTCCACCTTGGATCCATAGCTGTTTGTGCTGTGTCCACCTCCCCTGCACCCTGAGCCACCACTGACTCCACCTCTCTCTTTCTCTCTCTTGCTCCTTCTCTGTGCAGCTCAAGTGGCCTTTTTTGGGGGATACCCCTCTGCCGGAAGCTGGCCCAGGCCCCTTCACGGTGCCCTCCTCTCTCTAGTTCTCGGACTCTGGCTTTGCCTCTATGCACTTTAACCCCTGCCCGTAACTCGCCAGAGCAGCCTTGGCAGAAGGACGGGCCAGCCTATGCCTGTCTCTCTTTTTCTGTCTCTCTTTCTCTCCATGTTAAACCGCCCCGGAAGTGCTGGCTGTGCCCCACCGGGGCAGCCTACTGTGGGATGGGCTCGGAGCCCTGCTGCCTCTTGCATCGTATCTGGGAAAACAGCTCCGGGGCAGAACCCCTTCACCGGCATCTCCTGCTCCTGCCACACCAGGACCTCCTGGGCGGTCGCTTGCTCCGTCGCCTTGATACTGTACCATGTGCCTGCTGGTTTGGCCTGCGACGTGTGTGCTTTGCCTGTCCCCTCCTCAGTGATGGGGGGCCCCCCTCCCCAGTCCTGGCAGAGGAGGGTCACCCCAGCCCTGCAGGAGAAGGACCCTCTTGGTCTGTTTTTTAACGTATTGACCACTGTTTGGAGTCAGACCCCGCTCAGTCTTCCAGCCCATCTCCTGAAGAACCTCCCCCAATAAACTATATCCTGTCTATTAGCCCAGCCTGCTGAGCTATGCAGGTCAGGGCTCTGTTCACCCCACCCTGGGACTGCCTGAGAAGGAGGATAGCGCATGGGGAGAACCCCTAGCATCCTCCAGCTCTCCTTGCTCAGGGGGCAGGAGATTGCTGGAGTATGCACAGAGGCCCTAGGTGTCTCTGTCCTTGCTCCTTCCTGCTCCTAGCCCTGGAAACATGATCAGATGTGCAGCACCACACCAGCTGGGCCATGCCGTCTTCCCCCTGCATGTTGTAACCCCGTGCTGCTCTCTTCTCCACCACCAGACATTGATGAATGTGCCCAGGGCTTGCACAACTGCAGCCAGCTCTGCACCAACACCCCTGGGACATACACCTGCCACTGTCACCAAGGTTTCATCCCCCTTGATCCCACTGCCACACAGTGCCTGGGTGAGTACCTGCAGCAGGGGGGCTGGCAGCCTGCAGTGCCCACCCAGCACTGCTAGGTGCAGCCACCCTGCCCTAGGAGCAGGAATTGTGTTCCCTGGGATGCCCCATTCAACTCACAGCCTTGGTCCTGGCCAACCCAAACCATAAGGGTCAGGATGGACAGACTGTGACTGTGCAGGAGTTAGAGTGAGGGAGGCATCTGTCACTCAGCAGCCATGCACTGTGTCCCAGCTTTGCCCAGTCTCAGAATGCCCCCTTGCCCATTCCCATCCCCTGCCCTGCCTGTGCCAGATAAGTCCTGTGCCCCTGGCACAAGTCTGACTCTCTCCCCTTCTTTTCCAGACATAGATGAGTGCCAGGCACAGCCTGGCCCCTGTGACCATATCTGCCACAACAGCCACGGCTCCTTCCACTGTCACTGCCACCAAGGCTTCTCCCTGGGTGCAGGTGGACGCTGTTGGCGCAAGTAGCCTGCCCAGCACAGCTGGCTGCCCCCCTGATTGCTCCCATTCCAGTTGTGCCCAGTGCCAACTGAATAAACCCTTTCCTGCACTGGTTTTCCTCTGGGGGCACATGCACAGCTCCATTCCCCCCCTACTTGTTTTCCCCTTTCTCACCCTTCTCCTGGGGTTTGATGCAGACTGGTGTGCTAGGGGATACTCAGCCTGCCTCTGTGCCCTCCAGCATCACCCCACCCCCCTCCGGCGCAGGAGTATGAGGGGCAGGCAACAGGGGGTAAAGTGTGGGGTTTATTGAGGAAAGTCTTCATGCAGTGGGGGGCTCAGCAGGAACAGTGGGGCCAGGTCTATCCTGCACATGTGCCACGACCAAGACAAAGGGAGTCCTCTCTCCAGGTCCCTGAAAGAGCAATGCCAGCTCGCTCAGTTCAGCCCTGCACCTGGGCAGGGACTCTTCTAGAGATGCTATGTCACAGGGACCCTTCTATTCCCCCTGCATCTGACCCTGGCCCATGAACTTTGCAGCCAGGCCCAGGTGCTCCTTAGAGTCCCCACCACAGATCAGGCTGAAAATGGGAGTGTTGTTGGCAATTGCATGCAGGACATGTGAGCAGAAGGAGATGAAGGGGCCTGGTGGAGCTGCTCCAGCAAGCACCCTCTCTGAATTGGGGCAGAGCAGGCTCCTGGGACAGCAGGCATCCTGGTTTACCCCTACCACAGCTCAGCCTCCACTGTGATGGGCTATGCATGAGCCTGGGGCATGCATCACAAGGTCAGGGTCCTGCCCACCACTGTATGTCCCTGCTCTGAGCATGGGGCTTGGGCTGGGGAGCTTTTTGGGTCTGGCAGGGATAGCACCAGGTCAGGCAGGAGGCAGAAGCAAGTGTCCAGTGTCGTGGGCAGTGGTAAAGAACACTGCTGGCGAGAATGCTGCTGCCAGTTGGGTGAGGGTATTTAGCCAGGGCCAGGAGCAGCAACAGGCAGCATGTGGAGCAGGGCTGGGGTGAATGCATGGCAACCTCATGCAGATGAAGCAGTATTAGTGCTCTGCCAGGCACCCTCAGCAGCAGGTACACAGCAGCTGAGCCCACCCTGCAGCACTAAGAGCAGGACAACCCAGGGAGGAGGTACAGCTGGCAGTGCCTGTGGGCATGGGGATAGGTGTGTGCTCCCCCTTTAGCATTGCCTAGGACTTTGCCAGTCGCACTGCTCCCTAGTGTGTGGCATGCAGGGTGCTGCTAGCAGGGGTTGCCCGCAGCAGGGCAAACTCCTTTGTTTGTGGCAGGGGCAGCAGCACCAGGCACCCAGAGGGATGCAGGAGCCCCTTGGCACCAGTTTGCCTCAGTGGGAAGCACCTAGGATGCACTAGCACCTGCCCGCAGTGGGTCTGAGCAGGGTCAGTGCCACTGCAGGGGGCACAGAGCAGAGAGGGGTGGGTAGCCCTGCTGGGTCTATCCCTGCAGCCTCCTTCTCCCACCCGCCCTGGGCTCAGAAGCGGGTGCTCTGGTAGTGCAGCCTGCGGAGCTCAGACAGGCCACTGTCCCGGCAGTAGGAGTCCCTGCAGGGACTCTCTGCCAGTCACCGGCCCCCTGCCCCGCCACCGCCGCTGCTGCTGCTGGAGCTACCGCTGCTGGAGCTGCCGCTGCTGCACCGGTCCTCGTAGATGGAGATCTCAATCTGGGCCCTGCTAAGGATCATCGATCGGATGGGCTGGTCCAATTACCTGGCACCCGCTCCCAGAATCCCCTCACCCTTGTCATCCCCTCAGCACCCCACTGCCCAGAGGATACAACTCTCATGCCACGCTCCAGGGGGTCAGTAAGCAGCAGCCCTCGTGGTGCGTAGATCTTCTCATTCTGCTCTTGGATATACTTGGAAATCTTCTTCAGGACCTGATGGCACATGGAGGGACACTCAGGGCCTTCTGGTACTGTTGCCTACTCCCTGTGTTGTCCCTGTGCCCACCACCAGAGCTGCAGCTATGCCCATCACTGAGCCCTTCCCTGGATGTCAGCACCTTCTCATAGTGTGTCTCCATGCAAAGGAAGATGAAATAGGCAGTTGCACAGGCCAAGCACCCCTCCAGGTATGAGCTGCCTCCAATCTTCTCCGCCTCAGCGTAGAAGCTGTTCAGGGTTTTCACAGTTTCCTCGAAGAGCTGCCGCTCAATCTATGGCAGAAATCAGCATGAAGAGGAGTCTAACCAGAGAAGTACCCCCTGCACTGCCCTGTCCCCACCCCTGAGGGGCACTTTGGGAGCACTTATCTGTCTACTCCCTGCCCAGCTAATGCCTCAGGTCCCTAGCTCCTGCCTGCCTCCCACCCAAGCCAAAACCTGCTGAGCTTGCAGCCTAGCAGTGGAGTCTCCTGGTCCCCAGGAGCACTGGAGCTCTTGCAGATTAAGCAAGGTGGCTGCGAGGGTATACACCCAGCAACAGCAGCACGGAGGCCTCATGCATTCAGACTCCTCTCCCCCACAGACCCCCATAAGACACCAAGGTAGGGCGCCCCCCCCCACCCTGTCCACCTTCCACGGTCCATACCCGGCTCTCCAGCTCAGGAGGGAACTTTGTCTGGAACTGGCACGTGGTCCCATCACTATAATCCCGTTGCACAAAGACCTTCGTGGCCAGCGATGCGCTGCGTCGCAGCTCCTGCAGGCTGTGCACCTGGGTAACAGCAGGGTGAGTTGGGGAAGGGCTGCAGCCGGGGCGTGCCAGGCATTCCTGTTGGGGCAGGGGGTCTGGAGAGCAGTGCCATTCCGCCAGCATCAGGGGTTGCAGTCTTGCACAACTCTGGGCAGGGAACCCCCACTGTGGGCTGTGTCATACTATGAGCACAGCTCAGCAATGGAGGTGTGAGGCCAGGGCAAGTGGAGGGATCATAGAATCACAGAATGTTAGGGGTTGGAAGGGACCTCCAGAGATCATTGAGTCTAACCTCTCTACCAAAGCAGGATCACCATATTGCACAGGAATGCATCCAGACAGGTTTTGAAAGCCTCCAGAGGAGACTCCACAACCTCTCTGGGCAGCCTGTTCCAGGGCTCCATCATCCTCACTGTAAAAAAGTTTCTCCTCACATTGAGGTGGAACCTCCTGCGTTCCAACTTCTGCCCATTGTTCCACTGAGTATCACCAAAAAGAGACCACCACCTTCATCTTAACACCCACCCATTAGATATTTATGAATGTTAGTAAGATCCCCTTTCAGCCTTCTCAAGACTAAAGAGCCCCACTCTTCATAGCAGAGATGTCCAAGTCCCCAAAGCATTCTTGTAGCTCTCTGTTGGACTCTCTCCAGTAGATCCCTGTCTCTCTTGAACTGGGGAGCCTGAAACTGGACACAGTGGTCCAGGTGTGGTCTCACTAAGGCAAAGTAGAGGGCAAGGAGAACCTCCCTAGATCTACTGGATGCACTTTTCTTGATGTACCCCAGGATGCCTTTGGCCCTCTTGGCTACAATGTTGTCCCAATAGGACAGCAGCAAGGGAGCAAAGGAAGAGTGCCATGGCAGCCCCGACCTTGGAGCATGGGTCAATGCATGTGCTCCTTGCCCTGGCCTGCTGCCTGGCTTGCCTCCACTGGCTGCTGCAAATGTGGGTGCCTGTCACCTGGTGGGCTATGGCCCAGTGAGGGGACAGATCCTTGTCCCTAGTAGAGCCTCACTCAGCACACAGCCACCTCAGCAGCTTCCAGGTGAGATGAGGGGAGAAAGCTGAGCAGGAGCAGGGGCCCAGGCTGCAGTAGGGCTGCAGTGGCAGCACAGTAGGGAGCAGGCTGCGTTGGGGCAGCTGCATAAAAGAGATCCAGCCCCAGGGGCAGGCACTCAGCTCAGCTCAGCCCCACCTGCCCGGGCACCCCACAGTGGGTGTGGGATCTGGGCTGAGGGGAAGCTGTGGGGGGCTTAGAAGGCACAGGTTGTGTCAAGGGCAGCTGTCAGACCCCTCCCTGTGCTTCCTTTGGATGACAAGGGGCCACTGCCTGCTGTGTGCCCCACGGGCTCGCTGCCCCCGTCCCGAGCCCCACTAACAGCGCCGGAGAGAAGGACTCCCAGCCCCACAGCCACCTCTTCTCCCGGGGCACCCCACCCCAGACCCATGCTGCTCCCTCCAACAAAGACACCTTGCACCAACGCTGCACCCCCCCCACCTCACCAGGCGCCTCACATGCCTTTCTGTGCACATAGACCACGCACCCCTCCCAGCCCCCAAGCCCCCGC
>VWZI01007268.1:439135-450331 GCA_013396835.1 Psilopogon haemacephalus | reverse complement strand
CGGGGCACGGCGCTGCTGGCCCTGGCGCTGACGCTGGCGGGGTCTCCGGGCGGCGGGCAACACTACGACTACTACGGGTGGCAGCCCGAGAGCCTGCCCCACGGGCGCTTCTACGGGCGGGAGCCGCAGTGCCTCGACATCCCGCCCGACATGCAGCTCTGCCGCGACGTGGGCTACAAGCGCATGCGGCTGCCCAACCTGCTGGACCACGAAACCATAGCCGAGGCCAAGCAGCAGGCGGGCAGCTGGGTTCCTCTGCTCGCCAAGCAGTGCCACACCGACACCCAGCTCTTCCTCTGCTCCCTCTTTGCCCCTGTCTGCCTCGACCGACCCGTCTACCCTTGCCGCTCCCTCTGCGAGGTCGTTCGTGACTCCTGTGCCCCCGTCATGGAGTCCTATGGCTTCCCCTGGCCCGAGATGCTGCATTGTGGCAAGTTCCCCTCCGACCACGAGCTCTGCATTGCCGTCCAGTTCGGGAACAGCAAGGTCACCCCACCTCCAGGTAAGTGGGAAGGGCAATGTGATGGGATAAGGATCCCTGAGGGGCACGTGACATCACGGTGTCCCCAGGCAGATGGGGACTCACATGCAGGGTCCCCCTGCATCCCCATCGCTGCACCCCTTGAGGTAGAGCCCAGAGCACCGGCTCTGTCTGCAGCAGGGCACTGGTGGGCACTTACTGCTTAGCATTTGGCTGAGCATCACTCACAGCTTATAGGAGCCAGGCATCCGGCTCCCTGCAGAGAGCTATCCCAGGGTAGGGCAGATCAGCCTGTGACGCTGGCAGGCGAGGCACTCCGTGCCCCCACATCACCCTGCCCCAACTGCCTAGGGAGCAGAGAAGCTGTCAGGGCTCTCCCAGCATGTCCCTGCAGAGCAGGCTCGAGCAACAAGTACCAGCAGCATGGAGCTGTAACAGTGGTTGTGTTTCACCAGTGTCCAAGATCTGCACCCAGTGTGAGATGGAGCACAAGGCAGACGGCATGATGGAGCAGATGTGCTCCAGTGACTTTGGTGAGTGTTGGGGCCACCTGCTTGCCTCTCTGGGACAAGAGGCTGTCTCCTCCCGTCCTGACAGCCCAGGCAGGGGGTGGCCAGAGGGTACAACTTGTACAGGGACAGCCCCGTGGGAGACTCCCTGAGCCATTCTCTTGGACCCTCTGTGCATGGGATGGGTGAACAATAGAATATGACACTGATGGGGAGATAGGCAAAATGGGACGTTTGGGAAGGCCACTGGGGGTCTGTGCTGAACTCTGCTACCATAACCCCTTCCCCTCCCCACACAGTGACTTCCCCAAAGACAGTTCTGACTCCCATCCCAGGGACAGACTGCACCCTGCCCGCACAGACACCTTGCCTAGACTCTCCTAGGAGCACCCCGGCAGTACCCCCTGGCCGTCCCCTTCCCAATCATGCCCCATTGCTGCCCCACACAGTGGTGAAGATGCGCATCAAGGAGATGACAGAGGAGAACGGGGAGCGGCGGCTGGTGGCTGCCCAGAAGAAGAAGGTGCTGAAGCTTGGCCCTCTCAAGCGCAAGGACACCAAGAAGATGATTCTGCACATGAAGAATGCAGGTGCCTGCCCCTGCCCCCAGCTTGACAGCCTCAGTGGCAGCTTCCTAGTGATGGGCAGAAAGGTGGGCAGCCGCTTGCTCCTCCTTGCCATCTACCCCTGGCAGAAACACAACAAGGAGATGAAATTTGCTGTTAAGTTCATGTTCTCTTACCCCTGCCCCCTCTACCACTCCCTCCTCTATGGGTCTGCACAGCACTAGGGCTCTGCCCATCATGCCCTGTCCCAAGACTCCTGCATTGGCATTATGCTGTGCCCCTTAAACCCCAGCTGCACCCTTGGTGTTCCTGCTTTCACCCCAGGACCCAAGCTCTCCTCCCCTCAGCTCCTTGGCTGTGCCCCAAGACCCTTCTCCGCACCCTCACCATTTCCAGCTGCATTTGTGGGAGCCTTGATCCACAGCCAGGACTCCTTTTCCCCTCCTGAGAGCCCTGCTCTACCCCCTTGGGACCCATCTTCTCTCACAACCCCTGCCCAAACCAAGGAGCTTAGGCTGCACCCAGAACCCTTGCTCTGCATGTTTGTGAACCCTGGTCTGCACCAGAGATACTTGGCTATTCCAAAGCCCCCACCCCCAAATACCTAAGGGAACCTTTGCTTGCACTTAGGATCCCTTCTTGGCCCTTCTGGGACTCCTTGGTTGTACTGGAGACCTCTATTCTGTGCCCCTCTGTACCCTGCCCAGCTCCCTGATGACACGCCCCAGATCCTTATCCCATCACAAGTCCCTACTCCACACCTCCAAAGCATCCCACACCCTCACCTTGAGCTCACATCCCAGCCCTGGGTTAGCCCATCTTTGCAGGGAGTCTCCTCACACAAGGCAGGCTCCTCCTAGCCCACTGTCCTCACAGACTGACCCCCTCAAAACCAAGTGCCTAGAGCATCACACCTGTCACCTGCTGTGACAGCATCTCTCACACACACCCCTGCCAAGACCCAGCTCGGGCACCCCTTGCGTATCCACATCACAGTAAATTATTCTGCCTCAGACAAGCCTGTGTCCATCTCCCTGTGGTTAGTAGGTAGATGTCCCTTGGGACACCCTCATGGACCCCAGGAAGGATGAGAGGGGACTCACAGTCCTACCTTGGGGAGCAGGGTTACTCTGGGCTCTGGCTTTAGACCTGCTCCAGGTGCCATGCCTGAAACTGAGCAGCCCAGACAAGGTAAGGGATGAGGTTCCCAGTGGTCACGGCATGTCAGGAGGGTGGTGAGGAGGATGGAGTGGACACTGGTATCGCTGCTGTGGAAGCCCCACAGCTGTGCCTGAGAACATTTGCAAGAGAGGTTTCTCCCTGTGCCACCCACGGGTTCAGATCCACGGCCTGGGAGTTGGAGGGACATGAGAGCAGCCTGGCACCCAGCATACTAGGGAGCAGATTCTGGACCAGGCAGCCTCCATCCCTGGGAACCCCACCTGAGAGCCTTGTCTTCAGCTCCCAGCCAGCCCTTCTCAGCTGCCAGACCTCCCACTCCACAACTTCCAGTCTCCTCCACAAAGGCTCCCGGTGGCCACCCACCTGCAGTAGCTGGGATGCCCCCAGCAACATGGGCACTAGGGTATCCCTCAGCCTAGCCCCTCTGATGGCAACAAGGCTCTCCCCTTCAGTTTGGCTCCTGCAGCCATGACACAAGGGCCGCCTCTGCTCCAGCAGCACCTCCATCCCAGCAGGTGAGGGGGGCAGCCTGCCCAGTTCAGTCTTGTTTACTCAGCACATTCCCACATCCACCCGTCTCGACGGGTGAGGGAGGCACGAAGGCAGCCACCAAGATATTTACCCAGCACCTGGCTGCCTGACATTGCAGCTTCTCACCAGAGCTGGCTCTGCCACAGGGGAGTCTCCCATGACAAGAAGGGAATTGAGGCTGCAAAATGCCTGCACCTACCCACCCACCTCCTGGCTCAAAGGGCCTCTGGGCAACTGCCTTGTGCCAGGGTGATCCCTGCTCCCTCTGATCACTTTGGGCATGGCCTTGGCCCTGGCTACTCTCCAGGGCCTCAAAGGGCACTCACATCCCACACCAACCAGGGTGGGGGACATACTCCTGCCCTGCAGTCACCCAGGGACACAGGGCAGTCAGCCCTGCCACAGCCCCACACTGGAAGCAGGCAGTTCCTGCCCCCCCACCTTGCTGATGTGGAAAATAAAATGGAGAGAAAACTGAAATATTGTTAGAAGGTATGTTCAGAACGGGGCTGCTGAGAAATAAACATCATCAACTATGTCATTTTACTGCAAAATTTAAAGTGTGCAAATAAAACCTCATCTCCCACAGCCCAGATTTATCTGTAGCCCTCTGTACTTTGTGTCATTAGCATCTTTCCAAGGAGCGTTCAGACATATGTGATCATTGCACTCATTGCTCTAGAAAGAGAAGTAACTTCTCTCTGCTTCCCACCATCAGCCATCTGAGCTCCACAGCTCGACCCCCACATGCCAGTTCTTGTCTTGTTGCAGGAACACCCCCACCCACAAAAACCTCACAACTCCCTGAGGTGCTGCACTGCTCCCTCCCCAATGCAACAGTTGCTCCACTGCCCCTAGTAACTACTGAAGCCTCTGCAAGCCAGCCAGCCTGGCATACCTTGGCCTTGAAACGCACCCAGCAAACTCAGACGTACTCATTATCACCATCGAGTCCAGCTTTCCCCCAGATTTACACAGAGCACAGCCTGAAGAAAAGGTCTACAAGCTAACAGCTGTAAACCAGTCTGCCCCCAGGGCTGTCCTATGGAAGGCCCAAGCTGGTGGAGCATGCAGTCAGCAGTGAGAGCTTGGCCCCCAGCATGATCTCAGGCTGGTGGGTGTCTTATTTTGGTGGGAACTGAACAAAGTCAGCCCAAGAGCACCATCTCCCCTCCCTCCCTAGACCCCCCAGCCAGGGGTAGTTGCAGCTGGCTAGCATGGACCCAGGCCATGGCCATTCCCAGCTGCATGGCAGCCAGGGTCACATTCCTGGCATAGCTGAGAGCTTTGCTGTTCACCCAGGGAAAGGTCACCCTTGTGCAGGCAAACAGCTGCTGGGACTACTGCCCAAGTGGGGCAGAAGGAGCAGCCTTGAGAGGCAGAAAGGAAGTGCAGCCAGTCCTGCCAGGGCTGAACTCCTCAGCTCCAACCCTGGTGCAGCTGCACCCAGCCCTGAGCAGGGGGCAATCAAGGTCACAGTGTGACAGAGCACAGAAGCACCAGTAAGCATAGAGAGGGGGTGGCAGAGAAACACCCTTCGCTGTGACCACCTGCAGGACAAGTGCGACGAGGCCACAGAGGTGCCAGCATGGTCTGGGACAGGGACAGCTTTCACTTGAGGCAAGACAAAAGCAAGCTGAGGGCAGGACATTTATTGATCATTCTCTATATACACATATATTAATCTGTAGTAGAAAGCAGCAGTCACTAAGTGCAGCACCAACTCATGGCTCTTCTTACGCTGCAGCTGGGACCTAGTGACACAGCCCCATTCAAATGTATCCTTTTTGCCTCCTCAGCACTACAGCCAAATCCGGGAGGACAGGGAAAGACTAAACCTGTAGGCAGTGAGGCCAAGGAACATAGGAGTGATTAGCAAGGGTCTCAGCTAGGCCAGGGCCAAAGACCACATTCTCCTGGGGAGGAGCTCTGACTTCTTCACAGAAACAGTCACCTAGCACAGCGCTGGAAAAGGTAGAAACAGAGCCCCAAGGTGGTTGTTCTACTCCACCTAGGAGGTGGAAGTAGGATTCCAAGTGGGAAGGATGGCTTCTTATCACTGAGCTGGGCCACAGGGCCTGGGCAGGTACATGGCAGTGAATCCAGGGACTGTGCTGGGCTTGGAGCAGCTGCCAGGGGCAGCCATAGCGATGGGGGCACAGCTGTAGGTGCTGCTCCGCTGCAGAGACCCAGCTGTGCAGCTACCCCCAACCTGGCACTGGCAGGAGGAACAGCAGGCACAAATGTCCTCTGTCAGGGTGATGCCATACTGGGAACCAAGCAGCCCAGGTTCCCATTTGCAAGGGTACACTCCGTCCTGGGTGTCAGGCAGTGCAGGGCCCAGAAGCTGGCTGTGCCTGTTTCAGTCACTTGATGAGCACTTGGTTGCACAGAGCACACACAAACACTGTCTCCCTCTGTGCCTCTGGAGCTGTAAAGAAAAGGAGGTATCAGAGATGCAACCCTTCCTCACCACAGACTAGGGACCCACGCCACAGAATGGCTCTGAGAGCTGCAAACCCATAACTACTCTGTCACGAGCCAGGCTGCACTGGGCAGGTCCTGACCACCCTCCCCACCAGAGCTAGAGCACACCCCCACAGCAGACAGCACAAATTGGGGCAGGAGATCTGTCCTCCTTCACCTTTCCACTCACCTGTGGCTCCCATCACAGCCTTAGGGACTTTGAAGGAACAACACCTGGAGCAGAAGCTGTTCCCACAGTTACTGCAGCTCCGCTGGGGAGAGAGATGGACAAACACCACTTTGAGCCCATTCCCAGCAAACTCCAGTGCTGGAGTGCTGCCAGCAGCATTTCTTGCTGAAGTGGGGTGAGCCCCGAGCCCCAACAGCAATAGCAGAAGAGTCATCTGCCAACAATGCCTACATCAGCTGCCTAACACCGGATCTGCATTCAAGTGTGCTCTGACATCACAGGTAGCCTGTGCCCAGTCTGAGAAACCCCTGGGATCACAAGCTCCAGGAGGCTTAAGGACACTGTGTCATTCCCAGTGTTCTATAATCTGGAGTGACTTAATCTCCAGAGAGCCAGGGGACTAACCCTGGAGTAAGGGGAGGGGATCACAACTCTGCAGATGGGAAAGCACAAGTAAGACAGCAATGTGAGTCTGGACAGGACGAGAGATACATCCTTCCCAAAACTGCCCACAGGATGGCAGACCAAGCACCCTAAGCACCTGTTGTCAGATAAGACAACAGGAGCAGCCTTTGCTCCCCTAGTTCCACAAGCAGACCCACTCTCTGCTTCAGCAGAAGGCTCTTGGGTCACAGGAAATGAGCTGTACCAGGGAACACAGCAGGTGCTTTCTACACCAGCACATGTGGGTTAGGTCTGAAGCAGCTTCCAAAGGAACAAACAGACTCCAAAACACAAAGGATTCTTAGCACTATTAGGCACACAAAAATAGCCATCACTTAGCTGACATCATCTGTGGCTGGGCTGTGACCAAGGCCAGCCACCTAAGCTGCTGGAGAAGGTCACAGCAATCACATGCAACACCTCTGCCTCAGGTGCAGGCAGCAAGCTCAGGTAGAAGCCAAAGACTCACCCTCTTCTTGAGCACAGAGAAGGTGGCTGCGCAGCCTGTGCAGCTCCCTGGAAGAAAGGGAACAGAGGTCAGGCAGGGCTCTGCTGCCTAGGACTGCAAAAGGTACAGGAACAACCACAGTTGTTGTAAAAGCTCAGCATGGAGACAACATTGCTGCACCTTCCCATTCTTGCAATTCTTAGGAGGGCTGAGAACATCCTCCCCACAGAGCGAGGAGGTCATTGTGGATGTCAGCACAGCCCTAGCAGGTACCACACCACTCTGTCTCCCTCCCAGCTCTGTGGTCAGCACTTGGAGCAGCACAGATCCTGCCCTGTCCAGCCCCTTCAGGCAGCAGCTGCTCCCCAGCTTACCGAAGTTGTTGGTGGGGCAGCGCTTGCGCAGGCGCTCGGTCAGGCGCGACACCTTGCTGCGGATCACCTCGTTTTTGCTCATAAAGCCGTTGTCAGGCAGGCTGAGGTCAAAGTCTGCTGAGCACTGAGAACTCTCGTCATCTTCCTGCAGAGAAAAGAGCCAGAGGAGCATGGACATGCAGCCAGGGCACACTTGAGGGCTGCCAGGCAGCCCACCACAGAGATGGCCACCCAACGAGCAGGGTGCTCCACCTGGCGTTGCCACCAGCAAACCAGGCAAAGCCTGCCAAGCTTCAGCTGGCAGATGCCCCTCTCACACACCTTGGCATGGCAGTACTCACCATGACCAGCAGCTGGTTCTCCTTTTCCCGCAGCATGGGACAGAGAGGGGAGGCAGTACAGATGGAGTCAGAGGTGTCCAGCCCCATAGCCACCCTGCCCAAGCACCCACCTTGCCGACCAATATCCGGATCCCTTCCCACCTCAGGTGCCCCTCAGGCACAGCCTGTTCCCACCAGCCTCAAACCTCAATAGCATCTTTGAACTCCTCATCAGGCTCCGCCTCCTCTGCCTCTTCCACGCTGCCAGGAGTAATGTCCTGCAAGAGATTCACCATTAGTCTTGCTGTATCTCAACTCCTGCCCAAAGGTGGGCCCACTCTTCTGCAGCAGGTTTCAGGACTATTGATCAGGCCCTGGGCAGCCCCATGAAAAGACATAACCCCTACACTATCTCTCCAGACTGCATCTTTACATGCAGTAAAAGCACTGAGCCAAGCCCTCAGTGCAGCCAGACAGCCCCCCAGCAACTCAGGAGAGGCTCACAGGCTTCCAGTAAAGATAGTAGCTAGAAGACATTTGTGGGTAGAAGGACACAGGCACAGTGAGACCAAAGGGCTGACCCTGCAGCTCCCACCCTACAACTGCCAGCCTCACCCCTATCTCACCTCTGTGCTGGTGGGTGTGGGGGTCCGATCCAGGGGGGCAGCAGGTGGCAGGGGTTCAGCAGGCTCTGAAGTGCTCTCTAGGGGTTTGGTGCCCACGCACTGCTCGATCGAGGCTTTGAGCTCCATTACCACTGGTAATCAGAGGAACACAGATGGAGCAGGGTGGTATGTCCCTTCTCACAGTACCACCACATGAACGTCAGCCACAGAAGCTGATCTCCAAGGCTCCAGATGAGACATGGGCACACTCAACCTTCACCAGTTAGGTACCCTGAGCCCTTCTCTGCTCATACAAAGTTAGGGCAGGAAGGAACCCCACCACCACCTGCCCCAGCTCAGAATAGGGAAGAGCAAGAGCCTTAGTCACAGCTCTGCCACACAGATCTCATCCAACTCTCCTCTGGCACGTGCCACAGAACTGTGAACTCCTCTAGCATTTTTCATCCCCTCCAACAGCATCTTCTCAAGTATGTGCCACACACCACCACAGGCACCAAAAGCCCTGCAGAAGAGGGTCAGGGACCATGATAGGTGGCAATGCTCATGAGCAGGCTGCATGGTCAGGCCTCAGTTTGTCACAGCACAGAGAAGAGCAGGAAAACAACACCCAAGCCAGGACACACATCAGGATAGACTCTCACCCCTCACCAATGAGCCCCAGGACACCACAGGGCAGCTACCTAGGCTGCTGAGCACCATCCCTAAGACATCATCGTCATCAGGATACAGGCTCCCCTGGCAGACCCTGATACAGAGCACCAGGCCCATACAAGGGTGAGGGGAGAGGTCCTCTCATGTGAGGATAGGCTGAGTGAGCTGGGGTCGTTCAGCTTCAAGAGGAGAAGGCTCCAAGAAGACGTTATTGTGGTCTTCCAATATCTAAAAGGAGCCTAAATGAAAGCTGATGAGTGACTTTTTAGTCTCTCTAGACACCCTAAGACAGTGATCTAGAGGGGACTGAGGGGATTAGAGAGAAGGGATCCAAGCTAGAGAATGGTAGATTTAGATTGGATGTTAGAAAGAAGTTCTTCATCATAAGGGTGGTGAGACCCTGGAACAGGTTACCCAGGGAGGTGGTGGAAGTCCCATCCCTAAAGGTTTTTAAGGCCAGGCTGGATGTGGCTCTGGGCAACGTGACTTAGTGGAAGGTGTCCCTGCCCATGGCAGGGAGGGTGGAACTAGATGATCCTTGAGGTCATTTCTGACTCCGACAGTTCTGTGATCTGTGGCTTCAGAGGGCCTTTCCCCAACCCATCTCACATGCTACGTTCAGGGAGATCACTTACCTTGGTAGAACTGGGCATTGCCCAGGAAGAGGGTGCTGTTGAGGATGGCAAGGACCCAGCAGAGGGGCAGCAGGTAAAGTATGCAGACAGAGCCCAGCAGCGCCCCATAAAACCTGGGAAGTAGCAGGACACTGCAGTCAAGACAGAGCAAGTCACACCATGGCACCAGCCTCCTCCTTTCATTTGTGTGACAGGATAGCACTTAATTAGGTTCGATATCCCGTGGGTGAGGGGGTCCTAGTGCCCCCCCGAGGTTCTTTTGGGTTCCGGTCGGCAGAAACAAACGCACGAGTCGCTCAAAACGTCAGGTGCAACGATTTAACAATCAGAACTTAGGGAATAGAGAGGTTACATACAAAATAGATCCCGACCGCGCCTATAAAGTGCCCGCGAGGGGGGGAAACACACTCCTTCCCGAACCCGNGATGCTGCCTTGCACGTGGCTGGGCTCTTCACAGCCACGGCGGGAGACGACGGCGGACGAGGAGGGGAGCGAGAAAGAGCTGAAGAGAGACCTAAGGGCTGCTGATCCCTGCCTAAATACCCTAGGCGGGCGCGTAAAACTGTCCAATAGGTATTCAGCATTCTCTAGCTGACCAATTGATTCAAAAACTCCACGCATAAGTGCTGCCCGAGGTCTCCCGGGGCCACATAGGGTGCCCCCGCCCCTCAACCCCTACTGGACCTTGGACGGTAGGGGGAGGAGAGAGCCCAGGGATTGGACCAATTCTAGGGTGTTCATCACACCCATACCGGGACATTTTTGTCTTCCACTTGCTCCCTCCAAGTACCAAACATCAATTACAGCTCCACAAGCTTGGCCTGCCTCCCCACTGAGCCCACTCCAGGATGCTTGACCCGGTACTACTCACTGGGAAGAAATGGTGGGGTTCTCCCAATACAGTACACGGTACACTGCCTTGCAGCTGCAGCACATCCCACTCAGGAACCCCTCCAGCTGGATCAGGCTGCAAATGAGACCTCAGTCACAAAAAAACCCCTGCACAAACAGCCCCTGGCTCCCACACACTCAGAAGCTTTACATTGGCCAGGCTGGCATGAACCCAGACCTTCCACAGCCACAGAGAAGTCTTCCCAGACACTGAAGTCCCAGAAGCCCCCCTAGTCAGAGACTCACAAGTTCTTGACCTGGGCGATGGCCTCCTGCCGCGAGAGCTGTACCCTGCACAGGTCTTCCCGGCGAACGCTGTAATATCTCCTGCGCACCAGTTCGGGCTCCGAGGGCCGAGTCCGACACGTCTCCTGCAGGTAACCCAGCAGGGCCGGCACCGCAACCAACAGGGCAAGCACAGAGTACCAGGCGGCTGGAAGCGGCAGAACAGCGTCAGCCCGGGGGTGCCGGGGAGAGGACCGGCCCTGTTCCTCCCCTACCCCCCCGCCACACGCACCTCGGCCGAGGGTAAGCAGAAGAAAGTTGAGGCTGAGGCAGACAAGGAGGGACCACACGGGCCGCTGCCACCTGCGGAGAACAGGGAGGGTGAGGGACGCGAGGCCTCGGGCTTGGTCTCAGTCTCGGTCTCGGCCCAGCCTGCACCTACCGGAGAAGGGAGCGAATGCCCTCGGCTGCGTCCCGCAGTGGTTCCAGGTAGAGCTCCAGTCGCCGGTAGCTCCGCACCAGCTCCAGCAGGTCGAAAGCGGCAGCAGCCTTGGGTAGCGACGGCTCCGGCGGTGCCTCACCACCCCCCACCGCCCCTTCGGGACCGCCTACCGCCCCGTCCCGCTCTGCCGCCTGCATGATGAGCCGGGGCAGCG
>VWZI01007268.1:426746-439108 GCA_013396835.1 Psilopogon haemacephalus | reverse complement strand
GAGCCGAGCCGAGCCGGGAAACAAGGCCGAGTCCGGCGCCGAACCCAGCCCAGCGCTGCGCGCTTCCGCGAGCGTCCCGGCCTCACCCGCGCGGCCAGGCGCAGCCAATGGGAAGAGCGGGGCGGGCGGCTCCGGGGCGGGCGGCTCCGGGGCGGGCGGCTCCGGGCTCGGGCCCTTGCTGGCGGTGGGGACGGAGCCCGTGGATGTGCGCTGGGTCAAACTGTACGTCTGGCCGTGGTGTACCTGGGGCAAGGATTTGTGGCCGGTGGGTCTGGTCTAGATACTGGCCCTCATTTGGGATTGATCTGAGTCTCGATTCAGTCCCAACTCGGATTCGATACGGTGCAGGACTCAGCCCTAGTCTGGGTCTGGTTCCAGTTCAGAGTTGGGTGCTGATCTCGGTCTGACCCTGATCTGGGACACAGTTCTAGCTGGGGGCTGACCTTGATCTGGATCTAATCCTGATCCTGGGCTCAGCCCTAGTCTGGATCTGACCTCGATCTAGGGCTAATCCTGGTCTGAGTCTCCCACCACCCTGGGTACCACCAGGAGCTTGCAGTAAGGCAGGGATGCTGGCACACAGGGATGCTCTGAGGGCCACAGGCTGCTTCTGATGCCAAAAGGGGTGGTGCCATCCCATAATACTCCATGCAACCATAGGTCTCAGGCTATGAAAACAGCATAGGACTCAGAGCTGCTGCCAGCTGCCCACAGTATCTGGGCATGTGTTTGTGCAGGCAGAGTGCTGGGGGGCCTGGTAACACCTCAGCTGCAGGTAGAGGTCCGTGGCTGATCTCCATCCTGAAAATGTGGCCCAGGGCCAGATCCAGCCCAGGGAGCAGCTGGCTGCCCCCAGCCTACCCCCAGCTCCCCAGCCGCGTGGGCAGGACTGCCCAGCAGTGCTCCAGCCCCGGGACAGAGAGTCCTTTCAGCTCAGAGGAACAAAGACCACATAGGAATGTGGCTCTGTCCTGTCCCCAGCACGTCCCCATGGCCACACAGTCTCAGGTACTTGGGGTCTAAAACACTGGGTGGCAAGAGGTGCCTGCACCAACATGAGCACCAGGCTGTGCCCAGTCTCTGGAGGGAGGCAGGGACAGTCCCTATCCCCAAAGGCCAAGGATGTAAGCCTCTCTAGCAGGAGTGGTGGCTCAGCACGACAAGGCCTGTCCATGACCCCTGAACATGCTAGGACTTTGTGACCACAGTCAGAGGCTCCAGACAAGGAGGCCTCCAGGCACAGAGCTAAAGGCCCTGGTGTGATCTCAATTCAGACCCCAGCCTCAGCAGGTCCCAGCGCCAGCACAAAGCCCCAGACAACTGGTGAGCGCCATCATTGCTTTATTTGGAAGATGAATCCATAGGCACTGAAGAGCGGACTGGAAAGGGACAGAGCTGGCACAACAGGCAGTGCTGCAGAAAGCCAAAGAAAGGCACTTGTGGTGGCAGAAGCCCCACTTGGTAGTCTTGGGCAGCCTAGGCCAGGTGCTGCACCAGAGTAGCTGGGGCAGGCAGTGTTAGGGACCAGCCTTAACACAGGGTAGGGACAGTATATCCTGCCCAGGGGAGTTATAGATGGTCTGGGGACTGGCAGGGCCCTCGAGCACAAGGGGAGGTTGACTGGAGCAACACCCCATGATGCAATTGGTGATTTAGTGCTAACCCTGGACCTTTCCAATTCTCAGGGGGATCACAGATGCTTCTCTCTGACCCCAAAAAGGCACCAGGAAACCCAAAGCAACAGCCAGAGCCTGTGGTCAGCTGCTAGGGACACGTCTCACTCATCCAAGCCCACATAGAGACTGGGATAGATCCTCCCTCACACCAAGAGTGAAAGGACTTTCCTGCAGGCAGTGCAAGGATGGCTTGACACAGCATAGCCCTGGTGTGGTGCTCCTCCAAAAATTCCCAGTTTCTGGCTCCAGCCAATCCTGCATGGCCTCAGGACTGAGCGACCAGCAGGCTGTGGAGCCTGATCCAGGGTTGGGCTGGTCCCACTGACAAAGCCCTCTTCTCTCGTTTCCCAAAATGGGCAATGTCTTCACAATGCTTGGCCTCCACTCCCCTTGTGGCCACAGTGCCAGCAGCAGCCCAGCACTGCCATGCTGTCGCACTCACCCTTCCCGTCGACTTTGCCACAGTCTCCAGACAGCACAGGGGTCCGAGATGGAGCCAGAATGTTCCAAGATGAGAGTTTTTCAAGATGATAAACCAAGAACCACAGAGCCAGTGGGTACTATGGGCCAGTCTCCAGTGCCGCTGGCTATGGTGTGCCTGTTCCTGTGGGAGCAGCTGGGTCCCTGCTCAGTCTCAGTGGGTCAGAGCCACAAACGTTGCTGCAGGAGGGCAGGGGCAGAGAACGACCTGGTGTCCTGCTCCCTTCAGCCCCAGGGGGACCCAGCCTCATCCCGGGGCAGTCCGAAGACAATGCTGGAGCAATTTACACCCTGCCCGTGGTCACAGAACCAGGCTATGGCCCTGCTTGCCCCTCCCCTCACTCCTCAGCGATGGAGGCCTTGCTGCCATGTGCAGGCTCAGCCCCCAAAACAGGACCGCGTGTCTGGGGCACTGGGGTGATGCCGGATCAGGCTCCCAGGAGCTAGGTGTGTCCACATCCTCGGAGCACTAAGCAGGGAGGAGCTGAGCCCTGCAGGACTCAGGCAAGACGGCGGACGTGTCCAGGCCAGACAGAAGGAGGGGCCCGGTCTGGGGAAGCCAAGACCAGAGCTTCTGTTAGGGAACTGCAAAGGCGCCATGCAGTTGGGAATGGCAGGCAGGAGCTGCTAGCAGACTAGGGGGGAATTTCTGCCCACCCAACCCCACAATGCACCACTGCCCCCTACTCAGCTCCCTTGGGCCAGTTCCCCTCTGCCCTGAGGACAGATTGGCACCCACCTGAGCACGCAGCATCTGCAAAGCCAGGGGCAGAGGAGTTGGCCATGGGCCCTGGGGGGGCTGCTAGAAAAGTGTGGTCTCTCTTAGGGGCTCTTTGTTTGGGTCATTCCACTTGCAATAACCGTCCAGGGGTGGAAGAGGGGCCTGTGCTGTGGTTGAGTGCCCATGCTGTCTTCATGCGATGCACTGGAACCCGTGCTCAGTGAACGCCTCTGTCTGTCCATCCATCTGCGCAGGACTCTCTGGAGGAAGCGTGGTACGGTCAACCGGGAGGGGATGGGGTGGCAGGGTCACTTCGTCCCGAAGCAGGGCTGTGCTCCATTGGTGAGTGAAAAGAAGGGGAGTTGAGCAACAACGTATCTCAGATGATGTCGCGCTGATCCCGGCAGCGCCGCGACAAGCAGTAGAGTCCGGAGAAGAGGTACAGGCAGGCAGCGATACCTCCGCAGATGGAGGCACTCAGGTACGCACCGTAGAGGCACTGCTGGCTGTAGCCCGGCAGGTTGCAATAGCTTTTCCGCCCAGCCTTGTAGCCCATGATGCCGGTAGCAGCCGCGTAGAGCCCCACGCCCAGTGCCAGGTCGTGCACCAGGTTGGTGAGGAGCCAGCGTGAGCCCAGCCAGGGCACCAGCGCCCAGCGCCCCAGCAGGCTGAGCCCAAAGAGGGCTAGGGTGAGGAGCCAAACCAGGACGGC
Organism: Psilopogon haemacephalus; assembly: GCA_013396835.1. Classification (NCBI taxonomy): domain Eukaryota; kingdom Metazoa; phylum Chordata; class Aves; order Piciformes; family Megalaimidae; genus Psilopogon; species Psilopogon haemacephalus. Next base: position 435,519 of record VWZI01007268.1, on the reverse strand, counting down.
GGCGAAGAGGGCAAAGTGGGCCGCCCCCTCGTACTTGTGAGCAGCCACCGTTACCCAGAAGGCAGCGCCCAGCACCAGCTGCCCCAGGCGCAGCAGTCCCAGCGGGCTCCGCAGATAGGCGCGGTGAAGGCCGAGGGAACCGCGGGCAGGCGGCCCTGGGGGCGGCGACGGCACTGCCGGAGGAGCCGTGCGGGCCATGGTGGGAGTCCTGCCTTCTCCGTCCGCGGCTCGGGCGGGACTCAGGGCCCCGGCAGCGACTTCCTCTCCCGCCCGCTGCCTAACATCTGGCACCTAACGGTCCTCCCCGCGCAGGGCCTCTTTTCCTCTCTTTCCTGCCCCGCCTTCGCGGGCTACCGCCATCGGGCGGGGACCACTGCGCCGCTCCCGCCCCACCGCCACGGGGGTGGCCGCACCGTGGGGCGCGGGAGGTGTCGGCGCGGTCGCGGGATGGTTGGGGAACGCACCGGGACCCGGCGCGGCTGCCGGCGGGGTCGCGCACCGGGGTCCCCCCGCTACGTCACTCGGGATTTCCCTCCGACGTGACGCGCGCTGGGCTGTGCCTTCCACTCCCTCTGCACCTCCCCTGTGACGTCACTCGCGCCACGTGTCCCCCCCTCCTCGAGGCGGTGCGGCCGCACCCCTCAGCGCCCATTGGGCCTGGAGGCCGGAGGCGGGCGCGCACTGGCAGCGCGAGGCGGGGCGAGCGGATGAACGGGGCGCGCGGCGCGGAGCAGCGCCGGGATCCTCGTGCGGAGGCGCCGAGCGGCTCCGGGTCGCGGCGGCCACTCGGCGGCCCCGCGCCGGCCTGGCACCGCCATGTTTGTGCGAGGGGCCGTCAGCGAAGGGAAAGTGGGGCACAGCCGGGACCGCCGTCCCAACCGCCGGCTGGGCGTGACCAGACCTGCCTGCGCCAGCCCGAGCTGGGCACCTCCCGCATTCCCGGGCGGCCCCGCCCGCGCGGCTGGCCTCCTGCCCGCGTCCCGGCCCGCCTTCTCCCTGCGGCCCCAGCGCGTCCTTCCTCGGCCGCCCACCCTTCCTCGCCAGACGTACGAGCCAGATCCCGGGACAGCCGGGCCGGGAGGCGGGAGCCGAGCCTGAGGCTGTCGCTCCAGTGTCGGCCCCGGCCGGGACAATGGGCACGCCGGCCTCCGTGGTAAGCGACCTTTCAGGGCGGGCGCTCACCGCACGTCGCGGTCGCAAGCGGGCCTCGGCCAACATTTTCCAGGGCGTCGGGCTGTCGGAGCTGCGGAGCCTGTTCCTGAACGGCGGGGCCGAACGGCCCGAAGAGCGCGCCCGCCTCGTGTGGCGGTATGCGGGCCAGCGGCGCATGGCGCGGGCGCTGCGGCGGCTTCGGCGGTGGCCGGCCCAGACCGGGGGCGGGATAGCGGCCCTGCGGCACTTCGGCCGCCTGCGGTAGGTGCAGGTAGGGGAAGTCGGGAGCGGAGGATGCATATCCAGACCGCACCGCTGACACACGGCTCTTCCCCGCAGGATCGCGGAGGAGCTGGAGGGCGGCCGCAGGGCAGAGGGGCCGTCGGGGTCCGCTTAGCTGCGCTGAGGCCGGGCCCTGGAGAAACACAACTGCTAACAGTGGGTGCCAGGACAGTCGGGCTATCCGAGGACACTAAACATACCGGACAGGGTACAATGGTTAATAAAAGGTGAACGGAGGCTGCGTGAGGCTCTGGCTCTATCCCGCAGCCCCCTCCCTTCCACCTCCAGGCTGTTGTGGAAGGTGAGGACTGAGCTGCTCTGGGGTGTTTTGGAGACAAAGAGACAGGCTGATGAAGGGCAGCTCTGTTACTCAGACGGTTGCATGGTTTAAATACATTACATATATTTCTACAGTGCATTAGAACAATACATTTTGAGTCAGTCAGAGCTGTAGCTGGGCCTGGTCAGGGAGCTGGGGGTCTCACTGGCCTCCCTGTGCTTGCACAGCCAGAGCTGAGCCACTCCCACACACAGGAGATAAAGGAGATACTCTCCCCTCCCAGACTCAAGCAGCAGAGCCCCAAACCCCCCAAATACAGGCTAACAGGACAGTGAGACCCAACACCGACTTCTCCTATCAGCAGGAGAAGCTGCAGCTCGAGGCAAGCAGATGCAGGCACCAGCCCTTGGTACCGTTTCATGGGACACAAGCTCAGCAGCTTCTGTTCTGGGAAGAGAGTGGCTTCCTGCCTTCTCCACCTACAGCAGGCCTGCAGGATTGTCAGCAGCCTGCTCACATGCCTCCCACCCACGCAGCAAGAGCCTCTCTCGCCCTTCCCAGACAGGCCCCCTGCCACCTCGATGTGCCCTAGGCAGAGACAAGGCTGCCACCACACTGGCTGCACAGCAGCCAGGGAGCTTGCTACAAGCAGGGTCAAAAGCCAAGCAAGAGCAACTGTGGAGACCTGGCAGGAGGGATGAACTGTGGCCGCAGAGGGGCAGAGGGCACTCACCCACCCTCAGCCCTCTCCAGCTGGGGAGGTGGAGCCCCTCCCAGAGGCCTGTCACAACGGCAAACTAGCACCATTTTCCCCTTACTGTCCAACTGCACTCAAGCCAGCCCCATGAGCTGCCCCTTGTGTCCCCCTCCTCAAGCCCCCAGCCAGAGAACAACCATTCATTGTGGTCCCCACTGCACCAGTGGGCAGCAGGAACTCCCCCTGAGGAAAGCAGCGTGCACAGGGTTGGGGCAGAGGAGGGACAATGGAGGAATACTGCACATCCTTGGGGAAGGGGGCAGAGTATAACCTGTTACAGGCTTTCCCAGCCCAACATCTGGCACAATGGGGAAGAAAAGGGCCAGTGACCGGTGTAAAGGACTGGACGGATCCAGGCCAGGGCAGCCTGCTCATCCCAGCACCAAGCAGGGGTGCTCAGAACTGCATGCAGGCCAAGGAAGGGAGGCAGGGGCAGGGTTCCTGCCACACCATGGCTCCTAGGGGATTCCCATACCTCCCCCTGAGGTCTGTTCCAAGCAGGGCACTGAGCTCCATCGATGGAGCTGTGAAAGGACTGTGCCCAACCTGCCTGGCTTCTCCAGTTCAGCTGCAGGTTCCTCCAGCCACACCTGTTTGCTCTACCCATTAGGTCGAGTTCCAGCCACAGGAGCCAGCAGTGACCTGGCTCCTCTCGCAGTGCTAGTCCAAGGCAGCCAAGCCCTGCCCACAGCTCCCACAGCTACCACCACGTGAAGAAAGGCTTCCGGCTCTGGAAGCTCTGCGTGTAGGACTCGCTGGCGGCACGCTGGTGTGAACGCGCTGTTTCCACAATCACAGGCGGCATCTGAACCAGGTGCAGGGGGCTCTTCCCATCTTTCAGTGCCTGAGTCAGGTTCAGGATCTGTATGGCACAACAGAGCAATGCCTGAGGCTGTCCCGCTGAAGCAACAGCGACCATCCAACTCAGCACCTTTCCAGCTACACAGACAGGAACGAGACTCTGTGCCTCAACCATCTGCCTTCCCTACACGTGGCTTACCTGTCCTCTCATGACGGCAATCTGCTTGTGAAACTGTCCTCTGTCAAAGCCAGGGTCTTTCTGCAACAGAGAGCAGAGAACACAGTGGGATCCACTTGCTGCCCCACATCATGCAAGAGATCCCTCCCTATTCCCCAAGCAAGCCTCCCTTCTCCAGTCCTGCACGTTTCCTGCTTCTCCCCACACTGAATATCCAGCTTCTGGGAGAGGGATGACTCTGCTATGCCCAGGAACAGTCAGGAGCTTGTCCACCTTTCTGTCCCCTGCAGAGAACTAACACCACTTCCACTTTATTTCTTTCCAAGGCATCTTCACCTGCTCTCCCAGCTCACCTTGAAGAGCTCATACAGATCTTCCTCCAGGTCCTTGACAAAATTGGGGTCTGAGATCTTGGGAAGAATCAGGTCCTTGATCTCTTGTGAAAAGGGAATTTTGGCCTGGGGCAGCCATGCCCAGTAGAATGGATCTGTGGGAGGAAGCAGGAGTCAGAGAGCTAGGGAAGGCAAAGGATGGAACCATATGACCCCGAGTGCCAGATTGGTTGAGTCTGGGACAAAGGGTCCAGCATCCTCTGCTAAGGCAGAGTTGCTCACAAACCTGGGTTTGCAGGACCACCCTAGCTTTCCCCTCTCCAATTCCTGAGAGTAATGCCTGACCAGAGTTTTATGGCTTGCCAAGGTGCTCTGGCACAGCCTGAGGGTCTCACATGCTCTCCAGGAGTCCGGATGTTTCAAAGGAAAGGCCAAACCGTTGTCTATAGCAGCCAGCTTGATGATGGGCTCCTTTACCACCACCCAGTCACTGTCCTGCAAGGAAAGGGAGCATGGCATAAGGAGACCCTCCCAAAAGGAAGAGTCCCTCTCCCGTACCTCCAGTTCTGCTGCCAGAATCTTTGCCCTTGCTAACAGAGAGGCACAGCAGCCTCTCACCTATACCATGGCCTGCATCTGTGAGGAAACACTGTCTGCTTTGGGTGGGAAGGGAACAAAGCTGCTGCTTGCCCCCACCAAGGCCTCAACCTGAGGATGCACAGGTCCAGCAACACCAGTTTCTCCCACACAGAGCAGCTGCATCCTCAAAAAGTCCTACCAGGCCAAAAAAGACTAATGCAGAGGGCAATGGAATGCCCAAGAGGTAAGATCAAGGCCTCCACACCCTCAAAAACCCAAGCCATGTGGGAAACCACTGGCGTGCCTGCCAGGACTGGAGCCCACGTGGAGCCTCTTGCCTGAGAAAAGACACTCACCCGCACCCCTGCGCTGTCCAAGGGACAGTCATACTTGATGAGCCAGTTGTCATTACCCCGATCTGCAGGGAGATAAAATCAGCCATGTCAGCACCAGGGCCTGCCTGCATCACACCAGGCAGAAGACCGCTCCTCCTATGAGTCAGTGTTTTAGATCCAAGCTCTACCCCAGAGCCCTCAAGCTTGCTGTAGGCCTAGGAAGCCACAACCAAACAACCAGCCCTGGAGACCAGAGAACTCCACAGATCCCCAGCTCGCAACAGAAATGTCAGCCTGTAAGTCCCAGAGTACTACCCCAACCCTTTTCAGCTTTGCAGGTACTCAAAAGCCCAGAACGAGATAGGATGTAGGCGCTGGATCTCTGGATGTCTCATAGCTAGCAAACTTTCACGCCAGCACTGTGGTGGATCCCTATCTCCCAGAACACAGGCCAGCAGTGACAGCATGGCCACGGTGGTGCACAGCCGCTGCACTCTCCTTACAAGTAGCAGTCACCTGGCAGCAACCAAGTGCTGTTGAAAGGAGTTTCGGGTGCCAGGAAAAGCTCCTGTCCCCCTCCCTTTCCTCCAGCTGTCGGGATGTGAAAGAGCAGGCAGAAGCACAGGCAGCTGGCCTTACCTGTGTTCCTGATGATGTAGTCCAGCACCACTAGCCGCTCAAACTGCAGCAGCAGCTGCCGGTTAGTGTTCTCTGGGAGTGGCTCAGCTTCAAACCTCCGCAGCCAGTAGTCAGCATCCTTGTAGCCTTCCACAAAGAGCTGGAAGGAGCCCACCTGAAGCAAGGAAAGGTTGCATTATAGGAGGCTGCAGAGGACAAAGAAGCAGCAATGGGCAGGCGCAGAGGCTGGCAGCCCTACCTTGGGTGGCAGACCAATGCGGTTGAAGCGCTGGCCAACTTTCGGCACCTTCTCCAGGGCCAGCCTCTTCCCTCGAGACTTTACCCTGTCGATGGCACTGTAGTTAAAGGTCTCACTGGCCAGATACACCACCTACAAGGACAGGAACACAGGTGTCAGCAGGGCCACCTGGTAATCACCACACAATTGGCTAGTAAAACAAAGACAACATTTTCCATGGTTCTGCCCCGCATGAAGATTTCCATGGCCTGAGCAGGTGCCCAGCAGTCCTAATCCAGAGCTCTGAACACATCTCCAAAGCCAGCAGTGCCATGAGACAAAGCACAGAGCTTGGCAGAAGGACACAAAAGCCTCCCCAGGAGAAGACCCCAGCAGCTCTCCCCTTACCTTTGTTCGGGGAACAATATTGAGTTCCAGTTTCTGGTCCACCAGGCTGGCACCCGCCTCTGACAGGTAACCCTGGTTGAGGACAAGGCAGTCTCTGCCAAAGCAGCACGGGCAACACAACTTCTGCAGCCACTTGGTCCACTTGGGGTTCAGCTGCCCGTAAGGCTCCTCATTCTTGGGCTTGAAGACACCAATGATTTTCTGTTAGGAGGAGAGAGAAAGGCTGATCCAAGGCAGCTGTCAGTCAGGACACTCTCTACCAAGACAGCTTGTGGTGGGGATGCTCAGAAATGGGCCCAGAACAGCTCTCATGGGAGCAATATACAGCCCCTGGAAGCAGGCAAGCCCTGCAGCTTTCAGAAGAGATTGGGAGGGTTCCTTACCCAGCCAGTGTCCCATTGTGTGAGTGTAGGGTACTGCCCCAAAATCTTCATGCTTGGCTCACACACCTGGAAATGACCCACCTTGTCTCAGAAGACACCAATGATAATGCTGTGCCCTGGCAGACATCCAAGTTCTATTCCAGTGACTGCTACTGCTACTCATTACATCCATGCAGGAGAGGGAGAGCAACAGTAGTCCTAACCCTGTCTCCAAAACCCACTGAATGGAGCTGATCCGAAACTGACCAGAAAGCTGAGCAGCTGGAGCACCATCAACGAGCCTAGGGCTCTCTGCTGGAGCGGCTAGCTAGAAAAGACAGTGACTGGTTCTCTGAGTACACTGCGGTCAAGAGTGCACAGGCAGCTCCAAACTAGCCACCACCTGGCACCAGCAGCACCCTCAGCCCCTCAATACAGCCTTAAAGACATCACCAAACCAGCATTGCCAAGCTACACAGCTGAGACAAGGGCCTGAGTAGCAGCAAGACCACCCATCTCTGTGGGCCAAGCATCCCAGCTCTGGACCAGCAGACCCTGCTCCAGGGTGAGTCTGCAGCACACACAACCAGCCCTCCTTCCTCTGGTGGTGCCAGCCCCAGCCTAAGTGGGTAGCATTTCCCCAAGATGGGCTCCTGCTACAATGCAGAAATGGGACATATCCCAGCACCTCAACAGGAAACCCCAGTGCAATACTGCTCTGCCAGGGGCCAGAGGCCTACCCAGGGCAGGCAGAAGCAAGATTTTGTCCAGAAGAAGAAGGGTTTGAAGCAAAAGAAGCACTTCAGCCATCACTAGATCACAGGGAGGAGCTGGCTTCCCCTAAGAAGGCCATTAGGCAATCCCCTCGGCAATCCCACGTGAGAGCACACAACTGCCAACATACCCTTGGATTTGAGCCTGCAAGAGCTCTGGCAGCATAGCGGCCTGTACTCTGTGGAGTCAGACCAGCAGAGCCAGGCCCAGACAGGCAGGGACAGCACAGGAGTGAAGGCCAAAGTCCTGGCAACACAGCACTCCCTTCCAGAAAGACCTGTGCTGGGAGCAGCACTGGCAGGGAAAACAAGTCTGTCTAGCACCAGAAGCAGGGCAGAGGGAGCCAGGCCAGCCCTAAGCCATGGCCAGCACTTGGGATAAGCACAGTCACTGAGGCTGGGGAAGCACATCCTAGCTGGGACAGCTCAGGCCCTGACAGTCTCTGATCACAAGAGAAAAAGTTTCCCCTGATTCCCTTACCCTCTGCCCTAACCTGCCCATCACAGCAGCACACTGTGCTCCCTCCCATGCTGGCAGTGGGGAGGTTTTGGTGACTTCGGGCAGCAAGCCGCAAACCAGACACACATCACATTTGCTAACAGGAGGGTGGTCTGGGGTACCTGCCAGCTGCAGTCTCCTATGGTTTGGAATCCTCTGCCCTGCCACCCTCAGACAGCTTGTCCAGCTGCCCACCCCCATGCCACCGTATCTCATATTGGGCAACAGCAGGGGAGGACAGCAGGAGAAAGTGTGTATTGCCCGACAGCTCAGCCAAAACTTGCCTGTCACAGCTACCAGGCCCAACCTAGGGCAAGAAAAGGAGGACATAGCAGAGACAAGCTAGCCCAGTCCCACTTCCCACAAAGCATCCCAGCATACAGGCAGTGAAGGAGTCACAAGAAACGGCACCAACTCAAGTAATTGGTCTGGGTGCTGCAGGTCACAAGACAAGCTACCCTGTGCTATGCACACATCCTGTCCATGGTGTGGAGACAGCTGCCGCTCACAGTTGAGTCTGTAGATTTCTACAGAGACCAGCTACACGCTGACTTTGCCTCAATTATATCAACTGTGCAGCCACAGAGAAAACATTTTACAGGCCATAAAACCCCTCAGCTCTCAGAGGCCTAGGGCTGGAGTCACTGCGGTCAAGAAATGCTGATGCACAACCTAGGAGAGAGGACGACCCTTCCTCTTTGGACATGACAGCCACTGAAAAGGCTGAAGCAGCACTAGAACACAGCTGCTCCCCACTCTTGCTGCAGGTCCCACTGCACTTCTCCCCACGGAGGCCTTCAGGGCGGTTCAAGCCGCTCCTCCCAGCGCCCACAGGCCAGCATCAGCAGTTGACCCCGGGCACGCCCTTCTCCTGGCCAACGCTGCTCGGCCATAGTCCTCGGGGGGAGACGGGGAGCGGGCAGCCACCCCTGGGGCAGGCACACGGGGCCGGCTCCCCCCCTGCGGGTCCTTGACGAAGTAGCTGCCGCTGGAGCCCTGCGAGATGCGCTCGGGGAAGATGCCGCGTTCGCTGGCCAGCTCGGCCCGTCGCACCACCTCGGCGAACTCGGGGTCCTCCGGGAAGTCATTACGCTCTCGCTGCGCCGCCGCCGCTGCCTGGGCCTGTGCCTGGGCCTGCGCCTGGGCCTGCGCCTGGGCCTGCGCTGCTGCTGCCGCCGC
>VWZI01007268.1:409173-426725 GCA_013396835.1 Psilopogon haemacephalus | reverse complement strand
CAGCCCGTAATCGGGGGCCTGTGCCCGCTCCGGCGATACCAGCGGGCTCGTCTCGTCCATCGCGCCCACCCGGCCCCACCGCGCCGCCCGCGCCTGCCGCTTCCGCTCGCGTCACCACGCCCTATTGGCTGCTCCGCCCCCCACGCCACGCCCAGACCGGGTGGACGGCGGCCGTCCAACCCCGTAGAGCCGCATGGAGCAGGCCTGGAGATTCTCGCATCGTTTGGCTGTATGGGTCAAAGCAAGTCCGCCAGTCCCACGACCCCGTCGCCGGGACTTATGCCAGTGCCCCACACAAAGATGGCCGCTGGGGAGCGGCAACGCCCCCTGCCGCCCTTCGCAAAGATGCCGGCAGGGCGGGGTCGTCACCCGCCTGCCGGACACACCCAGGAAGGGGACCTACTTGCCCCACACAAAGATGGCGACTGACGAGGACGTGCTGCGAAGCTGACCAATGAACTGGGGCGTTGCTAGTGGTTGCCCTGGAGACAGCCAATGGAGGATGGGTATGGACACTGGCGGAGTGGCGGTGCCCGGCGGGTAGGGGGACTGGCAGGGGTGGTAGCCGTGCCACCGCCCCTCAGCGGGACACCGGTGGGGAGCGGTGCGGGCAGCGAGCGCGGAGCCAGGTGAGCGCGGGCAGTGGGTCCCTGCGCCGCCCGGTCCGGCCTGCCTGCACAGACTCCAGTCAGACCCCCGGGCCTGTGGGCATCGCCACGCGTGTCCCAGTGGGGCGGGTGTGACCGCCCTTGGGTGCATGGACCTGGTAGAGCATGCATGCATCAGCCGTGCGGGGCGTGGGTGCATCAGCCGTGGGTGCATGGATTCGGCGGAGCGTGCATGTGTCAGCCGTGGACGCATGAACATAGTGGGACGTGGGTGCATCAGTTGTGGGTGAATGGACACCGCAGGGTGTCCCCGTGGGTGCACAAACACAGCGAGCTGTGCATCAACCGTGGCTGTAGTCATCATCTCTGGGCACACTACCCAGACGGGCTGTGCTTATGTCCCCAGTGAGCGAGTGGCCCGGGCAGGGAGTGCATGCGTTGCCCAGGGGCATGTAGCCCAGCTGGGACTTACATGGCCCACTGTTCGTGGGTCTGGCCTGTGAGTGTGTGGCCAAGCAGATCCTGGTCTTAGAGTGGAGGCACGCTCAGCTCAGGCTCTGCTACGTGCACCTCTGCTTGCTGTAGGTGCTGTGCTTGTATGGCTCTGCTGTGACTGGGTGCCCGTTGGGAGACATCCAGCTGGTGCCAATGCTGGGTTGCTCACAGAACCAATGCTGCCCATCTCTTGGATGAAGTTTCACATCCAGGCACAGGTGTGCTAGTGGAGGGAGCCCTGCCTTGCCTCGAGTGTTAGCAGCCCCTGGCAGCAACCTCTTCTCCTACTGGCACTGCTGGAGGGATCCCCAGGGGTCCTAGGCATGTTGCAGGCTGGGAACCCGGCTCTGAGCTCCTGGTTTCTACCATCAGCAGAGAGCACTGTTCAGTCATTGTTTGGCTTGACTAGAGGCATTTCTCCTCTGGACACAATGCCCTTGCCAGTTCCTTGTGGCGTGGCCAGGTTCAGTGTCTGTCTGTTTAGCATGTCTCAGCACCTATCTTTCCAGAGAGGCAGGCTTGTGTAAGCAGCAGTACTCCATCTGGGAGCAGGGGTGTCACAGGCACTGCCTAAGCTATATCAGGAGACCTTGGAGAGGCAGTGCCCAGCCCAGCCACAGCCTTCCTGATGCCTTCCCCTGTGTGCTAGGGAGAGCTCTGGAGGTGTGCAGGGCTCTGGGGGCCTCCTGCTGTATCAACAGGCAGGTTTGAAGATCCCCAGTAGCTGAAGCAAGGCCCTGGAGCCCCAGGGTCTTCTCTGCTGTCCCTCTTAGGAGTGAATTCTCCATCCCTGTGCAGTGAGCCCAGTCTGCCCATCCTTGATGACAGAGTTGCAAACCCCACAAGCTCTCTGCTCCCTCCCGTGAAAAGCAAGCATCTTTTCTCCAAAATTTCTATTTCCTTGTGGGACTGCCCTACTGGAGCTGAGGGTGAGCCCTAGCCTGAGTCTGCCGTGGTGCCAGACCCCTCGGGTTCTGCTGTGGAAGTGTGCTGGAGGCAGGAGGCAGCCAGCTCCTGCCATGCTCCACTTCTTGCCTCTCACTCACATTTCATGGGGCTGTGACCCATGGGCTCACTTCACTCAGAGCCCTACAGCAAGACGTGCAGCAACTTGAGCCCAGCAGCTGGAGTTTCAAGGACAGCGCTGAGCAAATGTGTCCCTGGGGTCACCTCGTCTGTATTGTGCACTAGCATAGCTGTCTCCAAGGCAGAAACATGCCCTTCTAAGAGCTGCGGGGACTTGGATCCTCTGGGCGAGCCTGGCTCTTACCTTCACCCAGCAGTCACCCTCCACACCTCTCTCTGCCAGCTCTTCCCCTGTGCTGACGGAGGCTGTCACCATGACGCTCACCAAAGGCTCCTTCACCTACTCCAACGGGGAGGAGTACCGCGGCGAGTGGAAGGAAGGTGAGACAGGGCAGGAAACGATGGTGCTGCCGGTGCTGGGGGCCAAGCAGCACCACATCCCACTCCAGCACCGTGCCAGGGTGGTTCCTGCCTCCATCAGGCCAGCGCTGCCCATTTCTGCCCTTGCCTAGGTCGCAGGCACGGTGTTGGGCAGCTGACGTTTGCCGATGGCACCACTTACGTGGGGCACTTTGAGAATGGGCTCTTCCACGGCTGTGGTGTGCTTACCTTCTCCGACGGCTCCAGGTGAGCGTGGTTACCCCCTGTATAGACCCTCCTGGGCATCCCCACTTGCCGCAGTGGGGGGGCTGCTGCCTCAGAGCTTCCTCCCACGCAGGTACGAGGGGGAGTTTGTGCAGGGCAAGTTCAGCGGCGTGGGCGTGTTCACTCGCCGGGACAACATGACCTTTGAGGGCGAGTTCAAAGGCGGGCGCGTCTACGGCTTTGGTGAGTGCCCAGCAGCACGGTGCCCCCGAGTGGCTCCAGCTCACCGTAACCCCGTCCTGCTCCAGCCCTCTGACTCTGCTGGGTGCTGCTCCCTGCCCCTTCACTCCTAGCCCTTCTCTTTCCTCTTCAGGTCTCTTGACCTTCCCCGATGGCTCCCACGGGGTGCCCCGCAACGAGGGCTTCTTTGAGAACAACAAGCTGCTGCGGCGGGAGAAGTGCCCAGCCATCATCCAGAGGGCGCAGGGTGCCTCCAAGTCTGCCCACAACCTGACAGCGTGACGGTGTCTTGCGTCCCCTCCTGTCGCGGCAGTCGCTGGGTACTGGCTGGCCCCGCCATCCCCAGAGAAGGGATGTGGCAGTGCTGCGTGCCCCCCTTCCCTCCATCCTTACCAAGTTCCCCCTGCCAAAACTGCCCCTGCTAGGGGGGACAGGCCCTTTTGCCCTCCACCCAAGTGCCCCGGGGCAGCCGTGGTGCCTTCTCTCTCTGGCTATAGCCCTGGCACCTGCCGGAGCAGCGAGGGAAGAGTGTGGCCAGGGCTCAGCCCCTCTGCCCCTCAGGAAGGCTGTGGACCACCAGTGCCGCTAGCCTGCTGCACAGGATGGAGCAGGGGTGTAGGGGCTGGGGCTGGGCCCTGGCCCCCACTGTCAGGATGCCTTGGCTAGGAGATGCTGGCTGGACCACATACCCATGGAAGGGCAACTCCTGGCCCTTTTGGCTATCCTGGTCCCAAGGTAGAGTGGCCACCTCAGGCACTCCGTGGCCTGCACCTTGAGCTCTGGATGATTGGCCAGGCCCCCATATTTCCTGGACAGGGTATCATCATGCCTCAAGCCTGCTCTTGAGGCCAGCTGATGGGCTGTGTTTCCCTCATCCTTGTGCCAATGCCATCTGTCTTCTGCCTCGGGGACATCTGCAGTAATATCCCAACTGAGGGGAACCAGGAGATGCCCAGCCTGACTCTTGTCTGCTGCACACTGAGGGCAGGCAGGAAGGATGGCAGGCAAGGAGCAGGGCTGACTGGCTGGAGTCCAGGATGAGGGGCATGAACAGGGCTGTGGGAGATGCCAGGGCTGGGGCAGGGGGCCTGAGCAGGGCAGGCATGGATAGGTGCGTGGCAAGGGACAGGAGCCACACAGCTCTTTGTGCCCTGTACGTGTCCTTCATCTGCCCTGGGTGCCCACCTTCACCCCAGTGTGGGCTGGCTGGCTGCAGAGTGGGGCTCCTGGCAGCCCTTACAGCTCAGTGGTGGGCTGCAGGAAGAGCATGTCCCATGTGCCCACACCAGTCCTGTCTGTGCCTTGCCATGACCCTGCCTTGTGCTGCCGCCTGCACGGGCCTCAGCTGAGTAAACCACGTTGCCAAACACCTGGGCTGTGTCCTTCTTGCTGGGAGCCAGGACTGGGTGGTGCTTGCTTATGTGGGCAGGACTGGAAACACGGAGTGGGGGGCAGCAGGTTTATTGCTGGCTCACAGCATGGGTATCCATCCCTCCAAGTGGGGACAGCAGCACCCTGGAAGCTGTTGAATGGCCAGGGGGCACAGGGGTGACTGGGGGATGTTGGATGTCCACCCCACTTGCTCTGCCCAAGGCATCACTGTCCAGCAGGAAGGAGCAAGATGGATGGCTTTCTCCTGGCCACATCCCCTACCTTTGGGGTCACTGGCTCTGGTGCCTTTCCAGGCTGGAGAAGGAACCCTTCACAACCAGCCGTTGGTGCTGAAGGCGCTCCTCAGCTCCTCAACCTGGGCGGGGCTCAGCGGGGCCAGAGGTGTGCGGCAAGGTCCTCCGTAGTAGCCAAACCATTCCATGGCTTTCTTCAATCCTGGGATCCCGAACCGGCGGGTGACCTACGGGAGGCAGGGTGCGAGGCCATGCCGACTCCATTGAGAGAGAGCAGCCTGCTACGAGAGCTCCTGCACCAGCACCGGGTGGGGCTGCAAAGCTGAGCAGGGTGGCTGCAGCTCCCCCCAGCAAAGTATCTGCAGTGGGGTGGGGGACCCTGGGGAGGAGCAGCTCTTCGTTCCATCACTGCCTATAAATAGTCAGTAAAGGCTCCCATGGAGCGGCAGGCAGGCAGGCAGACGCTGCCAGTAGATATGTGGTTCCTGGCAGAGCAGGGCTGGCATTTCTCTGCCACCTCCCATCTGGCTCAGCTCACCAGCTGGGTGCTGTGCCATTCTGTCCCATCGGCCCACCCCCAAGGACTTCCATCAGCTCTGCCATGGTGCAGGAATCCCACCCTGCAACCCCAGGGGTGCCACCTGCTCACCGCCATGTTGGGCTCAATGAGCCGGTGTTGCAGGTCACGGGCCTCCTGCCAGCAGCCCTCACGGCACAAGTGATCCAGCTGGCACAATGCATCCCCCAGGACATTGGCAAGGGCACAGACACCCCCAGAGGCACCTGGGGACACCAGGGAACCTTGGCAACCAGCTTGGCACAATGTGTTCAGCTAGCACATCCCAAGCATTGCCACCACCCCTCACCAGCCAGCCCCAGCCCAGCTGCCAGTCCCAGCCAAGTACATCTAAGGCAGAATCCCATGGCCCCAGCTGAGCAGGGGCAGCAGCACCTACCTAGGACATAGCTTGCCAGCAGAAAGCTGGCTGATCCTGCCAGCACCTGGAAATCCTCCTGCCATGTCTTGTGGACCATCAGTCCCATACGACTAATCTGGGGAGAAACAGGTTGTGCCCTGGGACGAGCCTCGCCCTGGATCCCCCCACCATGGGACTTGTGTGGCATCTCCAGGGGCAGGGGAAGGGCTTTAAGTCCCAGCTTCACATTCCCAATTTGGAGCCAGGTTTAGTGGCAGCCAGCCCTGGCAAAACCTTGTCCCACTCACGTCCCCACCACTGTCTTTGATCCCAACGATGTTGGGGTGTTGAGCCAGGATGAGGACAGCCTCCAGGGGCAGGTCCAGGCCTGTGTTGGCAGGGACGCTGTAGAGCACCACAGGGATGGGAGATGCATCGGCGACCTGAGGGAAGTCAGGGAAAGCTCAGAAACTGGGGTGGGTCAGATATGTGAGGGATGCGTTCCCCATCCTAGTCTCCCAGCTGGTGTTACCAGCAGGCATTGGGCATGGCTCACCTCTGTGTAGTGCTGGACCAAGGCAGTGCTGGTCATAGCCCCCCGGTAATAGTAGGGTGTCACGACCAGCGCCACATCGGCCCCTGCCTCTGCCATGCTGACAGTCAGCTTGATAGTGGCCTGGGTGGCTGGGGAGGAGGCAAAGCAGTGAGAAATGACTCAGGGGACACACATGGCCCCTGCACTGCCCACATGGGCACTCACATTCGCAGCCTGAGCCGGCCAGCAGCAGGCGGTCCCTGGGAAGAGCCTGGCGCACACATCTCACCACATCCAGCCGCTCATGAGCTGCCAGGTAGGGGTACTCCCCGTTGGAGCCTAGCACCACCAGCCCTGAAACACAAGCATGAGAAGGACAGTGCTGGACACAGGAGCAGGGTGTCCATGGGACAGCCATTCCTGTCCTCTCCACGCCTCACTTTCCGGTGAGTATTACACAGGAACAGCCGAGTGCCCACTCCCTTGGGCCAGAAGGCTCCTGCAGGTGCCCCAAAAAGCCCTGGGCTCCCCCACAAAGGGCTTATGTGGGTATGTGCCCCCTAGATGGCAGTGCCCTCCTTCACTACGCTGAGGACTGGTGATACTGTCCCCCTGCAGTGCTGGTTTGAGCAGCCTGCTCCAGACAAAAAGGGGTAAAATAACAACACTCGCACAGAATTGGAAGTTAAATAGAAGTAATATTTACAGAAGCAGATAAAAATGCAAAATGTAATAAGGGGAAAAGGATATATACAACTCAGCAAAGGCACTGTTCCCCCCAGGCCAGACCCAAGACAGGCCATGTTGTGCAGCAAGAAATGATCTCTCCTGATGACTAGGATCTACCTCCCACACAGCAAGCCCTAAGAAAGTTAGGAACACAGAGCAAGAAGCGAGGGAGAAGAAAAGAGAGAGCACTGACTGGAAGCTCACCTCCTGATATAAGGAAAATGCAGGATAAGGAATGGGATAACAAATTGCTCCCTATCCCCATGGACGAGCTTTCTTTATGGTTTTGCAATACTCTCTAACCTACAGCACCTACCTGAGCATCCCAGTGCATGCCATGCCATGGACTAAGCATGCCACCTGCCTGCCTCCAGCCCCAAGAAACCAACCCACACAACACTGCTAACATAGCATTAATTGATGCCCACAGCCAGGGTGTGCCACCCTGTCCCCATCTGGGGCACACAGACCCCTTCCTAGCAACCCTGCTAGCACCACAGACACAAACAGGCCACCTTCAGCCCAGCATTGCTGTGTTCTGCCCTGGCATCTTGGGCTCTCAGGCAGGGTTCTGTAGGCCATGTCATGCCTTTTCCTGTCCCTGTCCCTGCAGCCAGGCAAGACCTGGACTCACAGCCTGATCAGAAGAGAGGAGATCCAGCGCACATCCCTGTGACTTCCAGCCTCTCTCTGCAGGCCCTCCCACCACTACATTTGTCACTGGCAGTCGCCAGACACACATCCTCTTGCTCTGGATCCATGTGGGTGTGCACAGGGTAGGCACAAGCCTGCAGCTCTGTGTGGAGGATCCGTGCAAGCCTGAACATGAAGAGTGTGGATGCAAGCATGCACTGGAGCGTGGTACGGGTGTGCCAAGGATGCGCGTGTGCCTGGGCACTTGCTGGGCGAAGGGCCCCAGCTGGATCACCCGAGGGGCTGCCAGCCCTGGAGCAAAGTCCAGCTGGAGGCTGAACACCCTTGGGAAGCTGGCAGGCTGACAGCGTGCTGCTGCCCAGCCCCCCTGATAGGCAGGGATCTGGCAGGAGCCTGCAGGGAGAGGAGCAGTGGGCAGCGCAGGGCTTACCTCGGAAGGGGATGCTGGCATAACGGCGCAGGTTTCCCTCCAGCTGGACATAGTCCACCTCCAGCATAGCAGAGAAGGGGGTGGCAAGAGGTGGAAAGATGCCTCTGAGGTCGAGTGTGTGTCCCGGTCCCGGAGGGGTGCTGAGCCTCTGGCACTGCCTAGAGGCTGTCCAACACAAAGCTGCAAGGGCACGCCGGAGGGGTGAGGTGAGGTGGGTGCTGAGTGCCATGGTGGCTGGGTGCTGCTGCTGTCTGTGCTGCCTGGCCTGCCGACGGGCTGTTAATGTTTGATGAGGCATGTGAGGGACCGGATACTTGGTTGAGCAGACAACATGGGGGGTGGTACTAGGTGAGCTCAAAATGCTCTCTCTCCTCCAGAAGCTGACTGTAGAAGATCAGCATCCCTCTGAGTGAGCCCTGGCCAACTCAAACGTGCTTTCCCTTCTGCTTGACAGTCGTGCCAGCCATCCCCCTATCATCTACATGGCTGGGCTGCAGGGTCAGGTTGGGACTGGGCATTTCAAGGAGCCCTGGGATTATGGGCAGGACCCACCAGTTCTGGTTGTTGGTGTACAGTGTCCTGTAAACGGGTGAGTGAAGTAATTTCTAGGTAGAGAGCAATGAGCACTGTCCTTGGCACAAGTGATCGGGCTTGCAAAGGGGCCACTGTGTCCCCATGTTATGGCTCCAGCAGGGAATGCAGGAGAACAAGCATCCATCCAGCTTTGTGGAGTGGCTGCTTGTTCTCCCCAGCACAACATCAGTCTTCAGCACAGCATGGATTAGGGTTGAATTCTCTGTCGTGTGGTTTCCTTCCCTGAGACTGTCTAGGGGAGACTTCAAAGCACTGCAAGCAACCAGGGCATCCCTGCAGTGAGAAATCCTGCCCTTGGCCCACATGACCATGGTGTCACTGATACTGAGTTTCTAAGGTAGGAGGCACTTCCACACTGCTGGATAACCCAGCTTCCTGGATAACCCAGCTTCCCCAGCTCCATCACCTGCGGCACAAGCCAGCCAGCTCACAGCCCACTGGAGCCAAATGCTGATCTTTGCTGGCATTTATTGATACAGGCAAGTCTCAGCTGGATCTTGTTCCTTGGAGCTGAGCCACATCCTTAGTCTCTGCCTGATGCTTTCATGCAGGGACTTCCATCTCGCCTTGTGGCTGCTCCTTGGTCTCCAATGCCTGGCGTGTGTCCACTTGCCACTGCTGCACCAGATCTGTCGGAGTCTTGCCAGCCTGCGAGAGTGGGCAGAGAGAGGCTGGTGCCAGGGTTGCACAACACTATGGGGCAGCAAATGGGTTCGGTGCTGGCCCCTCTGATCACCTGGTTCTTGGCCATCATGTCAGCCCCGTGCAGGATCAGCATTTTGATGATCTTGTAGCGACTGAGCCGTGTGGCATCATGCAGCGCCGTGTCACCTTCCTGCGAGAGATACTGCCTGGTCTAGTTCTGGGGACAGACAGCCCCTGCCTGTCCCCACCATTGCTCCTTGGCTCCCCACACACCCACGTCCCTTGGGGGAGGGTGCCTGCCCCAGCCCTAGCTGCACTTGACAGCACCTACATGAGTGTGCATATGTCTAGGTGTGTCCTGCTGCGGGTGTGGGGACCCCCAGACAGGTCAGCCAAGGGAGGGGGTATCAGTGCTGCCCCTCCAGTGCTGGGTGTGTGGCTGCAGTACTCACCCTGTCTGGGGAGTTGATGTCCACTCCACAGTGGATGAGATGCTCCACAATGTCAAGGTGCCCGGTCCTGGTGGCCACATGGAGGGGTGTGCTGAGAAGCTTGAGGGGGGAGAAGATGAACACCAGAAGGGATCAGCATACATTCCTGCTGACTCAACACAGGGCCAGCCCAGGCCCTTCAGCACAGCACTCCTGGGACCTGCCCTGCACACCTTGTCCTTCAGGTTGAGATCTGCCCCGTGGTTCTGCAGCAGCTTGACAGCATCCAGGTGCCCACCTCGGCAGGCCCAGTGCACGGCAGTGCAGTCCAGCTGAGCATACACAGCCATGTCACAACAGGGGACACCTCCACTCTGTGTGTATCTCCCACCCCAGCCAGTTCCTGAGCCCAGGCTGAGCCAGCAGAGCCCTTCCCGTGACCACCTCAGTGGTGGGGACAGTGCTACCCTGCCTCAGTGTTACCTAACCCTGCTGTTGCTCCATCTGTGCCAAGCCAGGAGACTCAGACCAGCATGGAGCTGGGGGCAGGATCCCGCCTCACCCGGTCCCTGAAGTCCACGGTGGCCCCGCTGTCCAGCAGCTTACTCAGGATGTCCATGTGTCCCTCCAGAGAGGAGCGGTGCAGGGCTGTGCGGTGGAACTGGGGGGATGAGCTGCCGCATCAGTGGCCAGATCAATCCTGCCACAGCCCAGCCCGGTGTCGAGGGCACCAGCCCTTGCCGGCAGGCATGGTGGGGCACGGCGGCAGGACACAGGGGTGCACAGGGGTGCACAGGGGTGCTCTTGGCAAGCTACCTCATCACATGTGTCTGGGGGGCCACCGTCTGCCAGAAATTTCTCAATGACGCGCATGTTTCCCTGGACAGCAGCTCGCAGGAAGATCTCCGGCTCCACAGGACCCTCCTGGCAGCAGGGTGGGCTCAGGGCTGGGGCATCGCAGGGGCACAGGCAAGGGGACAACACAGGAGACCCCCTGCCCTGATTCCCAGGGAAGTCCCTGGCTGGCAGGGTGACCCACGGGCTGGCCTGCGAGGGCTCCAGTCCCTGTCCCAGCAGCTCCCCTCCCACATCCCAGGACCTCCCGACATACAATCTCCAGGGGCTCAGGTGGGGGAGGAGGCTCAGGTGTGGCTGCCCGCTCCTCCCGGCGCTGCCGGCGCTGCTTGCGGAGCTCGATGAGGCGCTGGATGCTCCCCACGTCGATGATTTCCCGCCGCAGGTCCACCGAGCTTTTCCGTACCCGCTCTTGGCCCTGGGGAGGACAGACAGTGCCCTGTTTGCCTTTTTGCCCCCAGCCCCCCCGTGACCCCCTGGACCCTGTCCCCTCTCACCTTGATGGCCTCGAGGCCGCGGTTCCTGGGGCCACCGAGTTTCTCCTCCTCCAGCTCTGGTGTGCTCATCCGCTCCACGGCCGGTGGCTCCCGTGCCCCATCCTCTTTGAGTCGCTGCATGGGCACAGGGGTGAGGCATGGTCCTGGTTGGGCATGGAGCAGTCCCACCACCTCCCTCCCGAGCCTGCTGGTGGAGGTGGCTCTAGATATGGCTTGCAGCTTGTCTACAGGATGTCCAGCAGCCCTCAGACTTGCTTGCCCACCTGCCTTTCTTGGCAACCTGGGCACCTGCCTGCTGCTTGGCTCTGCCCTATGGGCACAAGCTCCCATGCTGGGAACCCGAGAGCCCTTGGCCACCTTTCTACATGCCCAGGGATAGCATGGTCGGTGCCAGCCTCCTCACAACTGAGTCTTTAAGGATAGACACAGTGCCAGGTGGATCCCTCTGCCCCATGGACCTACCTTCTCTTCTTCTTCCTCCTCTGCCAGCTTCTGTTCAATGAGCTCCTTGGCCCGTTCCACGTCCAGCTCCATGTCTGCCTGCATTGCACAGCCCTGTGTAGGATGTGGCCTTTTCTCCTCACCACCACGAGCAGGGCCTGGACCTGGCTCCCAGTGCTGCCGGCAGCTCCACTGGCTGCACAGCTTTATGCCGCTGGCCCCTCTGTCCCACAGCCCAAGGGCACCAACAGCTGTGGCTGCTCCACATGACTGGGGCAGCTTTGCCATGAGCTCACCCTCCTGCTTTCTGGCGGCCCTAGTTCACCTCCCCAGCCCCACACCCTCTTAAAGAGACCCCCTTCCCCTCTCTCCAGGCTGCCTGGCACCCCTGTGCTGGGTGTGAGGACCTGAGGTGCATGAACTCTGCAGCAGTCAGTCTGGAGAAGCTGGGAAGAGTGGGATCATGGTCCGGGGTTGCCCCACGTAGCCATGCCACCCACTCTGGGCAGCCAGGATGCTCCCCATGGCTCCTATCACCCATCTCCATGCAAGCAGACACTCCAGCACCCACTAATATTGCCCAAGGCTTCCTTGCACCCCAGAGATGCAATGCCCACCACAAAGGAAGGTGATTTGGGTCCTCTAAAACTCTGAGCCAGCAGCAGGCAGCACATGATGCCAGGAGCCACAGTACATCTGCACCACTTTGGAGGATGACTTCAGGTGCAGAGCGTCCCAAGCAGCCCTGCCAGGATCCTGGCGACTGCCTGACCTCGTCCACCACACACAAGCAGCTTGGCAGTGGGACCAGCCTCACGCGGGCCAGCCAGCAAAGTCGGCAGCTATTCCTGGAAGTGGAGACATTGTTCAGACCCTCTGGGATTTGTTCTCCCCCTTTGTAAGATGAGGCCAGCACTGCCATATGCTGGGACAGTTAATACACTGGGCACCAGCCCCCAGCACAGGACGTGAGGGTAGAACAGATGGGACATGTCACTGTCACTACTCAGGGGAATTCCCAGGGCCACCCTTGGGTGCCCTGTCCCATGAGTGCCACAGCTTCTGGCTGAAGAGAAGCACTGTTTTCACCAGGACAGGCAATGGTGGCCACAAAGGTGGTCCTGGGACCATCCCTTTCTGTGGGCTGTTTCACCTAGCCCCATGGCAGACAAACTGAAACCTCTGGAGGGCAAGCACCTGGAAAGGGATGTGATGGCTCCATACATGCAAACAACCAGGACAGCAATGCCAGCTGTGCTGGGGAAGGGTCCACGGAGGAGACAAGCCAGGGCTGGCAGGGTAGCACTAGGGAGCAGAGCTGGGGCACTCAGGCTCTTCCTTGCCACCCTGCCAACATGGGAGGCAGACAGGCATTGGGACCCATGGCAGTGGGTGACAGTCCCCTTAGCCTACTGCAGAGCACAGAGGAATGATGAAAAGGCTTTATTGATAAATACAGACTATGTACAGTGGGGAGACATCTCCACCCAGCCCAGCACTCTGGGGCCTCCTGGCCAGGGGAGCTGGAGCCCAGCAGGTCACAGCCTCTCCCTGCCAGCACAACCCAGCAGTGAGGTCCTGGCCTTGATAACCACCCCAGAGACATTTGGTCTTGAACCTCCTGAAGGAAATGCAGTTTGTGCCTGTGTGCCAGCCAACAGGGATCACTCCAGCAGCACAGCCCCACGCAGACCTTCCTGGGGGTCACTTGAACGGAGGGGTCTGCTTTGCAGGAAAGTAAGGGCTGCCTTAGCTCTGTCAGGGCTGAGATGCAGCACGGGGCATCCCCAGAGGTGCCACTTCCCCCTAGCCCCCTGCCCTCTCCCAGCATCTAGTGCAGAGGCGTCTCAGTTCCTGGACGTCAGGGGCTGGTTGACAATCACTTGCACAACAAAATCCTTCTGGATCTTGGTCTCTTGCAGCCGTGTGCGGTCAGTGAGCAGCTTGCCCGAGAAGAACCAGCGCTGCCAGGACAGGTCGATGCCTTCCTGCGCCTGCAGCTGCTTCTTCAGCTGCCCAATGGTGTCGCCCATGCTGGCGTTGAGGCGCAGGTCCTTGCCGGTGGAGAGCCGCACCTTGAGAGCAAACTCCCGTCGGGTGTTGGGCAGGGGCTCCACTGGCTCTGCTGCCGTCTCCTCACTTCGCTCCAGGATCAAGTTGACAGGCGGTGCCAGGCAGTAGACAGGCAGCTGGTACCGGTTGCCCAGCTCATCGTAGCACTCTGTGAGGGACCCTGCAGATAGCAGGATGAGATACTGTCAGTTGACATCCCCATGGTCCACCCCAGGCAGTGGCATGGACCGGTTTTTGGCCCCCTTGGCTGGGCTCAGCTGTGGGTCTGGCAGCTGGGAACACCTCCCCGGCTAGGAACCCCTCAACGTACCCAAATAAGAGACACTTAGCATCCACTCCACCCACACTCCCCAGTGCCACCCCTCACCATGAGGCAGGGTGATGCTGGCTCCGTCAAGGATGGCCTGGGCCAGGCTGTGGTCGTTGGCTTCCACGGCATAGGCAGCTGCCTTCAGAGCATCCCAGATCTCCTTGCGGCCCTCAAAGGCAGGTGCTGTGTCCCAGAACTCATCCCGCTTGCTGCGCAGCTGCCCGTCTGTCATGGGGTAGTCGCTCTTCCACTTGGGTCGCTCCTTCTTCAGGGGCTCATTGCGGCCTGCAGTGGGGTAGGGCGTTCAGCCAAGGCACACAGCTCCCTTGGGCCCCGAGCCCCCCGTTTCAATGGCTCCTGGGGACCCCTTGCAGCATGCACAGCAGTGTCTGAGGGACCATCCTGCCCAGCACAGCCCCCAGTGCTTCCAAGGGCAGCATAGCTAAACTTAGCCCTGCCCAAGGTCCCACTGGCCCTACAGCAGCTACCCCAAGTGACAGCCCTTGCACCCAGGAAGAGACAAGAGCTCCTGTCCCCATGCTAGGGGGATCAGGCCCTGCCTCATGGGGTGGCTGCAGGACCTCATGTTCCTCTGAGGCAGAGCAATATTTATAGCTGGGGGAATTAGCCAGGAAATAAGCTGGTGAGTTGGAGAGGGAAGGGGATTATGGGGGCTGAGCTGCAGTCCTGGCAGAAGATGGAGGAAAAAACAGACTTCACTGTCCTCTCTGCCCACCCCAGGATGGCAGAGACCAGCAGACAGCAAGACAGCCTTCCCAGAGCATCAGGGTGGCGAGGGGCACTGCTGGCATGGGGAGCTGCCAGCCCACAGAAGCCCCAGCAATGGGCCAAACTGAGCTGTCTCTCCATTAAACAGCTCTCAAACGTTCCCAGGGAGCTCCAGCAGCCAGCACTGCCCAGGGGTCTGGGCCACATCACTCTATCCTCTCTGCACTAAGCTGCAGCCTTGTGAGAACAGTCCTCTCCCATCAGCCCCACAGTTAAGCTGGAATCGTGGGGCAGGAAGGAGCTGTTGTCACTCCCAGCTGAGCTGGGGACAATGAGTGACAACAGCTCCTTCCTGCCGCCACTCTCCCTGTGGCAGTCAGCCAACACCTTTCCTGCAGGGACAGGACACGAGGGATGTGAAGCCCCAGCCAGGCAGGAAGGATGCCTGTGCCCGCACAGTGACCTGCTGTGCAAGGGGATGCCACACACCTCTGCTGCTGGGGACAGCCACCAATGCCAGCTGCAGGCTGAACCACGTTCCTCAGGCAGCTTTTCCTGGGCAAGTGTGTGGATGACACAAGGCACTGCATTGTCCCGCCCCATCCAAGACCAGTAGAGCCAGCACAGGATCCGCTTTCCCAGCAAAGCACCCAGCCTAGAGCTGGACACAATGTGTGTCACACACCCCAGGAATCTCCATGGGGCACAGCAGCTCAGCTGCCCCAGGGCGGGACACTAAGCATCCCTGATGGCAGCATCCTGCCAGCACCCGCAACCCTGGAAGAGTGAGGGCAGCTGGCTGCAGCCAGCACTGCCAATTCAGCAGTCACGGTGCTGGGCAGGGAGGGATTTGCAGCACCACAGGACAGAGCAAGGTCACAGGCAGCACCTGCCCCGGGATGGTGGTGGAGCATTAGCAACCACAGTCAGCCTGCAGGACGTGGCCAGGACCGTGTCTCCACAATGCTGTGGCTACCAGGCCAGGGCAAGCATTCTTTTAGCTGAGACTGTGATGCACACCAGGGCTCTCAGCTGTCACCCTCCTAGCTCTGCTTGCAGCAAAGCAAAGAGGCTGGCCAAAGAGAGACAGTAGGTTCTGAGGCATGGGGCCCAGCCACAGCAGGCACAGGCGGTGGCCACCCGTGCAGGCAGGCATGCCCAGGTAGGTAGAGGCTAAGCCGTATCTATTTATTGCTGCTGCCCAGTCAGGCCCCACAGTCTCTTCTAATCACCTCCTGCCACTCTATTCCTGGCCCCTTGTGCAACTCTCCACGGCAGCGCTGCCGGACAGGTCCGGCCACTCATGCACCCAGACCTGAGCCAACAGGATCTGGCTGGCAGCCCACCTGTGTCCTGCCTTGTGCCTCCAGCACCCTGCCTGCAGTTCAGTCCCCCTACAGTGCCCTGCTGTGGTGACCCCAGGCAGAAGGCTGTGCCCTGGAGGATTGTCTGCTGAGCGCTTGCTCCCTACCCAGCTGTAGCCCCAGGCAGCCCCAGCTTGTGAGTTCTGGAGGCCAGATGAGTCCCACAGAAGAGGTCAGCCAGACGGCACACAACATTGCTTTCAGCAGTGCTGGCTGGTTCCCTGCTGGGCCAGGCAGGGTTGCATTGATGCATGCCACCAGCATCCCCCGCTCCTGATGGCCACTTCGAGAGCAACACTGTCACCTACTGCTGGGAGCCCAGTCAGGACCACTCTGCGGGGGATCACAGTGAGACAGGGCAGGAGCCAGCTGGGCTGCTTGGCAGGACAGCGAACCCCTCCCCGCTGACGGCAGGTTCTTGCGTGCTGGGGCCTGCCAACCTAGGGTAGTGTCCTTGTATTGAGGGCAGCTGTAGTCTTACTTCATCCCGCACCACACGCTAAATGGTTCCCATGGGCTGGTGGCACTACACAAGCAAAGGCACCCCAGCACAGGGGACAGTCCCACGCTCCCAGGAAGGGACATGCTGCAAGAAAGCAGAAGCCAGGGGCACCGGGGTACCAGAAGGGAACTGCGACCCATTCCAGGAAAGCCTGGCAGGGAGCAAGTAGTTGGTGATGGAGAGACAAGCTTCGCACAGCCTGCTGCTGCCTGGCACAGGACAGAACAGGGATCCAGACGTTGGGATTCGTCCCCCCGCACACTCTTCCTGCTCCTCCTCTCCCGCCGCCTACCACCGCTTTGCCATAAACAGAGTAATTACCGGCTGCGATTGCATCGGGTGGGGAAGCGAGGGGAAGGCGGGTGTGATTCACTCCGCCGGCCCACGTCCCCTTCGCCCGCCCATCTCCGTGGCTCCAGGGACCCTCCAGGGCAGCATCCTGTCAGGGTTTTTGGCTGCTGGTAACTCTGGCGAAGTGCAAGGACGTACCAGCATCGCCCCCCCATCCCGCGTCTGGACCCCAGGCACCTTCCGAACCCCCTAAAGAGTGGGTACGAGACTGCCAGTCGACAGCAGCCCAGCGTACTGGCATCGCTGAGCCGCGGCAGCGACCCAGCAGTGAACAAGAGGCGGCGCGCAGGGGCACACTGCCGAGTCCCAACCGTGGATATTCGCCGCCTTTAAGAGCTCCTGGGCAGCCCCTCCCTAGAAAGAACCGGGAACCGGCGGGGCCGGGCAGGACGCACTATGCACTCTGACCTTGCAAAGCCCCAGAGTGCCAAGGCAGAAGCTGTGATGCTTTCGGGACGGCACACCCGACCAGACTTCCACGGTGCTTGAGAATGCCCATAGGCACAGAACGGCTCCCGGGGGTGTGCAAAAGACAGCCTTCTCCCCGCCCACGGACGGTGCCCCTCCGATGCCGAGACTCCTCCCGCGCACGCCACCGTCAGAAGTACATAAGACCTCCGGTGCTCGCGACCCCATCCGTGCCCAGGCGGGACAGCCTCGGCGGGCTCGGCCCTACTCACCTGCTCGCTTGCGGGGGTTCCCGGCGGCGGGCCGCTCCCGGCGCTGCCGCCCCACGCAGCCGCCCATGGCAGGGCTCAACGGCGGCGGTGCTCGGCATGGGGCCGGACCGGCTCCGCGCTGCGCCCGACCACGGGGCCTGGCACCGTGCAGCCCGGCTCTGAGTGCCGGGGCCACCCCGCCGCCGGAGACACCCCGCGCCGCGCCCCGCCTCCCCAGGTGTGCATGTGACCGCCCG
>VWZI01007268.1:381198-408879 GCA_013396835.1 Psilopogon haemacephalus | reverse complement strand
GCTGGCTGTGGGTTTGTGAGGCAGGCTGTGGGTCAGGTCTGTAGGGTAGGGTTTAGGACAAAGAACGGAGTAGGGCGCGGCAAGATGTGAGGGCGTGGGACAGCGTGGCCGTGGGCTGTGAATCCGAGGCGTGAGGCTGCGGTGTGGAGCAGGGCAGAGGGGAATGGGGAGGGCCTGCAGCCGTGAGCTGACCATCCAAAGGGGGGGTAGGACTAGAAGCTGTGAGGCAGGCGTGAGCTGGGGTGAGGGGCTTTAGAGGTGAGGACGAGGTAGGTAGCGGGGTTGTGGGAAGTTGGGGTGAAGGCAGAGTTGTGGGGTTTAGAGATGGGGTGGAATTGAAGGTGTTAGGTCTGCTGATGGTGTCAGGGGCTGTTCTGGAACAGAGGAGAGTACTGCGTGGCGTGTGTGAGCTGATGGGAACATCATACTGCAAGCTCTGGCACTGGGTGAGGGAGCTGTTGGATGTGGTTGGCTGGAGAGTGACCGTGGCTGGGTAGTGGAGAAGCTGCCAGTGGGGAAAGAGCTCCTGGCCTTGCCAAAATGCTGCAGGAGATAAATGATGTGCTGGTTTCACTAGCTCCTGTTTCTGGGGCCCAGGCTCTAACAGCCCTAACTGTAGTTTCTTCTCATTTCCTGGCAGTGCCTAAGGCATTTTGTTTCCTTGGGTAATTTGAAGTAGTAATTTTATTACTTTGTTACATCAGGGAATTTGTAGCTTCAGGAACATACAGGGATGAGGTGAGATGTTCGTGTTTCTGGATAGTGGCTTCAGTGTGTTGGAAAGATGTTGAGAGACTAGAGAAGGACTATCTAGGTTTGATTACTTACAGACCTTTCCCAAGACTGATGGATTGTGAACTGATCCATGGTACCTTGACGGTGAGACGAGCTGGCAAAACAGGAAGGTAGCCTAATGGTCCATGTAACACAGAGTGAAGAAAACGCCAGGGAAAATTTGAGTGTGACATGCAAGATGTTGTAAAAGAGTTGCACAAAGCCTTTGGCATATGAGGGTTAGACGGGAAAGATAACCTTCCAGCAGCTGCTGTCATCTGTGCTCGTGCTGCAGAAGAGCCTAGAGAAAGCTTTGTCTCTTTGAAAACATACAAAAAGAAAAGCCACCCCTGCCCTCTTCGCCTTCAGTTCTTGTCAGCCATATGGTGCTTGTACAAACCTACCTTGACAAGTGAGTGGGCTGGCAAGCGTCCTTCAGCCCTTCTGACCTCGTGTAGAAGCACACGTCAGAAAGTATTAAATGGCATCATGTATCCCTGAGCGAGAGGGGAGGCTTTTTTCTAACCTTGGTGGCTGTTGTGCAATTGTTGGAAGAAACTTGATGAGCTTCTCCCTTGTGTTGCTGAGTGCTAAATTGAGTGGAACTTGGCAAGTGGAAGAAAGGCCTTGGTGCAGTCACAGGCACCTTGGATGTACCAGGTCAGTGGGTGTAAGAGATGGGAAGAGAAGAATACTGACGTTACAGAAACCCATCACATACTCTCCATAAATGCTGCACTCCCATTTTGAGGGTGGGGGTGAGACAAGAATTGAAAGCTTACAGGAATCACAGAATTGTCAGAGTTGGAAAGGACCTCAAGGATCATCTGGTGCCAAACCCCCTGCCATGGGCAAGGACACCTTCCATTAGATCAGGTTGCCCAGAGCCACATCCAGCCTGGCCTTGAAAACCTCCAGGTATAGGACTTCTGCCACCTTTCTGGGCAACCTGTTCCAGTGTCTCACCACCCTTATTGTGAAGAACTTCTTTCTAACATCTAATCCAAATCTTCCCTCCTTTACCTTGGATGTATTCCCCTTAGTCCTGTCAGTACCTGACACCCTAAAAATTCCGTCACCAGCTTTCCTGTAGGCCCCCTTCAGATATTGGAAGGCCACAATAAGGTCTCCTCAGAGCCTTCTCCTCTCCAGACTGAATGACCCCAACTCACTCAGCCTGTGCTCATAAGAGAGATGCTGCAGCCCTCTGATAATCCTCATGACCCTTCCCTGGACATGTTCCAGCATGTCTGTAACATTCTTGTAATAGTGGTTCCAGAACTGGACATAGTACTCCAGGTGGGGTCCTGCAAGAGCAGTGTAGGGGGAGAATCACTTCTCTTGACCTTCTGGCTATGCCTCTCCTGATGCTACCTAGGATACAGTTGTCTCCATCATCTGCTGGTGTACACTGGTGGCTCATACTGAGCTTCTCATTTACCAGCACCCCCAAGTCCTTTTCTTCAGGGCTGCTCTCAAGCCAGTCACTGTGCAGCCTATATTGGTGCCTAGGATTGCCCTGATGCAGATGTAGGACCCCACACTTAAGTTTTGTTGAACCTCATGAGGTTGGCACGGGCCCACCTCTCCAGCCTGTCAAGGTGCCTCTGGATGGATCCCTTCCCTCAAGTGTGTCAGCTGCCCCACACAGCTTGGTGTCATTGGTGAGCTTGCTGAGGGTGCATGCAGTTGCACTGATTAATGTCTAAAAGAACACTGTGTGAAAGAGGGACAGATGTGTCAGGGAAGGGAGCAGCTTGATTCCCAGTAAGAGTCCAATAAAGGATAAATGCTTGCTTCTGTATAGCCTCTTGGACTGTAGGAACACCAGGCCCTACTGGTGAAGAGAGTGCTGAGATTTAAGGTGCGTAATTAACCTTGGGAATGTGCTGCTGCCAGATGTGGAGGCAGAAGTTGCACAGGCTCACCGCTGTACCTGCTGTGCTGAAGAGGCAGGTCCAATTATAGCTGTGCTTGCACGTAAGCTGTGGCCTGTGTGGCTCTGCCCGTGAGCAGGAGGCAGCCCTTGCTGTGGGGCTGATATGGTCGTGCGACATGAGGCAAAGCAGGTCACACCCCTGGGTCCCTGAGGACAGAGCAAGTCCTCTCGCTGTGGCTGGGCGAAGGAGCTGCTAACCACAGGGAACATCAATAGCTAGCTGTGGTTTCATCATTATATTCAGCTCCTTCCACTTGATTAACTGCAGCTTTGCGTAGATCTGCTTTGGGTCTTTGGAACATGCGTCGAGGCAGAGTGCTTGGCCACAGACAGCTTTTGTGTCAGACCTTTCCCATCATGATTTTGAGGCATGAGAGCTTTTCGTGGGCTTGCAGGATAGGGGGTTGGTGTGCTGAGTGTGAAGGAGCCATCTGAGCTCTAGCAGCAACCCACTCAGCTTTGTGGCAGTGCGCAGCACCTGCACATGCTCTCTGTTGCACTTTTTTCCTGCAAGAAATTTTCTGACACAGCTGTCGCTCAAGGAACCCCCTGGTCAGTCTGTGCCTGTCTACTCCATGACCTGCTGGGGTCCCTTTGTCCAGGCTCCCTCTCACTGCTGTGCCAAACAGGATCAGAAGTTCTGTCTATGGAGCCAGAGCTGTCTGCTGCCAGAAAACGCTGTCATCTCTTCTCCCATCACCACAGACTGATGAACAGTGCGACTTAATAGTGGAATTAATTGCTTAGGAAGAACCAGTGAATGCCTGCAAGAGCAAGAGAGATTATCTGAGACAAGGCCTGGGAAAGCCCCAAATTATACCACTGAGCTTCTGAGGGTTTGGGTGCCTGGTTGGTTAGTTGTTTAGGCAAGATACAGTTGGGTAGGGCAGAAGGATGAACGAGGTCCTCTGGAGTGCCCAGAAGTGTTCCTAGGCAGCAAGGAAGGTGCTTTATTTTGTTGTGGAAGGCTGTTTTGTGCAGGTAGAGTGAGAGCTACTGCTTGTTTGCCAGCAATGTTTCTTGTCACCTAAGCTACAGCTTAGGGGTCTGAAGGTAAAGACAGTCCATTGCCTCTTGCCCCATGTCTGACCATAGGGCACACACAGAGCTTTCCTACTGGGAAGGTGTCACATTGCCAGTGGGTAGTGAGGGTGGAGAATCTTCTGCCAGGGCTCTTGTAGGATGTGGCAGGTCCTTTGCAAAGCTTCTGGAGGAGTGACTTCCCAGCTGAGGTGCAAGAATATTGAGGCAGGAGGTGAGTGAGGCAACCTGGCAGGATGTCTGAGTCAGAGCTGGAAATAGACTCCAGGAATCCCAGCACTTCATTGTCCTTTGACCACAAAAGCTGCCTTTCTCCCTTCCCTCCATCTTGGATGGAGTTCTCACAATTCTTGCTCAGCATAATGTGGAGGTAGTGGAGCCAAGGTGGGAAGCTGGATGATCTCTAGTGTCTGGACTGTTTGCTTGGCCAGTCAGAGCCTGGTTAGCTGCCCTCTGTCTCCTCCTGGGTTGTTCACATTTTTGTTTCTAGGATCTCAACAAACTGAAGCATAGTGAGGTTGCTTTTCTCAGGAGCAACATGGTGATGAATGCAGCCAGGCTGTGAGGAGAGGTACAGGCAGTTCACCCCTTGCTGTCTGATCTCAGCTCTCATCCAGTCAAGGCAGCTCTTGGTCTCAGATGTGTTTGCAGGCAGGGCTGAAGGCATCTCCACCAGCTAAGAGCACATGGCTCCTTTAGTGTTTAGCAAGGTGCTGGCCCCTAGACAGCCTGTCCTGCTGTGGTGCAGGGGTACTTTACTGGCATCTAGCTCCAGCACCATGCCTGACTGATGGTTCACTCTTTACCTCCTTTCTCTAGGGCTGAAAGATGGAAGCTGGACTGTACTGCAGCTTGTGGAAGCCCTAGGGTAAGAAAAGTCTCTTTGTGCTGTATGTTGTGTAAGGGCCTTGCAGAGGAGAATTCTGCCAAGAGAGACCAGTGAGAAGGAAAAGTGCAATGACAGTCACACTGCGTCATGGAGACCTGCAAGGAAGTTGTCCAGGCACAACACCACAGCCTGGATGATGCCTTGCCTTCTCAGGATTTGGGAGCTGTTTGGGAAAGAGCAAGGCTGGAGTGGCTCTTGATGCTCGTCCAAGATCGAGGAGAGGTGTTGTAGCAGGCAGCAAGTTGCAGGATACTTCTCATTTGAGACTGTCTCCAGAAGGAGGCCATCCTCACACAGCTGTACATCACCACATCATGAATTGAATCGAATGCAGCTTTTGATTCTGTCTCTGAGCTGTCATGGCCTGGGGTTGTTTCTTCCAAGATGAGGGCCGGATTTGCTTTGCTGTAAGAGGCTTTACCCCTGTGGTCTTGGGAGCCTGAATTCCAGGTGCAGAGCATAGTACAAGAGCAAGTTCTTTGGTCCAGCATTAGAACTTGAATTTATGGCTGTGTGACTCTGAGGCTGGGTGCGTGTGTGCAGCATAGTCTGGAGAAGAGGAATCTGCTCCCACCTTGCTGGCAAGTCAGGCAGGATTGGGCCACCACTCCCCTTCCTGGAGAGTAGCACCTCTTTGTTTTCATAATGTGTCTGCTCAGGATGTGTTTCTTGCTTGGGTGTCCCTGCTTACAGCTGGCCTCTTGGGCATTCTCCCTGCTTGGTCTAGGTCTTGCTTGGAGAACACAGACCCTCGGATGCGAGGGCGAGGCATCCAGCTGCTGTCACAGGTCCTGC
Source organism: Psilopogon haemacephalus (assembly GCA_013396835.1). Classification (NCBI taxonomy): domain Eukaryota; kingdom Metazoa; phylum Chordata; class Aves; order Piciformes; family Megalaimidae; genus Psilopogon; species Psilopogon haemacephalus. Next base: position 403,441 of record VWZI01007268.1, on the reverse strand, counting down.
TCCAGTGTTACTCCCTGCTCCAGGAGAAGGAAGGTAAGGGCTGCTTTAGGCCCTTGAGTGGGTCCTGGCAGGAGGGAGGCAAAGGCTGGTTGGTTGAGTGCCTGTCCTGCAGCTGACAAAGGAATTGATTTAACACCAAGACAACTTTGTGCATGTCTCTGAACAGTCAAAGTCCAAAGAGGGCACAGGGCCTCACACTGCAGCCTTTTTGCCAACTTTCCTGCAGTTTGGGAGCCTCCCTGAACACACCAAAGCCCTGGGCTGCAGCTGGTGCCCCCGGCAGCGTGTGGGTGTTGCATACCTAGGTGTGCTCAGTGCCACGTGGGACACCTTAGGGCCACATCTGTGTGTCAAAATCCTTTGTTGGTGATTCAGTGCAGGAAATCATCGTTCACAAAGCAAGTTATGCCGCAGCCCTGCGGCCTGCCTGAAATAACTCTGGGACCTGGGGAAGGGGGAGGTCAGCATAAAGATGGGAACAGAGTGAAGGATTAGGGTAGGGAGAGGAAGTTGCCCCGTTCATGGAGGCAAGGAGGTTTGGCTGTGTTGAAAGTTTCATATCAATTGACTGGCAGTGGAGGAGGCCAGTAAGTTCAGGCAAAATTTGACTTGAACTGGGGGCCTTGCAGGTGGGTAGGTGAACCTGTGGTGGCAACAAGGCAAGGCATGAGGGTCCAGCTAGGAAGTAAGTAGAGAAAGGGAAGGGTGGAAGTAAAAGGTTCTCAGCCCTTCACATCTGGCTGTCTTTAAGGCTCGAACTAGTGCCAGGCAGGGACAAGAGCAGCTTTGCAGAGAGAATACATGCAGACTAGCTACTGGTATAGCTGGAATCAAGACTGGCATGCTCCAGAGGTGGAGTGGGAGGCTTGGTGGGGAAACCTGGCAGAGTCAGGGCAGCGAATGAACTGAGTTAGAGTCAAGGCACCGGGAGCTCTGGAGGAGGGCGGACACATCAGGTCCCTGGCAAGGACGTAGGCGGCTACTGTGTCGCCCCCAGCCGGCCCTGTCTCTCATCACATCCCTCCTCACACAGTTCATTTCTGAAGTGCTTAGTCAGGCTGCCTCCTGGGGGTTGTTTCTGCAGCATCTGTGGGCACAGGATGCTGCTAGCTGGCTCTTCCAGTCTGCTTCCTGCTGCCACTCCCCAGGCGCCCGTGGCAGTGACTCAGGGACTGGGAACGTGTTGTGGAGTTGATGGAAGGGAAGCTGGAGCTCCTGCTTCAGCCGTGTGCCCCACCCCACGATATCCTCCAGGCTCTGCTGAGCAGGCATCCGCTGCTTCCCTGCTGGTGCCTGCACCCGCTTGTCTGGGCAGGCCAGGGCAAATGCCTCTCGGGTAGCTCTAGCACCTTTGCAGTGGCCAGAGGTGTGTGCTGCCTTGCTGCCTCAGATGTGTGTGGCTGATATGTGGTGCTGAAGGTGTTGGAGTCAGGTGGGTGCACCCAACAGTGACAGTTTGTTCTGTTCACCAGCATGAGGTGTGCTTGCTCATACTTTGGCACCTGGCAGCTGTGTTTCCTAGTACTAATGCACGCTGGTGTCTGTTTCTGACAGTGCTGCATCTGGTCCTGTTCTACGAGAACCGTCTGCAAGATCATCACCTCGTGATCCCTTCAGTGCTCCAGGGGCTCCGAGCACTGGTGAGCTCATGCCCTGCGGCACCCAGGTGTGCTCCAGAATGGTGCCCAGGAGGTGTAACCCCCGGCTAGAGGCTAGAGCAGCATGTTGATCAGGGCCTTGCTGGGTTAGCAGCTCCTGTCCATCAGTATTGTCCTGTATCCTCTCTGTTCTTGCTGTGCCCTTTGCAGAGAGGCAGGGGGGAGGATACCAGCTTGGGTTCGTGCCGCATACTGGCAGTGGGGCAAGAATTCCCTAACGCCTCTAGGGAGCAGCACAGAAGGCACCTTGTCATACCCGGTGTTAAGGGGGTGGTGAGCTCTCCCTGGCTTGGGAGAAGACTCTGCAGGTGTCCACTCTGCAGAAGCAGGAGCTCTGTTATATGTGGTTTTTATTGTTGCTTTTCTTTTCCTGTCGCCAGAGCATGTGTGAGGTGCTGTCCCCAGGGCTAGCAGTGTCTGTGCTCAGAGCCATCTTCCAGGAGGTACATGTGCAGGTGAGCAATGTGATTTCCCATCCTCCTTCTTCCTGGGTGTCTGAGGATGGCCTGCATGCCCTGAAGACTGAGCATGTTCAGCAGCAGTGCAATGTAGTGCAGCCTTCAGCACAGTGCAGTGCTCCTGCAGAGCTTGGAGACATGCATGTCTCACTGCAGAGTAAGAGGATCCTGTTTGGCCCTTGTCCTCTCTTATCTCAGCCTTGGGATAGTTATTTCCTTTGCTCCGTTCTCCAGGCTGTGTTTAAGTGCACTCAGCACCCAAATGTAAGCTCATTTATGCTGGCCAGGCCAACATCTGGGCCTGGTGTAACTGTGATGGGACATTTGTGCAGTGATGGACACAGTCGTGTGCAGGTGCCATTGCTTAGGCAGGTGCTCACTTTGCATGTGGTAACTGGGATCTGTGTGCCAGAAAGGAGCAGCTAAGCTGTTGGGGGTCCTGCCCACTTCTCAAGGGTATGTGCTGCCCTTGGGTGGTGGGTAGCAATGCTGCCATGTGTGAAAGCTTGTTTTGGTTGCTCTGCTCCTCCCTCCAGTCTCTGCTGCAGCTGGACCGCCACACAGTCTACAGCATCATCATTAACTTCATGGGCTCCAGGGAGGAAGGTGAGGAGGCAGATGGCAAAACCACTTTGGGATTGTCCAGGCTGGGAGATTGACTCACTTTTTGCCTTTCCTGAAGGTTGTGTTGCTCTGTCTGGGAAGGCTGCAAGGCTGGGGAAACTGGGCTGATTTCATGCTGTGTTGGTGCGATCTGGTGTCCTTCATTTGCTCACAACCTGTATTTCTGCAGAGCTGAAGGGCCTGGGTGCTGACTTCACCTTTGGCTTCATCCAGATGATGGATGGGGAGAAGGATCCTCGCAACTTGCTGCTGGCCTTCCAGATTGTGCGTGATCTCATTGCCAAGAACTACGCCCTAGGTAAGCTTGTGCCTGCTGAGCAGAGCTGACCAAGGGACACGTAGCTTTTCTTTGAGCCATTGGAGGGATGGCCCTTGGGTCTGATCAGGGCTAGGAGCATCTGTAACGAGCTTTAGGAGCTGCAGAGCCATCCTGATGTGGGTGTTAAGCATAGCTGCTGTGCCTCTTTTACCCAGCATCTCTGCTCATGTCCTCTGTCCTTTCCTTGCAGGTCCCTTTGTGGAGGAGCTGTTTGAAGTGACATCCTGCTATTTCCCCATTGATTTTACTCCAGTGAGTGAGTCTGCTCTGTGCCACAGCCTGTCTCATCTGGTGTTTTCTCAGAGGGTCTTATCCCCTCCATGGGGTGGGGTAAGAGGGAAAGGGTGGGCACAAGTCTTGGCTGGGCAGTGTTTAGGTGCGAGCTGTGGAATGCAAGCTGATAGACTGGTGCCAGGCTGGCTTCAGTGACTGGTATTGCTGCAGCCTTGCTGAAGATGAGGTGATGCAGCTTTGACTGATGGCTGACTTGGGAAGTTTCCTGACCAATGACCTGTTCTCTCTGCTTCCTTTCCAGCCTCCCAATGATCCTCATGGCATCCAGAGAGAAGACTTGATCCTGAGCCTCCGGGCTGTACTGGCCTCCACACCCCAATTTGCTGAGGTAAGAAGCCTCCAGAGTGTTCTTGAACACTCCACTCTGAGCATAGACTGCATTTCATAGTGCTGCAACTCCTGCAATGGCTATGTGGGAAGAGAAAACTGGGATCAGGAACCTGTGCTGGAGCAGTCCTGTGCCCTCCTGGGGCTAGGCATGGGGAGGGTGCTGGCATTGACACTCTGGGAAGGGGCTGCCTGTTCCAGCCATCCCTCCATCTCTGCTGTCCTGGCAGCAGCTGAGCTTGCAGCCCTGCAGGGCCATGAACAAGGTGGTGCAAAAGGTAGTCTTGAGTCTATGTGCTTCTCTATAGTTCCTGCTGCCTCTGCTTATTGAGAAGATGGACTCAGATCTACAAAGTGCCAAGCTTGACTCCCTGCAGACTCTGGTAAGGAAGGATCCTCTATTCCATTCAGTCCACAGCTGGCATGTGGCAGCTGCAGCCAAGCCACCTCTGAGGCCTTCTGCCTGCCAGCTTAGAGACTCCTTGCAGAGCAATAATTTCTAGGGTCCTAGTTTGGCCTACATTAGTCTTTCCTCTTTTTCTCTTTCTTGAGTGGTTTGTGCAGTTCAGCATGAGCCTGGCAGGATGGTCAGTGTCCCTGCTTGATGTCTTCCTGGTACTGGCTTCTCTCTGATGGTTTCCCCTGGCTCCCTCTTGCAGACTGCCTGCTGTGCCATCTATGGGCAGAAGGAGCTGCAGGAATTCCTCCCCAGCCTCTGGTCATCTCTGCGCAGGGAGGTGAGTACTGCAAGGCCCTAACAAATGCTCCACTGTGGTTGGGCCCCTGCTGAGCAGGAGTTCACAGCCAGACCAGGTGGGCCCCATATCTCCCAGCAGCCCCCACCTTGGACAGCCCCAGCTGAAGACTGAGGGAGCAGGCCAGTCCTCTTAGTGTGTCCCTAGGGCTCGGATGTGCCACACTGCGTGTTTGAAGCACATGGGAAGTGAGGCAGGAGCCTGAGCCCTTCAGCATGCATTGGGAGCATGAAGCCTGGCTCTGGGCTCAACACAGAGCTTAGCTGATCCTACAGCTTCTCCTACAGGTGTTCCAGACAGCAAGTGAGAAGGTGGAGGCAGAGTGCCTGGCTGCACTGCACGCCCTTTCAGCCTGCCTCTCCCGCTCTGTGCTCAGCTGTGACACTGAGGATTTGCTCGACTCCTTCCTCAGCAGCATCCTGCAAGGTAGCTGTCGCAGAAGCCTACACTGCCCTGAGCTTGCAAGCTTGCTCCTAGCTAGATATCTGCCTCTTTGTTCTGTTCAAAGCCTCTTTCTTCTCTTGCTAGCTTTGTTTTCTTCTACAAGGGAATTTGCTACAGGAAGGGAGGAGAAATGGGGCACAGTTGGAAATGCCTATTGGATTGAGTAGCTTTTTTCTCTGCTGGGGTTGAGGCAACCAAGGCTGTGCAGTTGGAGCTGCAGGAAGGAGCCACGTTAGGGAAGCTGTGCGGCAGCTCAGAGCTGCGCCCTGGCAGCACGTCCCAGCCCAGATATCAGCTGTGTCCCTACACGCAAAGCAGAGTAGCTCTGCTGGTGCAGCTGACACCCAGACTATCTCAGATTGCAGGCACCATCTGTGCGAGCCTGACATGAAGCTGGTGTGGCCCAGTGCCAAACTCCTGCAGGCAGCAGCGGGTGCCTCTCTCCGTGCCTACCACCGTGTCACCAGCATCGTCCTGCCCCTGCTGCTGGAGCAGTACACCAAGCACTCGCAGGTGAGGGATGCAGCCTGGGCTCTCTGGTGAAAGTCAGTAGAGCTCAGTGCCCCCAGTGGCTCTGCAGAACTTGGTGAGAGCACAGTGTCAAAGTGGGTGTCATTTGTCTGTAGATGGGGACCCCTTGGGCACCCTCTGGCCTTGCAGAGGCATAGCTCTGTGCCAGCAGTGACAATGATCTAGGTTATGCCTGTGTGTCCCTGCAGAGCAGCCAGAGAAGAACACTCTTGGAAATGCTTCTAGGCTTCCTGGAGTTGCAGCAGAAGTGGGGACTTGTAGAAGAAGGTGAGGCTTGCTGGTCCCTCTGGAAGCACCCATGTCCCAGGGGACTGCTGGCTCTGCTATCACCTTCCCATATACTGACAGAGGAAGAAAGCTCTCTGACCCGGGCAGCTGCATGTACAACCTTCTGCCATGTGCCAGGGACTCTGCGTGGTTGGATGGCAATGGGCAGGGCCTCAGAAGGGGTCTATCAGGTGGTGTGGTGGTGGCTGTGTGGTAACAGCTGGGCATGGGCAGTGACTTCATGCTTCTCTCTCCAGATGAGAGCAGTCTGCTGTCACTCCGAGCCTCGATTTGCTCTGTGGTGTTCTCAGCACTGACGGATCCCAGTGTCCAGCTGCAGTTGGTTGGGATCAGGGCTCTGACTGTCGTGGGCTCCCTGCAAGGTTGGTGTCTTCTTTCTCTTAGGGAGGCAGAGGGAGGTCTCACGCTTGTTTGGGAGATGTGTTCCCACATGGCTTCTGGAACATCCTTGCCTGCTGTCTGTAGGTGCACAGGAGCAGTGGCAGCATTTTTCACCTAGGCCATGAGCTTCAGGAACACCATATCTCTCCCTTGCCTGTTCAAGCTGGGCACATTGTGTCTCTGGTGTTTGGCATGCTGCTGCATTGCTGCCAGCCCGGACAAGGGGGAAAGTTGCTGGCCAGATCATGAGCACCTTTGCCTTTAGCTGAGGGTAGGATTCTTTATGGCTCTTGTTCCAGGCTTCCTGTCTCCCTCTGACCTGGAGCTGGTTGTGGATCACCTCATCCGTCTCACTCTGCATGAAGATTCCCAGAGCAGGTGAGGGGTGAGCTGGTGCTGCTGCAGTCACCCATGTTCTGGGGAGAGGACCAAATCCTGTTTGCTGCAGAGAGGAGTTAGAGTCTGGGGGAAGCCACAAGAACTGTCTTGATTAAAAGACTATCTGGGTATAAGAGCAAAGGTATACACCAGATGAGTTATAGGCTGGAAGTTAGGAGTTCTGGGCCTGTGAAAGTAGGGGGCTCTGTTCTGCTTGCCAGTAGAGTAAAAAAGGCAGACTGCTGAGAAATGGGTTTCTGGAGGCACCAGGTCTGTGCAGCTGGTGCACAAGCAGCCCTGGGTTTGCAGTGTTCATGTCCCCTCTGTCTCCTGGCAGTGAAGCGGCAATGGAGGCAGCTGGATCTCTGGCTCCCATCTACCCAAAGGTTTTCTCTGGCCACATGGTACCCAGGCTTGAAGAGGAGCTGCAGTCAGGTAGGTCTGGCAGCCTTGGGAAAGGAGTGATGTCTGGTTTAGGGTTGAAGCCTATCCCATTCCCATTTGGCTTCTACCAGGCATTTGGGGCTGTGCCATGTGGCAAAGGTTGGTGGCTGTTCTTGGGGGTTCCACTGCTGTGGTGCTGGCCATGCCTGGTGCTGACAACCAGCCTGTGCAGCCAGGATCAGCGTTGTGGGGAGGAGCTGCCCAACTCAGAGCAGGCAGAGTGCCTTGGGCCTTGTACTGCTGTGCTGCTTCATCCCATCCATCCCAGCATGGTCTGGGTCCTGAATGCCCTTGGGCAAGGGGGGTTTGGGTCACCTCAGCACCTCTCAGGTGAGTTTCCTTTTCAGAGTGTGAGGAGGAGAGCTCCCGTGACCATTGCTCCCTGCAGCAACGCTGCCTGCAGGCCCTGGCAGCTGTGTCTACCCACACCAGCATCGTGAAGGAGACTGTCCCTGTCTTGCTTCAGCATCTCCGGAAGGTGCAGAAAGGTAACGCTGCAGCAGGTGGCTCAGGAGGCTGGACAGGAGATGCCTTCCTTACTGGTGATGGCTTGGAGAGAGTGGGGTTGGCAGTGGTGCTCAGGGCCGGGCTCTGGATCCTATTGGTGTAACGGGAGTGGGGCAGGAGGCTGCATTGCCTTGGGATCCCAGTAGAGTTGATGGGGTGAGTGCTGCTGCTGCTGTTCCATGGTGTTCCACTGTGCCCTGCAGGGAGCGAGGCTGGGAACACCCAAGGCATGGTCTCCGTGTGCCAGAGCCTGCACCGCGTGGCCCTGCAATGCCAGCAGGACGCCGAGGGCTGCTGGTACTACCACCAGACGGTGGTGCCGTGCCTGCTGGCCATGGCCGTGCAAGCTGCCATGCAAGGTAGGCGCGGGGCTGGAGCGCAGGAGGGGAGGGCCTGCAGCTCCCCGGCGTCCTGCCCTGCAGCCAGCGCTGCTCCGCCGCCCTCCGGCGGCCCTGGGCACTGCAGGCCTCGCCGCCTCTGACCAGGTGTCGGTCAGGGGGCTGCGCCTGCCGCCTCTCTCTGAGCAGAGGGCGCCAGCGCGTCCCTTTCCTCCCACTGCCTGCAGAGAGCGCCCACCCACTGCTGGGCAAGGCACTGATAGAGGAAGAGGTGCTGGCTGCCATGGTCCCTGTTATCAGCGCTGCTACCACTCATCTGAGCCCTGAGTAAGTGATGCTGGGCCTTTCATCAGGAGAAGGGGCCAAGCTGCACCCCCTCAATACTGCTGTCTCTTCATAGGACCCTTTGCCTCCTGGCATGTGCCCAGGAGCTTTCTGGTAACCTTCCAGAGCAGCACATTGCAATGTCTCTCCTAGGCTGGCTGTCCAGAGTGTGTCTCATGTGGTGCCTCTCTTCTTGGATGGAGAGGTCTCCTTCCTGCCCCAGAACAGTTTTCCTTGCTCCTTCCAGCCCTTTGAGGTGCATTGGGTGCTTGGGGCTGGGGATGCTGTAACAGGGGCAGAGAATGAGAATGTTGGCATAGGATAAGTAGCAAGACTGCGCTGATGTGTTCTTCGCCCACAGGATGGTGAGTGCTTTGATGCACAGAGACGCCTGGTTGCCCTTCTCATGGCCTTTGTCTGTTCCTTGCCCTGCAATGTAAGTTGGTGGTGAGCACAGTGGAGAGGGGCCCAGTTCAAGCATCATCCTGACTTGCTCCACAGCAAACTGCACGAGCAGAAAAGAGAAGCTGCAATCCCAGGCTTTAACATGCTCCACGTCTCTTCCAGGTGGCAATTCCTCAGCAGGAACGACTGCTACGGGAGCTGCTGGCACTGAGCTGCTCCTGCAACTGCCCCTTCACAGCCACCACAGCTGCTAAGTGCTTTGCAGGGCTGGTGAACAAGCACCCAGCAGGTAAGGGGGCTGGGGAGGACACTGAGGGTCCCTGTCTGCTGCTGGTAGGGGAGCAATGGCTCACCCTGTCCTTTCTGTGTCCCCAGGACAGCAGCTGGATGAGATTCTGCAGCTTGCAGTGAACAGAATGGAACCCAGCCTTGCAGAGGGGCCCCGACGAATGCAGGCACTCACTCTGCTTCTCTGGGTAAGGTCTGCCCAGAGACCTTCCCTGTGGGAAAACCCAGGGCAGGGGCCAGCCTGGTGCTGATTCTGCTCTGCCTGCACAGGTTACCAAAGCTCTGGTGTTGCGCTACCACCCCCTGAGTTCTCACTTGACAGACAAGGTAGGCCGTGGTGGGGCCAGGCAATGTCTGAGGAGCCTGTCTGCTCCTGTCGTGGCTGGCTGGGCCCCCAGCAGCCAGGCACCCTATCCCAGGGCTCTGTCCCTTGCAGCTTCTGGGCCTGCTGAGCGACGTGGAGCTGGGCCCTGCGGCAGCCGATGGCTTCTCCCTGCTGATGGCCGACTCCCCGGACGTGCTGCACAAGGGCTGCCATGCCGACGTGCGCATCATGTTCCGCCAGCGCTTCTTCACCAACAACGTCCCCAAGCTGGTGCAGGGCTTCCACGGGGCTGGTCCTGGTGAGCAGCCACCCCTACCATGGTCTCACCACCCTTTGCCAGGGAACTTGAGCTGGCATCCCCTCCTTCAACTAGCTACGCTTAACCATCTCTGCTCTCCACAGATGTGAAGGCAAATTACCTGAAGGGTCTGTCCCACGTGCTCAACCACCTCCCCAAGCCTGTGCTGGTGACAGAGCTGCCTACGGTGAGAGCAAGCCCTGGTGGCAGGAGGGAGGGGGTGTGTGGCAGTGCAAAGTGTGTAGTAGGGAGTTACTTGTATCTTCTGTGTCCTTCCCACCCACAGTTACTTTCTCTCCTGCTGGAGGCCTTGTCCTGCTCAGACCGCGTGGTGCAGCTCTCCACACTGAGCTGCCTACAGCCACTGCTGTTTGAAGCTCCCCAGATCATGAGCTTGCACGTTGACACACTGGTCACAAAGTTCCTCAGCCTCACCTCCAGCCCCACCATGGTGTGTATGCTCCCTCCTTCCCCATCCAAGTCCCTCTCCTCCACTCCTCCTGCAGCCCTCAACCTTGTCTGTTCCAGGCTGTCCGCATTGCTGCCCTGCGCTGTGCCCATGCACTTACCAGCCTGCCTACAACTGTGGTAAGTACTTCTGCAGTAGCCTGTTGCATGCACGTGGGTAAGGGAGTCCAAAACGTCCTCCTGGGGGGCATCCAACACCCACCTTTCTCAGTAGGAGCTCTTTCTGTCCTTCAGCTGCTGCCATACAAGGCCAGAGTTATCCGGGCACTAGCAAAGCCTTTGGATGACAAGAAAAGGCTGGTGCGGAAGGAGGCAGTGGCAGCACGGGGGGAATGGTGAGTGCATGTGGCAGGAGCTGGGGTGGTGGCATGTCAGGGATGTGGCTGATGGCACCATCTGTCCCCACAGGTTCCTTCTGGGGAGCCCAGGCAGGTGAGCACCTTGCGTCCCCTCCCTGTGCTGAGTGACAACATGACCGGACTCCTGCCAACCCATCCAACTGATGCCACGGACTCGCAGAGCCCAGTACTGCCCCAAGTGCCAGGGCTGGAGCCTGGGGGCTAGCAGACAGCACCCTTCACCATGGCACCTTGCTGGCACCCCTCACCTTCTTTCTGGCACCCAGTGGGGAAGCAGCTGTGCCGCTTGAGGCTTACCCTGCCTGGCCTGCAGCCAGAGGCAGTGACAGACTCGCCGCGTGTGAGCAGAGGGCAGGCCTGAGCACGCACCTACAATGTGTGGCAACCCAGGTGCCAGAGGAATAAATATCTGTTTTGGTAGGACTGTGGGCAGGTCTCTGCAGCTCAAGCTGGGACATCAGCATCCATCCATAGGTTGAGAGCTGAAGTTGCTGCTGGTTACAGACCCTTATTCTTTGCAGTGGGGAATCCTGAGCATCCCTCTCTTCCCCATCCCATGTCTGGGCCACTCAGTAGGGCAAAGAGCCAACCTCACTTTAAAAAAAAAAGTATTTATTGGATGGTCCTAAAAAGCTCCCTGAGGAGTGTAGGGTAGGGGTGCCATCCTCTGTGCCCTACCCTGCCAGAGAGCCAAAGGGGGCCACATGCTAGCCTGCCCCTGTGCCAGCAAACACAGAACCTTCATCTAGAGCAGGGAGCAGCAGCTCTGCCACCTTTCTCCAGGGCTGCCTGCAGCTGCCGAGGAGCCAAGAGAGCAGGTGTCCAGGCCAGGTACCATCACTGTCCCCAGAGTTTCTTGTGGCTCTGACTCCAGTCAGTGATGTATGCCAGCATCTCCCTTCCACTGTGCCCTTGAACCAAAGAGAGCAGGGGTGGCAGAGTAGGGCCCCTGTGCCCTCCCCTGCCTGCAGGGAGGGACGTCTGCAGCACCTGGGGCTCAGATGGCCAGGAGTGGTGCACGCTGCTCAGTCACGCAGGGAGGCAGGTCCCAGGTCAGGCCTGTCCCATGGGGCAGGTGTGAAGAGGGCAGCAGGACACGCGTGAGCCAGTGCCTGTGGGGAGGAGAGGAATGAGGCTCCATCAAAAAGCTGAAATTTTGGCGCTTCTCAGCTCTGCAGAGCTGTAAGCCATGTCCCAGAGCTGGCACAATGGCCAAGATGCTCAGCCATGCCTGTCTTGGCAAAGGGGTGCTGGGTAGGTCAGAGCTTGCCACTGAGCTGAGGACACACGAGGCAGCTGAGCCCCGGGTCCTCTGTGTTCACTGTCCTCTGCTCTAGTTGCCCAAGGGGAGTCCCAGTATCCCAGCACCTCCATGAACTACTGAGCCCCACAACCTTCCTAGGGTTTTACCTTGGCACATCCACACCCAGGAACACCTTCCAGTTATCCCAGCTGCCGTAACTGTAGGGGTTCCTGAAGACCTGCAGGCCAGGGAGACTTGCATCATGTCTGGGTCTGCCCCAGCCAGCCCTCCTGCTCTGTGGCTGTGCTCACCTTGCCTTTCTTCTGTAGTCTCTGCCGCTCCTTCTTGTTGATGTGTCGCTCAATGCTCGTTTCCCCACGAGTGATGAGGGCAGCGTGCCACACTGTGAGGGCACCCAAGGCCAATGCAACTGAGCTGGGAAGGGGTAAGGGACAGCAGGTTGAACACAGGCCTTCCTTCCCTACACCCACAGCTGTCCCCTGTGACAAAGCTGAAATCTCAGCTGTGTGGCCCAAGAGTTGGCAAAGCAGGGACAGCTGCTAGAGTAAGCTAGTCCAGCCCCAGGGCAATAGAAGGTGAACACTGTCACAGCAGGGGCTGCACACTGCTTCCCCCAGCCCCTGGCCCCCCCTTACCTGCACAGGACCCAGAGATAGACCACACTTTTGTGGAAAGCTCGCTGGCGGAAGTGGAAGGTGGGTGGTGGGGTCTGGTAGTATGTCTGAAAAAGGAGCAGAGAGGGGACATTACCCAAGTTGTTTCATAGCTTGAAGCCAGACACAGGGACCACTGCACACGTCACTGATGGAGAGCTCAGACAGCCTGAAAGGACTGCAGCTGGAACAAACACAACAGCCAGGGGTGATGGGGAGACAGCCACCAGACAGACACACAAGAGTTGGCAGAGGGGTGAGAAACAGTGGGCTCAAGGTTAGGGAAGAGGTAGCAGCCATAGGACCAGTTAGGACACCTCCACAACTCGTGTTCACGGTGAGGTGGTAGACATTTGCACTGTCACAGCTTCCCCAGAAGAGCAGGGCCTGAGCAGCACATGCTAAGCAGCTGCTGCTAGCCAAAGCCCCTGCAAACAGTGCATGGGGAAGCAGACCCCAAGCTGTTGGAGGCAGTGGTTGTAGCAGGACTGCCCAGCCAACCTCAGCTCTCCTGACATGAGATGAGCTGGTTCTGGCTGCAGGGTGCATAAGCAGGACCCTAGCTGCAGGACAGGTCTGCTCCACTCTGCCTGGAGCAGCTGTGGGGCAGGGATGCCCTACCTGGTTGGCAGCCACCTGCAGTCTCTCCTTCTCAAGCAGTTTCATTCTCTATGGGGATGGAAAATGGCACCAGTTACCTGTCTCAGGTAGGGACCCTTCCCCATCACCCTCCCACGGGACCAGGGTAGCTGGAGACCTCACAGGAGGAAAAGGGAGAAAGCAGTCACTACAAAGTCAGATCTGGCCCAACCTCATTCTGCAAGCTCAGCCAGGGAAGCCCAGGTGGTCCCAGGGCAAAACGAAAACTCACCTCAATGGCTGCATAGGCATCCCGGAACATCTCCCAGCCACTGATGCTGCAGTAGATGCAGCCCATAGTCATGAAGAGGCAGAAGGAGAAGAAGTAGCGGTGGTTGTAGTGTCCCACGCAGTTGTTTAGCCAGGCTGCCTCTGGGGTTAAAGGTGTGTAACTGTGACAGACTGTGGATCCAAATCCACCCCAGAGTCTAGGGTGCTGGTTCTGGTCCTATCCCCTAGCACGCTTCCCCAGGATGACTGAGCCAGGAGAGGAGCAGGGCAGGGGGATAAGGGCCAGCTCCTCCCAGGAGACTGCTGTGGGTTAGTACTGAAGGATACGACAGTGGTGGTCCATCTTCAGCACACACCTATGAGGGAGAAAAGCAGCACCAGCGTCAATGCCAGTGCAAGCACCATGTTTGGGAGGGGACAGGCGACCCCACCATCTCTGTGGGCTGTGGAAGAGAAGGCAGGAAGCCAGCAGAGGAGAAGGGGACCCAGTCTCAGAATGTGGCAGGGGGCAAGAAGAGGGAGTCCCAGAGTCTGCCCCAAGTGCTACAGTGGCCAGAGAAAGGAAGCCCTACCTGTTGCAGATGCTGCAGTGGTGGGTGCGGGCTGGCTTGGGGGCAATGCATTTCCTGCAGATGGAGACACCAGTGAGGTCGTCCTTGGCCTGTGCACATATCAGAAGAAATGTATGCACCCAAGCCCTATGCTTGTTCCCTGCTCCCCATGCTCTTTGACTCCACTGTGACCCCCAGGCTGCCCAGCCCACTCTGCTTACCCTAACTGCCCTAGTCTGGAGGCCTCCTACAACACTACCACCAGGCTGGTTTAGCTATTACCAGTGATGCCCAGTGCCCAGTTAGCAAAGGCTGCATTGCTGGTCAGTGCCTCACCTGTGGTGGGTGCCCAGGTGAGGTGGTGATGGCCATGTAGTAGTGGAAGACAATCATGATGAGGTTCCAGTGCCCATAAGCGAGGTGCCAGCAGATCCAAGCAGGTGTGTAGGTCTGCAGGATGAGGGGCAGCAGGCAGATGTACACGATGGCTACAATGGAGCTCGTCAGCCCGATGACCAGTGCCACAAATACCTATGGGAAACAGGCCTGTGTCACCAGCAGCTGCTCCTTTCTGCCTGGGAAGATGCATAGGCAGGATGTGGCTACGAGAAACCAATCTGAACCACACACTGAGGTCCCCACTCCCTTCTTGCCAAGGGCACAAGCAGACCTGAGAGTCAGCTGCCCAAGGAGTCTCCAGAGAGGTTACCCCCTGCCCAGCGAGGATACTCACCACACCAAACCACCGGGTGACGTGGTCCACTAGCCAGTAGACAGGCTCAAAGAGAGAGTCTAGCACCACGTCGCCGTTGGTGAAGGAGTTGTAGAGCAGGGAGCGGAGGCAGAGGTGCCCGTAGTGCCACAGCTGCTCTGCCTGCCGTACCAGCTTAAAGCGCCGCCGCCGACCCAGCCGCAGGCACTTGAGGAGCAGGCGCATCGCTGCTGCAAACATCCGCTGCCGGCTCCTCATCCCTGCCGCGCCACGCCTGGGGGAAGAGGAGCTGAGCGTGGGCAGGCCACCCGGCTGCCGGCGTGTCCCTGGGGAAGGCTCTCCCGGCCTAGGCATGCTGATGCTGGGCACACAACTTCCTGCACCGACTGCACAGCGGGACAGGGGCCTCTTTGTCCCGCCCCAGGATGCAGAGCACAGGCAGCTGAGCCCAGGCTCTTGGAGACTGTAGTGCCACCGTCACTGGAAAGATTCTCTGCTTGGAGCAGGGGGGCACAGGCCTCTGGGCTCAGATGCTCTCTGATCCCATCTCATCTTTCCCAGTGGGGTGGGGACTGGGGGAGTGACATGGAGAGTCTGACTTGGAGGAAACCAGAGAAGACATAAGCACCCAGGATACTGGGCCAGTTCCAGGGCCAATCCCAGCCCCAGCCCTACCCAACAGATTGGGGGAGAACTCACACAAGATGTAAAGTATCCAGGTCAGGATTACCCTCCTCTCCTAAATTGACCTCACCTCCAAAAAGCAGGGCTGGGACGCTACGTCCCTTCCCTCAACCCCTGGACCAAGCTGTAGAAGCCATCCCACACCTTTCCCAACATCACAGCTCCACTCTGAGAGTCCAAACACTTCTTCCTTCTCCTTGCCTGGATCCACCTTGTACAATGTCGTGCACCAGGAAAAGAGTGGCCCAGGCCATGCTGCACAGCACTTTGCTGCCTGCTGAGCCACTTGTCCCACCAAGCGGCTGTGCTGGAAGCAAGGAGGAACCTGAGCTGGCCCAGCAGCTGCGTAAATGATCTGCAGGGCTGGGGCCCCCAGCTCCACATAAGCAGAGCCCATCAATATTAAGCAGTGAGGCTGCCCCGGGGTCCTGCCAAGGCACACTCTGAGCCTGGGCCAGGTGCTCACCTCGGCACAATTCCAGGTAGTGATGCTACATCCCCGCCCTCCAGCGGGGACCAGCTCCCTGTTCTGCTGTGCCCCCTGCACTGCCACCAGGCAGCAGCAGGGAGGGTAAGGACAGGAGCTGCAGCATCCAGATGGGCTGTCCAAAGGAGCCAGGGGCTCCCCTCTGCTCTGCCTGACAAGCATGGGGCAGCCGGACATGAGGACACCAGCCCACTCCTGGTCACAGGTATGTGACAGGTCGTCTGTAGCCTGAGAAGTGGGACATGCAAGCCTCGGAGCACCTCCCCCAGTGCCCTTCCCCATGTTTCCCCTTAGATCCGGTAAGAGCTCTCAGGTGCAAAGCAGAGCAACAACTTCCTGCTGTGCAGCCTCTGGATGGCACCCAACCCCGTGCTGCCAGTGTGGTAAGAGATAAAGTGCTGCAGCCAGCAGTTCTTGGGGGCAGCCCTTTCCTCCATTGAGAGCATTTCCCTGCCTCTCGGAGAGGTTTCCTTGCCTACAATAGCCAGCAGCTGTTGGCAGAGAGCCCTCAAGGGAGACATCCAGGCTGCTCTAAGGCAGCACCCGGCTCTGTCCCCGGGAACTCGCCCGTAGCAGCACAGTCACAGAGATGACACTCCAGCACAACCACACAACCTTCTTGGCCCACTCAGGCACTGCCCTCACCTAGGCACAACCAAGTCCCTGCCCCTGTTGGGTCCAGCCACTCGGTCCCCCAGCCCTGTGGCACAGTCCGGTGGCGCCCAGTTTCACAACGCCTTGCTTCGTAGTGCCAAGACACTCCCTGGCACCCAGCCCCCGTCATGTTGCTACCCACAGCAGCAGCAAACACCCCTCAGCCCCGTCACACTCGGCATCCTTAGCCTCACTGCACCACCAGCTCCTCCACGCCCACAGCATCCTCCTTCACCCGCCCGCTGCCTCCCAACCCGAGTACCCGCACAGCACACATCTCCACTGCCCCCCAGTCCCCCAAACCCCTCCGGGCACCTCCTATATGTTTTTTCAGGCCCATAGCACCCTCCCAGCCCCACAAAGGCCCACGGCCCCTCCCAGACCCATGCCACCCCACAGCATCAGCCCCATCCAGTGCCGCCGACCTGCCACCCGCGCCCCGCTGCCCGCTGCCTCCATGCCCGGTCCCCGCCGCCCTCACGGCCCCACGAGCAGCGCCCGCCGCCCGCACACTGCGCCTGCGCGCCTCCCGCGCCGAGCGTGCCAGGAAGCGCCTTCTGCCGGCGTTGGACTACAACTCCCAGCGGGCAGCGCGCCCACGGTGCGCCGCAGATGAGGACAGCCAATAACCGCACCGCTTACGGCGAGAACTTGCCGCCAGGGACCAATAGCATGGGGGCTTTCTGGGAGCGAACTCCCGGCTGTGAACATGGCACCTCCCGCTCGGTACTGTGTTCCCGGTGAGTGCGGGCCCAGGTGGCTGACTGGGGAGGGCCAGTGCATGCGCGGGTCTGAAAGTTGTCCATGACAGAGGTTGATGCGGGTCTGGAGGTTGTCTGGGGTGGAGGGTGGCGTAGGTGGTGTGCTTGGGTTCTGGAGGGGGCTCCCGGGGCAGAGGGTGGCCCGGGTCTGGAGGTTGTCTCGATGGAGGGTGGCGCAGATGGCGTAATTGGGTTCTGGAGAGGGCTCCCGGGCCAGAGGGTGCTCGGAGCAGGGGAGGTATGTGGGAGCGTGGGGCCGAGGGAGGCGGCCGCGTGGAGCGGTGTTTGCCCTGGGGGCTGGAGGGAAGCACTGCTGAGGGACAGAGCAGCCCCGCCACACAGAGTGGGCAGACAGTGGGCACTGTGCCCTGGGGCCGTGCGGAGCCAGCCCCAGGAACAGGAGCCGGACCAGGATGCATGGCACCCGGGGAGCATCAGCTACCGAGTCCTTGTTTCTTAGGCGAGCGGCTGTGCAGTGCCGAGGAGGCCACAGCTGGCAGTGGGACTTACATCCGACATGGCTTCATCTTCTCGTCGTTGGCTGGCTGCATGGAGAAGACGAGTGAAGACGGTGGGGTGAGCACAACCACAGCACTCATTGCCCTTCCCTAGAGACAGCTGCTGAGTGCTGAGGCTGTGCAGCCCCTTTCAAGTTGGTGCATCAGGCTCTGATGGGGCTTGACTGGTGCTGGCTGTGAGCCTGTTTGTGGGCCATGCCCTGAGCTAACCCTCCTGTCTGGTGTTCTGCAGCTGCCTGTTGTGTCGGTGGTGAGAGATGCTGAGTCCCAGCTCCTGCCTGATGTGGGAGCTGTGGTGACATGCAAGGTAGGGCACTGGAGTGTGCTGTGATGGCAGCCAGCACACCCTTTGCCATCTCTGCCTTCTCCTAAACTTTATTCTAGTGCATGTGTGGGGTTGGATGAGTAGCCCCTGGTACCTTCTATACAACCCCCAGTAGGGCAGAGGAAGCCTGGGGGCTCCTTTGAGTCTCTCCCTCACCAAGAAGCCAGATGGAGGAGTTGCCTCTCGACTTCACCAGCCCTAAGACTGAAGTGGACTGGGGGGAGGTGTTATTTTGTTGTGCTGTGCAGAACTTCTTCTGGGGCAGAGTGCATGGAGGACAGTGCCAGGGGCAGCTTGGAGACAGGGTAGCACAGACTGGATATTAGTTTCCTTATGGTCCTGATGATGGGAAAGAGACTGGGATCACAGGAGGTCTTAGCCTTATTTATGTGTTTTGAGTTACACAAGTATCATCTTCCCACCACTGCTTTGGTCACAGGCTGAGCTTCCAGTCCTGTCTGCACCCTGCTCTTTCCCTGCCTGGAGCGGTTGCCCTGGGTTGAGAGCAGGTCAGACTTGGCACTGATTTGCCTTTTCCCCCGGGCAGGTTTGCAGCATTAATTCTCGCTTTGCCAAGGTCCACATCCTGTACATTGGCTCTGTCCCACTGAAATCCACCTTCCGGGGGACCATACGGTAGGGAGAGAGCTGGGTGCTCTGCAAGATGGGGTGTCCAAGCGCCCCATCCTCAAGGGTGAGGGAAGGCTTTTCTGGGCAGTGCTGCCAGCTGCTCTGGCAGGATCTCCACCCCAGGCAGGTGTCCAGCAAGTCCTGGCAGGCACCCAGGGAGGTTGGTGCAGGCTTTGCCACAGGCTGGAGTTGCCTTTGCTATCCGGCACTCAGATCCCTCCATCTCATTTTTCAGGAGAGAAGATATTCGAGCCACAGAGAAAGATAAGGTCAGTGAGGCACTGCCAGTGACTGCGCTACTGCAGCTGTCCCTGCTTTCTGCTGGTGGGGAACACTTGTGCCACTTATAAGCACCATAACACACTCTGGTTTTGCCCACTCTCTCCCGCACAGGTGGAAGTGTACAAGAGTTTCCGCCCTGGTGACATAGTCCTGGCCAAAGTTGTATCCTTTCCCCCAGTGCTGCGAGGGCTTGCCAGGGACACTGGGTTTCCTCAAGTCCTTTTGAAGAGGCTTTTCCCTTAACCCCCATCTAACCAGATCTCGCTGGGGGATGCACAGTCCAACTACCTGCTGAGCACAGCAGAGAACGAGCTGGGTGTGGTGGTTGCACGCAGTGAGGCAGGTTAGGGATGGGGTGTGGAGCTTGGATGGGTCTGCCGCCTCCTTTGCACATGGAGGAATGCAATTTTGGGAAGGGGAACCCCTGACACGTGTTGTCCGTAGGGGTTCAGATGGTGCCCATCAGCTGGTGTGAGATGCAGTGCCCGAAGACGCACACCAAGGACTTCCGTAAGGTGGCCCGTGTGCAGCCCCAGTTCCTGCAGACCTAGCAGCCCCTCAAGGAGCTGTCAGGATTCTGCAGGGCCAGGGGCTGCTGGGCTGGGGCCAGAGCAGCTCCAGACTCCAGCCTTCACCATGCCTGCAAGAAGCTGGAACAACCAGAGGGCCTTGCTCGCAAGATGGATTTTCTGTTTCTGGATAATAAATATTTTTTGAGAGCTCTGCTTTGCTCTGTTATGCCCCAGAGCAGGTACTGGGGCTGCCTGCAGCATGCTGGTCTGCTTGCTGTAGCAGCACTGTTGAAGAGGCAGCTTCTGCAGCGCTGCAGCCAGAAGCGTGTGGTCGTAGCCTGCTGCTGAGGAAACAAGCTGACAGCTTTACTGAAGCGAGGCCAAGAGAGTGGTACTCTGGTGTGCAGCTCCAGGTGCAAAGTTTGGTTTCCCTGCACTGGTAACTGCTGTAGGCTGTGCTTAGCCCCAGGGCACTTTATCTGGCACTTTATGTGGCCTGCCACCTCTGCAGATTGCCACACCCAAAGCCCTAAAACCAGAGAGCAGTGGGTGTCACCCTCCCTGGCAGGGATTGCAGAGCTATGCTTTGCTCCTCGAAGCCACACACACCCTCTGCCTTGTGCCCAGCAGCAATGGCTGCCTCACACATGGGACAGGAGCTGGGTGAGGCAGAGCCCCACACCTATGGGAGCACATGGCACAGAAAGAAAAGCAGGACCAACTTGTTGCGCATTACTCCTTTATTGAACTGGAACAAGACAGCTGCTATGTCAGACAGTTACGCTGGCCCCGGGCAAGGCCAGGCTCACGGCACCAGCAGAGGGGGAAGCCACAGCCACAAGGCTACGTACACACATGTGGGATGGGGCACAACACCTGTGTCACCAACAGCATTAGGGTGGGCTTTGCCTGGGGTAAGTATGTGGTGGACATGAACTTCCAGACAACCCATCTTGCTCCCTGCCCTTGTTCAAAGGCAATAAGTTAAAGCAGGGGCTGGCAGAGCTAGGTCCCTTGGGTGCTGTACCGCATGCACCAAAATACAACCCTTCCACTGGCTACCCATCCTGGTCCTTGTGCTGCACACCCGTGAGGGGATGAGTACCCATCTCAGTCGCTGCCTGTGCTGCGCTTGCCTCACTGCTCCCGGGACAACTAAATCAAGCGACAAAACTACAGTAACCAGGTGATGAGAGCTGTTGGGAAAGCAAAGCGGAAGAGGAGCCTGGCACTGTGAGGGATCGCTTGGGGCATCCCCCTGCAGACTGGGACCCAAGGGCTGGGATCTCAGTATGGAGAGGTACATGGTTGTGGCCTGGTAGAGCCAGGGCTCCTGTTCACACCAGGACTCCCCATGTGTGGCACCTCACCCTTGGGCCCCAGGCTGGCTGCAGAGAGAAGCCTGGTCCCAAGGGAATGGGCCTAAGCTGGGGAGCTTCTCCACTTCTGCAGCTCCAAGTTCCTATGGCTGTGAGGGGTGTGCACAGAGGGGTCGGGGGAAGTTGGGGAGGCTTATCTACTACGTGCTAACCTGCCCACCCTCACTTCTTGACCTTGCCCTGAGCAGCCACAGCCTCCATGGCCTTGCGCACAGTCTCCTCATCACCTAGGAATTGCATGGGCTTGACTGGTTTCAGGTTCTTGTCCAGCTCGTAGACAATAGGGATGCCAGTGGGCAGGTTCAGCTCCATGATGGCCTCTTCTGACATGCCTGCAAACACAAGCGGCACTGTAACTCATGCCCACTTGGACAGTGCTAGACGGGGCAGCTGGAAGACCCCCGCTGGGGTAACATACCTTCCAGGTGCTTGACAATCCCACGCAGGCTGTTGCCGTGGGCAGCAATAAGGACTCGCTTGCCCTCTTTGATCTGTGGGACGATCTCCTCATTCCAGAAAGGCAGAGCCCGGGCAATGGTGTCCTTCAAGCTCTCACATGTCGGCAGCTGGTCCTCTGTCAGGTCAGCATAGCGACGGTCCTGAGGAAAAGGCCAAGCTTATACAGCAGCCCAACACCACCACTGCTAGCAGTAGCCTTCATCCCACTATTCCAAATTCTCCGCCTGGGAAACTGCTATGTGTAGGCATAGCTGGGCTTGGAACAAAAGAAATGCCTGAGGTTTGAGTCTGTGCTCATCTACATCTAGGGCTGTGAACCTCTCCTAGGGAAAGCTGCACATTGCTTGCTCTGAGTGAAGAGACCAAAGCAAACATCCATGCACAGGTCACCAGACTAATGATTAACAGCAGCATTGTCCCCTGCTTTGAATCTGTTCTGGGGATTAACTCCTCAGGGAGGGAGCGAGACAAACAGCCTAATACCACCCAGCATGGGAGTCCTGGCTGCCACTACAAAAGCAGAAGAGATCTTGTAGAGGAAACCAGACCATGTTGCAAAGACCCAAGCTGCTTCTTAAAAGCTTCACAGGAAGGCAGATGGAGAGCAATTGGTCTTACCTTGCTGATGGTGCTGTAGAAGGGGTGATCAGACTGCATAGGAGGTGGAGGAATGTCATATGAGCGCCTCCAGATCTTCACCTGTGCCTCACCGTGCTTTGCTGCCGTCTCAGCCTTGTTCAAACCTGTGAGAGCCCCATAGTGCCTCTCGTTCAGACGCCAGGTTCGGATAACGGGTAACCACATCTGATCAATGGCATCCAGGACCGTCCAGAGGGTACGGATGGCTCGTTTCTGTACCGACGTGAAGCAGATGTCGAACTCCTAGCCGGCATCTGGGAAAAAGCAGGAAAAAAGAAGGTGGACAGGGACATCAGGAAGGTGAGTTCTGGGCCTTACGCAACCGGTTAGGGCCCAAGGGCGGTGGCCTCACCGCGCCGGTAGCGGTCACGTCCCGCTGCCACCCAGCAGTTTGTAACGATAGACTCGCGGCGGCGGGGCTGCGACCGGTACCGGAGAACTGCTTCCAGTACCTAGGGCTCTCCCACGGTAGTGAAGCTCCGGTTCCGCGTCCCTCCCCCCGCACTGGAGACCATCCTTTCGGCATCAGAGGAATCAAAGCCACCGCGGTTAGTCCAGAGGCAGCCACACTAGGCCGCGCTTTCCCCCACAGCCTACCCGTCTCCGTTCATAGCCTACCCGTCGCCGTTCATGCCCTCCCCCTACCCCAC
>VWZI01007268.1:325954-381155 GCA_013396835.1 Psilopogon haemacephalus | reverse complement strand
AGCGGAGCTGAGGGGAGGCCGGCACGCGCGCGCCCTCCTCACGCTGCTGCTGCCGCGCGCTACTGACGCTACCTGCGCGGCCCCGCCCCGCCCGGCCGGGCCCGGGGAGGGGAGCGCTGCCGCGCGTGCGCAGAGCGGCCCGCGGGTGGAGGCGCACGTAGCGCATGGCGCGACCGCGAAGGGCGGTGCGACCTTCAGGGCCGTGACGTCACGGCGCCTCAGCCCGCACGCAGTAACCCGTTGTGGCACTGGCCTACGGGCTCGCTGCGGACGGCTCCGTAACGTTCGTCTCCCCTCCTGCCTCTGTAGGGGCATGTCAGATAAGCTCTCTCGCTGACCTCGAATTGCCCAGCCAAGCCCAAAGCGGACGCAACCCCACTTAACTTCCCTATAGCAGTGCCCCCACGCCCCGCTGTGAGCCGACCAACGCTAAGGGCAGCGCTGCCCTCACTCAAGATGGTGGCTGGCGCCGGAAGCGGAAGGGGTGGGGGCACGGCGCGGCGCGGCGGCACGTGGAGCCGGTTCCAGCATGGCGCGGAGCGGGCGGCTTCGTTCGGGCGCCGCTGCCAAGCTGAAGAGGTGGCGGAAGGGCCACAGCAGCGACTGCAACCCTGAGACTCGCCAGCACCGTCTGGCCGCCCGTAGCCGCTTCTTCAGCCGGCCCGCAGGTGAGGGCAAAAGGCGAGTGGGGCGAGCAGTGTGGGCAGCTCCCAGTTGGTGCCCGGCCCTTCTCGGCGGGGGCCGAGGAGTGCGGGGAGGCTCAAGAGCGAGCCTTCGGGTCCTCGGCTCCGGAGGGCGGGTATGGGGACAGAAGGGCCGGCAGCTGCTGACTTTCGAGCTGCAGGCCCGGGAGGTGGAAGCAGCAAACCGAGCCGGAGCTGAGCCTCTTGTAGTTGTTTGCAAGATAGTGCCTAGGACTCAGAAGGACACGAAGTGTGTGCTTTAGCTGTCTGCGTGCAACTGGAAGAAGATAAATTGGACAGGGTAGAATTAACACAGTGTTAAAGCCTTGTTACACCAGGGCACGTTGGTGAGAATGTGATGCTCTCCTCCGTCAGAGGAGATTGTTGGACTGTGTCCTAGTTTGTTTCCAGAAGAACGCGGAGCTCTCTCCAGTTACTGCTGTGCTTTTTCCCATAAAGTGGAACTGGCACCCATGTCCCACACATTGGAGATGAACTCCAGCCAAGCTGGTCTGGCTGCGAGGGGAGAGAGGGCTGTGGTGGAGGGGTTTGGAGTGAGTGGTACAACGGCACGACTTTGTGGTTCTAAGCACAACTCTTCACCTTGGCAGAGAAAAGTAACTTGACAGTGGATGCTGTGAAGCTGCACAATGAGCTGCAGTCAGGGTCTCTGCGTTTGGAGCGGACGAGTAATGACACTCAGCTCCATATGGAAGAGGATGATGCTGTGGAAGCCACCACAGAGAAGTCCTCTGGCACCTTCCTGAGTGGGCTGAGCGACTGTACCAACATCACCTTCAGCAAGGTGCAGCGCTTCTGGGAATCCAACTCTGCTGCTCACAAAGAGGTACAGGCAGGATTAGGGCTCAGTTGAGGAGATGTGGTTGGCATGGCCCCCTGGGTGTAAGGCTCAGAGCACTGACCTTTTGCACCTGCTCCTGTTAGATCTGTGCTGTGCTGGCAGCCGTGACAGAGGTGATCCGCTCACGGGGGGGCAAGGAGAGCGAGACAGAGTACTTTGCTGCACTGGTGAGTGATAATCTTAGGGAGGAAACACAAGGGGAGCTGCTGTTGGCAGCACAGTGGGGTCTCAGGAGGGTTGGTAAGGGAAAGCTTTTTGCTTATGGCCAAGGCCCTGGGTGTCCTTCAGCAGAAATGATGCTGGGCTGCTCCTGGTTTCTTCGCACCCCCACCTCCCCAAGGGTTGGAGTTGGGGAAGGGCTGGCCTGGTGCAAACCTCTAGTCCCCCTTCAATCACCTCTCTGCCGTTGCCAGATGACAACGCTGGAGGCAGTGGAGTCCCCAGAGTCTCTGGCTGCTGTTGCCTACCTGCTCAACCTCGTCCTAAAACGGTGAGTGGCTGGCAGAGGAGAGGGGAGAGCTACGTGGCTCTGTTACAGAAGGGGGGTTGGTGCTATCCCCCTTCCCCAGGCTGGGGAAAGGGCCCAACTGGGGTGAGTTGAGGATGCCGTGCCCTGTGTGACTGCTGCTGACTGTGTGCTCCTCAGCCCGCTGACATGCCCCCTTCTTCTGGCAGTGTTCCAAGCCCTGTGCTTATTAAAAAATTCTCAGACGCCTCGAAAGCCTTCATGAGTATCATGTCCTCACAGGCCTGCAGCAGCTCCACCTCTGCCCTGCGATGGGTGAGTAGGCAAGAGGCAGCCAGCTGTTTCTGGGTGTCCAGTCAGAGCTGGTGTCGAAGTGGCTGCTGTAAGGTGGTGCTAGGTGCTCTGCCTGAGACCATTGCAATGAAGAGGGAATTTCTTGGGGTGATGTTAATTCCCCTGCTGCTCCCTTGTCTCAGGTCCTCTCTTGTCTGGCCACACTGCTGCGGAAGCAGGACTTGGCAGCCTGGAGCTATCCTGTCACACTCCAGGTCTACCATGGCTTGCTGAGCTTCTGTGTTCATACTAAGCCCAAGGTGAGTGCCTAGTGACCCTGATGAGGGATGAGATGCTGCCTTTGGGATTAATTTCTGGGGCTAGCTATGCCCCCACGGTCTGTAGCTTCTACCCACCCGGGCTCTCCTTCCCCCAGGTGCGGAAAGCAGCGCAGCATGGCGTGTGCTCTGTCCTGAGAGGCAGCGAGTTCATGTTTGGAGATGCAGCCCCTGACCATCACCCTGCAGCACCTTCCACTGCCAAGTTCTGCGTGCAGGAGATTGAAAAAGCTGGAGGTGTGGGGCGTTGGAGCAAGGGGTCTGCAGCTGAGTTGGGGGGAGAGGGGCGTGTGACCATGGGAGAGCAATGACTTGAAGGGAAGATGGGAGGGTGCAGAATCCTGGATTGTCAGGGAGGGTATGAGAAGCCTCTGGGGCACCTAAGGTGTTTGAGAGTTTCTCAGACAACTGTCCATTGCTTAGTTCTTCCCTGAAGTTGAGAGAGTGTTCACACTGCCTCTTTGGGTCAGCCCTGGCACTAACACAATTGCTTTGCCTTGGGTGCCACAGGCTCAGATGTGGCTTTGCTCCCACAGGCGCCAAGGAGGCAACCACTACCCTGCATGTCCTCACCCTGCTGCAAGACCTTCTGCCCTGCTTCCCTGCAGCCGTGGTGAAGACCTGCTGTGAGACCTTGCTCCGAGTCATGACCCTGAGCCATGTAGTGAGTATCCCCACACAAGGCATACCTAGGGCAGTCTCTCCCTCAGCTGTGACCTAGAAGGACTGAAAGCTACTTGTCTGCCAGCTGGGAGCCTGGGAGTTCAGGATGCAAGCAGAGAAGCCCAGAGCAGCTTTTGCTTGCTGGCCTGCCTGCTGTGGAATACATGGGAGACAGTCACAGCAGTGCTGCACTCCTGGGACAGAGCCTGCCTTGGGGTAGGGAGGGAGCAGGTGCAAAGCAGAGCCCTCCCTCCTGACAGTGTGTCCTTCACAGCTGGTGACAGCATGTGCCATGCAAGCCTTCCACAGCCTCTTCAGCGCCCAGGCCGGTGTGGCCTGCCTGCCAGCTGAGCTCAATGCCCAGATTATCACTGTGAGTGTGGGATGTCAATGTGGGGAGGGATAGGGCTGGCAGTGCTGTGGCATCTGCCTGCCCACCCACTCTTTGCTTCCCCAGGCCCTGTATGACTATGTGCCCAGCACGAATGACCTGCAGCCACTGCTGACCTGGCTGTCCACCATGGAGCGGGCACACATCAACCTGGGCAGGTGCGGGCAGGGGCCGTGAGTGGGCAGAGGGAGAGGCAGCCACTTTGTCTTTCATCTGTCCCATCTCTCTTTTCCAGGCTGCAGAAGGACCTCTGTTGGGCTCACCTGCCACGATTCTTCTCTGCTGTCATGAACTGCTTCCTCTCCCCACATTCCCAGGTGGTGTTGGATGCAGCCCAGACCCTGGAGGTACCACACAGAGGAATCCCTCCCTGTTTGGCTGCCCTGGGGTTCACGGGAAGCTTTGCAAGCTTTGCCTAGGGCTTTGGGGCTCGTCAGATAGTGGTGTGCCCCTCTCTGCCTGCCAGGCTGAGGGATCAGCGGTTCACTGCTGTCCCACTTTCCTCATTTGCCTTTCAGAACCTCTTGAGTGAATGTATTGCTCCCGACATGGAGGACCTGGGCACCGTCTCTGCATCTGCCCCAGCTCCTGCTGCTTACCTGTGCAAGATGTTCAGGTGAGGAGTGGCAGTGTGGGAGAGGCAGATGGTAGGCTTGATGGGCACCCTGATGAGTGCTGGGTCAGTCCCTGGCAGCACAGCCATCTCTTCTCTCCTCAGATCGGTGGAAGAAGGCCTGACATACCGTTTCCACGCAGCCTGGGATAAGGTGTTGCGGGTGCTAGAGGTGTTCTTTAAGACATGTGGGAAGCAGTGCTACCCCATCATGAGGAAGGTGAGTCAGGCTGCAAGGGCTCAGACTTGCCTGTGGAGAAGGCTATAGTGGCTGTGCTGTTGCCTGGGCTGCATTACCCTCCCCAACTCGAGGGCAGGGCCGTCTTGGTGCCTGCTGTCCTACCTGAGGTGGGCAGAGCGTGCACAGCTCAGGGACTGAGCACAGGGATGTGCAGGGCAGCTGACATCCCTGGAGAGGCATAGTGAGTGATGTGCTGGACCTGCCTCTGTGACTCCTTTGTGACCAGCCTGCCCTGTCCCCACAGTGTCTCCAGTCCCTGTGTGACCTGCGTCTCTCCCCTCATTTCCCCTACACTGCTGAAGTTGACCAGGCAGTGGGAGCTGCTGTGAGCACAATGGGCCCTGAGGTGCTGCTGGAAGCTGTGCCCCTGGGGATCGATGGCAAGGAGTGAGTACAGTCATGGGGTAGTATTTTTGCATCCATTTGTTATGTTCTTGTTCTGTCCTGGTGTGGTTCTGGAGATATTTGGCTTTGCTAAGCCTTCCCATGCCCAGCTTTGAGGCTGGGTGGAGGTGTCTTGTACCCAGAGGCTGATGCTGGCAGTGCCCCCCTGACCTGTGGCTTCCCTCCTCAGGTTGACGCTGGATTTCCCCCGCAGTTGGATGCTGCCAGTGCTGCGGGACTATGTGCAGGGTGCACGGCTTGGCTTCTTCACCAGCTACTTCTTGCCCTTGGCAGCCAGCCTGAAAAGCAGAGGTTAGAAGGGTGGTGTGATGGGGATCTCAGCAGGTATGATCCTGCAATCCCTCCTCCTGCCACCTACTGCTTTTCTGTTCATCACCCCTTTGTATTCTGCAGCCCTGGAGTTCACCCAGGCTGGGAAGAGCGTGGAGGCCAAGATTTATGACACGCTGCAGTGGCAGGTAATGAGAAGTGCTCAGGAGCCCTACCATGGTATACACTTGGTGCCTGGCTGGGGACCGTAAATTAGATGAAGAGTGCTGACTCCCGCTTCCTCCTTTACCTTCCAGGTGTGGACCCTGCTGCCTGGCTTCTGCATTCACCCGGTGGATGTGCTGGGGGCCTTCAAGGGGCTGGCCCGCACACTGGGCATGGCCATCAGCGAGCGCCCAGATCTCCGCTCCACTGTGTGCCAGGCCTTGCGCACCCTCATCCACAAAGGCTGCCAGACAGGTTGGTGGGGGACAGATCTTTGTGGTGGTCCCTATCCCCTGCAGTAACTCGGAGCGGGGAAGATGCTGATCTATACCATTGTCATCCTCTTCCTAGATGCCGAGCGGGCAGAAGTAGGTCGCTTTGCCAAAAACTTCCTGCCTATCCTGTTCAACGTGTACAGCCAGCCTGAGGAGGGTGGGGGCAGCAGTGCTCAGCGCCGCTCCGTGCTGGACACTGTCCGTGCTTACTTGACCATCACTGATCCCCAGGTAAAGGGTGTGTGGCGCAGGCTGGGCTACCTAAGGCCGGTATCTCCTAGCCGCTCCCAGTCTGATGAGGCTGCGGTGGGTACCCTACTGCAGAGGACAGGAAGAAAGAGGCTGAGCAGAGAGCAGCCATTTGTGCTTTCATGGGAAGGAAGCACTTCCCAGACGGTGCCCTGGGATATCCCAACCTTACAGCTGCATCTGGCCCATCGTGCACAAGCACTTGGTGAACTTGTCCATCTCTTTTTGGACCTGCTGTGCTTCTGGTCTCCACAAAATACTGTGGCAAGGCTTTTTCCAGGTGGATTTTAAACTGTTATGAAACTGCTTCATTGAATCATAGAATCATAGAATGGTTTAGGTTGGAAGAGACCTCAAAGATCATCCAGTTCCAACCCCCTGCCATAGGCAGGGACACCTCCCACTAGATCAGGTCGCTCAAGACCTCATCCAGCCTGGCCTTGAACACATCCAGGGAGGGAGCAGCCACAACCTCCCTGGACAATCTGTTCCAGTGCCTCGCCACCCTCACTGTGAAGAATTTCTTCCTAACATCCCATTCAAATCTCCCCTCCACCATTCCCCCTCATCCTGCCATTACAAGACCTTGTAAATAGTCCCTCCCCAGCCCTCCTGTAGGCCCCCCTCTGGACTCTGTCCTGCAGTTCCTTCAGTCAGCCCTAACCCTGCTCTGTTTGTCTGCCCTGCAGATGGTGTGTGGGTTCCTGCAGAAAGCCAGCTCGAAGCTGACCAGTCCTGAAAGCACCGAGTTTGCCAGGTAACATCCAAGACTGGTGCTAACGGGTAAAGCTGCTGGCTCCCTCTGCTGCTAGGGCACCTGCAGTGTCGCGCATGGGATGTGCCACTCTTGTGCATCCAGTGAGACAGTTTCAGCTTGGGCAGGCAGTATTAGTGATGCTGCAGTTACCCATTTGCTATCTATTCTTTGCTGCAGACTCTCCATCCTGGACCTGGTGGTGGCAATGGCACCCTATGCTGATGAGCAGTCTCTGGACTCCCTGTACCGTACCATCCAGCCTTCCCTCCAGGTGAGTCAACCTCCAGCTCTGACAGGTACAGAGTGTGCAGTGGAGCACCTTCCTCTTGCTGTGAACTTGGCTCTGCACTCTCTAGGTCTGAGTAGGTGGTACAGGGGACAGGACTCTGCTGGGTGATGTGGGTTGCTGTGGACGTTCTTTCAGGCACTGTGTCAAGGGGCTGCATTGACCATGGGGTTGTGTTGACTGTCTCTGCAGAGCAAGGAGCGCAGCATGCAGAAAAAAGCCTACCGAGTGCTGGAGGAGGTGTGTGCTGCCCCCCATGCCCCCTGCCAGGCCTTTGTCTGCTCCCACCTGCAGGATCTGCAGAAGGCACTGCTGGAGTCGCTCAAGAGTGCAGCATCTCCAGCCAAGAGGGTGAGAGCAAGTGCTATAGTGGTGGAGCTCAGTTGTTCTGGGCAGGGGCAAGGGTGGGCAGTGGAGGCAGCCAGGTGTGTCCCCCTGAGTGTACCAGTGCTGGGCTGTTTCTTTCCTCAGCCCCGACTGAAGTGCCTGTTCCACATCGTGAAGCAGCTCTCTGCAGAGCACGAGCCCTTCATCACCGCCCTAGTGCCAGAGGTGAGCATCATCCCTGGGGACACCCATCCGTTTCTGGCCATGAGGGTGGCAGCAGCGAAGTGACATGCCTTTTTTGCTGTCAGGTCATTCTGTGTACCAAGGAGGTGTCAGTGGGTGCCCGCAAGAATGCCTTCCTGCTGCTTGTGGAGATGGGGCATGCCTTCATTCGCTTCGGACCTACTCCCCAAGGTGAGCTGCTGCTCTGCTTGCTCACTGCACAGCTGCTTTGGCCCCCAGATAATCAGACCCATACTCGGTACCCTACTGAAATGGACTGGGGTTGTTGCTGGGCAGTTGGCAAGCGAAGGCCTGAGTTGTCCTCCTCTTGCAGAGGCCATGCAGCGGTTCCTGCTTCTGATCTATGTGGGGCTCACGGGCTCAGTGACCATGATCAGCTGCACAGTGCTGGCGCTGACTCGCCTGTTCTTTGAATTCAAAGGTGAGTAGCTGCTGGGGGGATGTGGGCAGCACAGGGAGTCAAGGCAGCACCTCCCAGTAAAAATGGGTGCTGGGAGGAGGCCAGCAACAGCTGACCTCTTTTGTGGTTGCAGATCACATGGATCTGAGTGTGGTAGAGCAGCTCCTGCAGAATGTCTGCCTGCTGCTGGCCTCCCGCACACGGGACGTGGTAAAAGCAGCCTTGGGCTTTCTCAAAGTCACACTGCTGCTGGTGGACACCAAACTGCTGGCCAAGCACATGGAGGCAATGGTGAGATCCTGCACAGGGTACCCTAAGAGGATGGTGGGGCAAAACTTGGGCAGGTGAGGGCATCTTCGGTTGCACCCTGCTTCTGCCCAGGAGCCAGGAGTTGAACTGAGTGGCTGAGAAGGCAGTGAGGAGGTTCCTGTCTTGAATGCTGGCATGAACCTGCCACAGAACCTCCACGAACCAGTGCTTCCAATCAGGGATGATTCCCTATGGCCCTGTCTGGGGCACATATGGGGAGACAAGTGGGCAAGGTGGGCATTTGTGGGAAGGGTGGGAAGCCTGGGCCAGGAGTATTTTGGTCTCAAGAGTCTGTCTTGGCAGTTGGAGGCCTTGGGGAACCTTTCAGATGACATGAGACGCCACTTCCGTATGAAGCTGCGAAACCTCTTCACCAAGTTCATCCGCAAGTTTGGGTGAGCTAGAGCCTCCTTGGCTGTGCTGGGGCCCTGTGGGAGCTCGCTGGGAAGCTGTGTGGGAGGAGGTGGGCACTGACTGCTCTCTCTGCACTCCTCAGCTTTGAGCTGGTGAAGGGGCTGCTGCCAGCTGAGTACCACAAGGTGCTGGTGAACATCCGCAAGGCAGAAGCCCGGAGCCGCAAGCAGCGCGCTCTGAGGCAGGCAGCTGCAGATACGGGTGAAAAGGAGGCACCACCAACGCAGCCCAGAGGAGACAGGTAAAGATGGGCCAGGGGTGAAGAAGGAGCAGCCCTGCCAGATCTGCTCAAGTGATGCATCTAGAGATGCTGGGAGCGTTTACAGGGCTGTTATGTTTTACTAGGCAGGCTGGGGTCTGCTACCATGTTCTATTTCCTTCATTCTCTGCCTTTTGTCTAGCATGGAGGAGGTTTTGGCTGACTCAGAGGAGGAGGAGGAGGAAGAGGAGAAACGGCAGCGGAGCAAAGAGTGGAGGAAGCAAGGACGGCAGAAGGGCCAGGCCTGGCTGAAGGAAGGGGAAGAGGATGAGCCCCTCAATTTCCTGGACCCCAACGTGTCTCAGCGGGTGCTGGGTGAGAAGCGGAGCTTTGGATGTGAAATGGAGTGGGATAGATGGGGCAGGGGCTGGTGTGATGCCTTGCCCCCAGGGCTGGGTCCTTCCCCAGCCTCTCACCCATCTCTCTGAGCAGCCACCAAGCCAGGCCCCAAGCGATCCAGAGGAGTGAGCCATGACTTCCAGGTGTCTGAGGATGGGCGCCTGATCATCCGTGAAGAGGAGGAGGAGGTGGATAATGATGAAGCCAAAGGTACTACTGGGGTTAGTGACAGTGCCATACTAGTCTTGCACTGGTACTCCCAATGGTTTTCCTCCTGCCATATGTAGGATCTTGGGGAGGGATGTGTGTGGAAGCAAGAGGGGTTGATATGGCCTCATGTCACTCTGAGTGGCTCTTCTGGGCCACTGTCACCCAGGGGAGGCAGACCACCACCAGGAGGGTACTGGGGAGGACACAGCCATCACTGCTGGTTTGGCAGGGGAATCCTCCTCCCACAGCCCATTCCAGAAACTGGCGTAGTACTGGGACTCTCCTGTGGCTGCATCCTACACTGACCCTCTTGTCTTGTGCTTGTAGGAGTGGACGAGGAGATGGCAGATGTGCTGCAAGATATGGGTCTCCGCAGTGTGAGTATGGAGCTCATAGTCCAGAGGAAATGCTGGGAGAAGTTGGCATGCCAAACCTCAGCCTGTGCCATGGTAGCTGCAGTGCTGCCCAAGAGGCCAGTGGGGACACCAGGCAAACACCAACTGCTTGGAGGGGTGCAGGAGGCTCTCTGGGGACAGGGATGTGCATAGGCAGTCTGGAAGTTCTGTGGGCCCCCGTGGGAAGTCAGGGGTGTGTGGGAGGGTGGAACTGTAAGGACAAACCAGCTGCAGGGTCCCCAGTGCCTTTTTCTGCAGAAGAAAAGTCAGAAGCGTCGGTTCAGAGAGGAGCAAGATGATGAAGAACCTGAGGCTGGGACCTACTCTCAGTACAGAGGTAAGTCCTCTGCCTGTGTCCAGATTAGGGCTCCTGAGGGTGCTAGAACCACATACCCATCTGCCTCAGGGTAGCTGGAATAGAGATCTTTGCTTGTGGGAAATGCTCAGTCTGTTCTGCTGTCCTCATGGTCAAAAGCTGAAGGCAAAACAAGGAACAGCTCCCCCAGCCTGGAACTGGGAAGGAGGAGCCCTGGGGGGAATCCCCTTCCAACACATATTCCCTGTTTTCCAGCTGGAGGCTCTGGAATCCACCGGCAGCTGGACAAGGAGGCAGCCTTTGGTGCAGAGTACAGATCCAAGGTGAGGGACCCAGAGAGTCACAGGGTTTGGAAGGGGGAATTCCTAGGGCTTTGCTGGGGTAGAAAACACCATTTGTTTGCTGGAAGTCCAGCACCAAGGCTGGAGGGGATCTCTGCTTCAAGAGGAGTTGCCACTCCATACTTGTGAACATATCCAGCCCATCTTGGAGGCTGTGTCCTTCCCTTGCCAGGTCCACTGCTCTAAATAAATATCTGTAGCAACATCTGGATGGGAGACGTGTTCAGCTGGAACCCCACTGCAGCATAGTCTTTGGGATGGCCCAGGTGGCAGAATTGCACCAGAACAGGATACATGCATCTCCTGGTGCTGCATCTCCTCCATGTCGCTGTCTCCCACAGAAAGGTAAAGGTGACGTGAAGAAGAAGGGCAAGCTTGACCCCTATGCCTACATCCCCCTGAACAGAGCTCGACTCAACAGAAGGTGAGCCTTTCCAGGAGGGGCACAGGGTCAGGAATAGGACTAAACCCTGGAGTTTATTTTTGTTTTCCTGGGTTTTGTCATGGGGTTTTTGCAAGTCTGGGAGCTCCTCTGCCAGCCTCTGCACCACTCCTTGCAGAGTTTGGAGCATCCCTGTGCATTTGGTGTACCCAGTGCCTGCATTAACCCAGCCTCCTGCTCCTTCCTCCCTCCAGGAAGCGAGCGAAAATGCAGGGCCAGTTCAAGGGTCTGATGAAAGGAGCCCAGCGTGGGGCCAAGGCTGGCCACAGAAGCCGTCGGAAGGCTCAGCGCCCCTGAGGAGCCTGCCCCTGCCCAAGGACAGACAGCGTGCAGTGGTGCCCGGGTACTGGGGACAGGGGCTTCATGAGTGGAGCGGCAGGGACTCCTGTGCAGAAGGTGGCCTCTGGCTCTTTGAGACTCTCTGGGAAGCCTCCTTATTGTGTTACGGACTCATTGCCCAAGCCCTGACCCCTGTGCCCGGAGCAAGGTGTTGTGTTACCTGGCACAGGTGTGTGTGTGAGAGAGCAAGCAACTGGTAATGAATTCTCTGTATTGATAAATACCCACCGGTCCTACCCAGCCCAGATTCCTCCTCTCCTTCTCTTTTAAGAGCTGGGCACAGCATGTCTGCTGTGCTCTGCCTGCTGCCCTGGTGTCACAGGTCCTGCTGCAGCGCTGCACTCCACAGACACACACCTGCATCAGCCTGGCATCTGAGGCTCCACTGAGGGTGCAGAGCAGGCAGGCAGTGCTCATGACTTGTGCCTTTCTGGCACATGTGCAGTAGGGCTGAATTGTGGAGGTGGACAAAGAAAGAAGCCAGAAGTGGAGAAGTCCTCTGCTTATGACCAGTTTTCTTGTACATACTTCCTCTTGCTAGGATCTTCTGCCCTAAACTATGGGCCAGGGCATCTGTGCCATGTGGTGAGTGTCTCCCATTTAGCTGCCACTGGTTTCTGTCCTGCCTCAGCTTTTTCTTTATCGGCCATGCCTGGTTGCAGGGCAGGAAAGTTCAATGCAAGTTTCTTCAGATTTACTAAAAAACTGCTACTGCCAAGCTCCATGACTTTAATTTTCCCTTTCCAGTGACAGCTGAGAAGCATTTCCCTCTGCTTTGATCACCTCCTGCCAGCTAGATCTGAGCAGCACAAATGATCCTGGACCTTTTTAGTGATTCAGCCATCTCAGGTTGGCTTGAGCATCCATTTTTGTCCAATTACTTCTGAGCCCAAAAAATGGTGTTTAGCCAAAGTGTGCTGGTCAACAGCTGGCTGAGCATGAGCCAGCAGTGTGCCCAGGTAGCCAAGAAGGCCAATGGCATCCTGGCTTATATCAGGAATAGTGTGGGCGGCAGGACCAAGGAAGTCCTTTTGCCCCTGTATTCAGCACTGATTAGACAACACCTTGAAAACTGTGTCCAGTTCTGGGCCTCTCCATTTATGAAAGGTGCTGAGGTGCTCACACGTGTCCAGAGAAGGGCACCAAGGCTGGTGAGGGGGCTGGAGCACAGACCTGTGAGGAGAGGCTGAGGGAGCTGGGATTGTTCAGCCTGGAGGAGATGAGGCTCAGGGGAGACTTTATTGCTCTCTACAACTACCTGAAAGGAGGTTGTAGCCAGGTGGGGGTTGGTCTTTTCACCCAGGCACGCAGTGACAGAACAAGAAGACACAGCCTCGAACTGCACCAGGGCAGGTTTAGGCTAGATGTTGGGAAGAAGTTCTTCACAGAAAGAGTGCCCAGAGGAATGTGCTGCCCAGGGAGGTGTTTGAGTCATCATCCCTGGAAGTGTTTAAAAAGAGACCAGATGAGGTATTTGTTGCCATGGCTTAGTTGATAAGATAATACTGGGTGACAGGTTGGACTTGATGATCTTGATGGTCTTTTCCAACCTGACTGTTTCTGTGATTCAAGCTGAAGAGAATGAAGCTGAGGGTAGTGGGTACAGGCCCCATTGCTCACACTACAAAGAACTTGTACTTGTGAGCATTTTTGTGTTTCAAAAGGCTGAGGGTGGAGGAGGAGTTCTTGTACTGGTATTGGTCCTGACAAGGCAGGAGCACTGTCCTATGCCTGATTCCCCACCCAGGGCTCTCACTTGGACCTTTGAGACTCAGGACCATGTTGAGGTGGTGCTGCTGTAGTCCTGTCAATACGAACCCCACAGCATGGCTTATGGGACACGCATGTCCAGCAGCATCTCCTGACCATGTTCAGTCAGCAGGAGCTACATTCATCTTCCTCTATTGCCTGCAGCCTGGCCTGATGCTCTCCTTTCCCTGAAAGGAGGGCAGGGGAAACAGGCAGCAGTCACTTTAGCCCTTAGCACCTGTAGTACACGGCTCCAGCCTTAGCACAGCTTTCTGCTTTCTCTTCTCTCCTTGGAGACAGGAAGGCTGTAGCTAATTCATTTAAAAGCTCCAGATTACTCACTGTATTGTTCTTCATTTGCATGTTGTTGCTTAAATTAGTGCATGCCTGCGTGGAACAGAAGAGTTTCATTAGCACAGAGGATGGTGTTTGCCTGAGCTTGTGTCCAGAGAACAGATTCTTCTGCAACATCTTGTTAATCAGCTAATTAATCATGTAATG
This sequence comes from Psilopogon haemacephalus, assembly GCA_013396835.1. NCBI lineage: Eukaryota > Metazoa > Chordata > Aves > Piciformes > Megalaimidae > Psilopogon > Psilopogon haemacephalus. The sequence continues at coordinate 367,595 of VWZI01007268.1, read as the reverse complement.
CAATAGAAACCCTTGGAGAGGAAACGTCATCCTGGCTGAGAAGGCTGGCTGTGAGTCAAGCTTGCTCTCTACCATCAGCTGTCCCTGCCAGGGAGCAGAGCTGCGTCTTGGGGACCCACAGGAGCTGGAGCACAGCTCTGTGCTGTGAAGCAGGGCGAGGAAAGATGTGGGGTCCTGCCTCCTGCAGATACCAGTCATAAATAATTTGCAGTTACCCACAGAGAAGAGCAAGATGGAGACCTGGGGTGATGCTTGGCTTTTGTTCCTCAAGCTGAGAGGTGGTTGGAGGCTATTTCTTTCCCCATTAAACCATGCAGCTCCTTTCCACAGGCTACAGCAGACACCAACAGTGTACCTGTGTTCAGCAGTGTGTAGAAAATTGTCACAAAGGGCTCTTACCCTTGCAGATACCAGCTGCAAAGCAAGAGGTCTTCAAGCTGTGAGCTGCAGGCATGCTAGGCACGATTGAAGAGAGGCTGGCAGGATGAACAGGCTCCCCTCAGCACTGTCTGAGTGGGCCCTGGACTGAATGGGGCAGTTGCAGATGCCCACTCAGAGCGTTAAGGTGTAAAATCATAAAGAAAACATTGTTTCCTTACACTAGAAGCTACCTGCTTGGGTACCTGATAGAGGTGCTTGGTTAGGCAGCGCCCACACAGCACCCAGCTGGACCACTGCCTTCTCTGAGCACACTGCAGTGCCTTTGGGGCTCCCTGCAGGCATGCTGGACCTCCCCATTGCAAAGATTCAGCATACATCAAAGGTGCAGGAATAGAAAAACCCTCCTGAGGGCAGCAGTATAAGAGGAATCTTGGTGTCTGTTGAAATGATTGGCAAGAAGATAATTAATAGTGGAGGTTTAAAATGCCAAGGGATCACTCCAGCTAAAATCTAGGAAATTGAGAAAATATCAGATTGATTCCTAGTCCCCTCAGCACTCTGATCTTGATCTACAGTTTCATTTGTTTCTAAGAAGTTGTCTTTCCGTGCTTGATGCCTGAACACAGTGTGCAAACCAGGTGCAGGATGTTTGCAAGGCCATGGGGACCTGGTTGGAGGAAAGGCAGTCCACCCACAGAGGAAAACAAGAAATAAAATGGCTTTCTCAATGTCTTTTCAACTACTTTCTCCTCGAAGGTGAGGAAATATTAAAAAAAACCAGTCAAACTAAGCTGTGACTAAGGTTTTATGGTGTAACTTCATGCTTCTTGGAACACTTTCTGTGGTCTCTTCAGGCTGAGGCAGATCCTGCTGCATCGGTTATGAGTAAGCCACAGTTTAAGTGTGTCCTTAAAATACAATGGTTGCAATTTGTATTTTTTTCTGCTGCATACTAAGTCTTGAGGTGTCAGGTGTGCAGAAGGCAGCACCACAAGAACTCACCCAGCTCTGGACTGGTGTTGTGCATAGGACTGTGGCCTCCTACCACGAATGCTAGAATCATCACAGAATACTTTGCACTGGAAGGGATGTTTAAAGGTCATCTGGTCCAACCTCCCTGCAATGTGCAAGGATCAAGTTGCTCGGAGCCCCATCCGGACTGACCTTTAATGTTTCCAGGGATGAGGCTTCTGCCACTTCTGGCCGACTCGTTCTGGTGTTTCACCACACTCATTGTAAAAAATTTCTTCCTTGCATTTTTTTTCCCAAATCTACCCTCTTTTAGTTTAAAACCTTCACCTGTTGTCCTGTCCCAAGTCTGTCCTTGTCTTGTAAGCCTTTCAGGTTACAGTAAGGTCTCCCTGGAGCTTTCTCCCCTGCTTTTTGTGGGTGGGAAAATGGCCCTGCACCTTCGTGTCTCCGTTGCTCTCCGGCAGTGGCAGTGCAGCAGCCAGACACCGCATCCTGCTGCAGCTCCTGGGCAGCTGCTGCTGGGGATGGCTGGGGCAGGCTGCCTGGGGGCCGACTATGGCTCTGCTCTGCTGCCCTGAGGAGTCTCCTTGTGCCCCAAGGGGCCCTGCAGGCTGCAGCCTGCTGCAGCAGGGGCTCCATCCCACACATGGGTCACAACAGCCCCACGCTGCGCCACAGACCTGGGCAAGAGCGCCTGGAAAGAACTTGAGGGTGCCGCTTGGCAGCCCGCTGAGTGTGAGCCAGCAGCCTGCTCGGGTGGCCAAGAGGGTCGGCGCCGCTGGGGCTTGTATCAGTGTTACCTGAAACAAAAGACGGTAGGAGCAGAGCTGTGTGCGGAGAGGAGGCAGTGCTTTACTCAGCGCCGGCTGCTAGCGGCTATCCACACAGCCAGGGCAGCGCTGAGTCTCCCCTGGCTGTATTTGCAGGTGACAGCGTAACGCCCATCCGACGCGGTCATCCCTGCCGGCTACGGCATGCTCAGGAGGCGGCGCAAGTAACTCTTGTGTCACCCGTGTGACGTACACAGGTGGTCCTTGAGATGATTAATTGCTTTCCTTCACCCCCCACTTGCGGCGCGTAGAGTCAACATCTAAGAACGTAAGGTTCCTAACTAACTCCCCAGACGAAGGTTGGGATATTTTCAAGTTTTCACGTAATAAATAAGGAAAGGGCATAGTTATTTTTCCCATTGTGTCAGAAACGCCGAGGCTGTGGAGTGCGGCCTCAGGGTAACAACTCCGCGGCTCGGCGGTAAGACCCCGGCCGCGCCGAGCCGCTGCCGGCCTACAACTCCCGGCATGCCGCGCGTGGCACGGGCCGCCGTTTCTCCCCCCCCTCCCGCCTCGTGCGCGCGGTTCGGCAGTTGCCCGTTCGAACCGGCCAATGGCATCGGGGGAGCGCCAATTGCAGCCAATGGTGATGGGCGCCCCAAGGGGGGCGGGGCCGAGGGGGGGGTGAGGCGAGCCAATGGGGAGGCGGAGCGGCAGGTATGAGATGGCGGCGGGATCACCGGCGCTCTGCGGCGGGCGCGGAGGCAGGTAGGAGTATGGTGCCCGAAGGACTGGTATCACCTTGCCCCGCTCCCTGGTCCCTCGATGCTCTGTAGGATGTCTGCCCAGCCCTCTGCGGGCTATACCGCACCTGTCTGTAGCGCTGCTGGATCGCAGGTCGCCGGCCGGTCCGCCTCGTCCCGCCCATTGCGGTGCTTGCCCTGTGAGCCGGGCTCTCACTGCAGCCGGGCAGCTGCCCCTGCGACTGCGGTTTCTGCGGCTGACATCCTCAGCTCTCTGCTGACCATGTCGCTGTGCACCGGCCCCCAGTGCTCTGCTGTGCTGCAGAGTAGCCCCTATCGCTCAGCACGATGGACGGGAGGGGATGTGGGTGGGACGCTGAGAGAATCGTTGTGTTGGTTTGCGACACTTAGTGCTGCTGTTCCCCGGTCCCCATCCGTTCGGCGCGGCGGGAGGAGAGTGCTCCCTGCAGCGTCCCTGTGCTGCATTGCAGGGGAAATATCACCTCCCCCTTCCCTGAGAGGAGAGAGGCAGCTACAGGCCACCTTCCCTCGGGCGGGGGACTATTCCGTAGGGAAGTGCGTCCCTGCATTCAAGTTAGCAAAGACAATTGCCTGCTTTGCAGCTCTGTCCCTGCTCCAGCTCAGCCGCTTGCTGCCCGCATTAGCGCCAGTCGTGCTGTGGCGAGGCTGCCTCCTTTCTACAGCCGCAACGTGAGACCTAACGTCGAGCACTTGGCAGTTGCAGGGTTTGGTAGGGTGATGGCACTAGACAGACTTGCTTTGCATCCATCCCTATTTCTCTTTTCCTTTGTCCACTCAACGCGTGGTATTCTTACTTTCTAAATAAACCCGAAATGTCAGCTTCGTGTAACTTGCCATTAGCACAGATTTTTACGTGTGTGACCATTCTGTGACTGCCACTGGCAAAACAGCGGGGACTGTAAAAGCATCTCGCTTAAACAGTGGTGTGAGAAAGCTGCTGAAAGGCTGTCATCTTTCCCCCTTTTTTATTTTTCCTCTATATGTGGCATGGAGCTGCAAACTGAGTGGTGGTTCTTGTGACTTGCAAAACACAGCTGAGGGCTGCGCATCCATCCTGATTAGCAGTGGTGCTGTCCCATTCCTCTGCTGAGTGGGACTCATCCTTATGAAATCTCATGTACTTATCTGGAGGCACTGAGTGGTGTTTGTGCTGAGGCAGAGCATTGCTCTGGAAGGAGGTACAAAGAGATGGTGCTCAGTGTGGCCCATCTGAACAGAGAGCTGGGCTTGGTAAAGGGATGAGTATGCTCTGCACAGCTGATACTTGCAACACTTTTTGGATAAGGCATTTTAAACGTGGTCTGGACCAGTCCAAATAACTGAATCTGTTATATGCTGACAGTTGTCCCTAGGATGCAATCCCCCAGCTCTTTAACCCCCTGTAAGCGATTGTTAAAGACTGAGGAATGAGGTTTACTCCAGTGCTTCCTGTCACTCACAGGCAGCACCAGCAAATAGGTCTCTTGTTTTGCAGGTCTATCACGACGCATATCACAAAGCATGCCTTTTTTTTTTTTTTAATGTATGCTCCTCTACTGTGTTTTTCCTCATATTTTCTTTCATCTGGAGACAAGCACAAGTTGGCCAAGTAAAGCTTGCATACCATGCGTGTGATCTGGCAGCGTGCTGACTTAAAGACTGGATGTGAAAGCTGGTTGTCTTAACCTCCCTACCAAATGTTACTGAACATGACAAAAGATGATTTGTGTGGCCCTCTCTTCTGTTTGTGGTTCTCCCTAACCTCTGCCTGGCTTTTCATAACTGAGAATGATGGTTGCATTGTGCCTGAGTGCTCAATTTCAAAAGAGAAACATCTGTCTGTTTAATGAATGCATTTAATGTTTGATTCAAGCAGTGCCTAAATGCTTTGTCAGGCACTTAATGTCCACATCAGCCATTTGATATGGCAGGAGCAGGATGAGTGGGAAGGAAAAAAGCCATGGGTCTGGAAAGCACAATCTGCTGGAGAAAGGCATAAAGGCATCTTGCTAAAATGGCTTGATAGAGTGTCACTGCAGAACTGGGCATCAAGACCTCACATTGTGAACAGGCAATGGGAGGAGACACAACTGCCACCTGTGTTATCTTGCTAATGGCAAAATGGTCACTGTAAACATGACTTAACGGCAAAAAGTCAAATTGACTTGCTGAGCATCATGCAGAAAAAATGGCTGATTTCAGAGTTGAAGCCAAGTCTGAACACATGGCTACTTGTCTCTAAAGCCAGCCTGAAGCAGGAATCAGTCTTACTCAAACATTCCCTTTTCCACAGCCCTCACTAAAATCTTTGAGACCTGACCTTGTTTTTAAACTTTACTCAGTCCAAGCCCTGCCAGCTCTGTACCCAGACCCAGACTCAAGGCTGTGTTGCATTTACTTGCCCATAACACCCTGTCCTGTTCTCATTCAGGGCCTGGGATGGGCTTGGACAACAGGATACTTGTTCTGCTACCGTTTGGTTTATTGTCTTTTTTTTTTTTTTTTTTTTTTCCCATGAAGGGGGAGCATTGCTTGCCCACGTAGCCCACAGCAGCATCTGGCTCTCCTTGCAAGCCTGGTCCATTGCCTTGTTGCTGTGTGCGCATTTACAAGCATATGAAAATGTCACAGGGTGTTGCTAATGTTCCTTTAAAGGTACATAGGCACTTGGTTCAGTCTGAAACTGAAGCGCAGAGTACTGGACACTGCTGGGAAATCAAATCCCTTGTCCTAAAGGTCAACAGTCTTCAGTGTATAATTTAGTAAATGGCATGAACAGATGGGAAGAAGACAGAGCAGAATGAAAATGTTGGCTAATATCTAATGGTTGCACTGAAGTCAAGTTCCTCTTGGAAACACTGTCCCCCTTGATGCTAGGTTAGGCTGCTGGCCACAGCTGGGGCCTTATATTTTCAACATATTTCAGAGCCAGCTCTTTCTGCAGCATCGTATTTTCACTTGCTCTTTATTTGGAGACAAGAAGAGGGATCTGAGGTCCTTTCCTTGCCCTATGCACTGCGGGGTTCAGACACGGACCTGCTGTGCTCCTTTTTTTTGCAGAGTTACACCAAACCTTCACCGTCATCTTGGGGACTGACATGGTAGGTTCCTGTGTTCCTAAGTTATAGGGGTCTTGGAGCCAGCATGAGTAGAGAGGAGCTATGACCCTGTGGTATGATAAATTTGGCTGACAATTTTTGTTTCAGAGCTTCACAGGTCTGGTGTGTTCTTAGCCTCCCATCCCAGTAATGCCTTAAACTCATCATTGTGTCTGACAAGAGCACTGGGCCCTTTACTCCGAGGTGCAGCAGCCTCACTCGGTGGCTCTTGGCCTTTCTCACCTCTCTGCTAGGTAATTGCAATTAAGCTATTTAGAGTTTCCTCAATTTTTTTTCTTTCAGATAGCAGGCAATGTGATAAGCTGGTTAAATAATTGCCTGCCAGCTGACTTATGAAAACTTTTAATGTGTTTGCTTTTGGCCTATAAAGCTAATAATTTGGAGTATGGCCAAAACATCCTTTCTTCTTGAGTGCCAATGTGGCAGCTCTGATTTTCTGAGGCAGGAAGTTCTCATGGGAGCCAGCATTAGTTTCCCTTTCTGTTTTTCTGCAGCTCAGACACAAGGTTGGAACATGGTTGTACAGTTTGGGAGCTCCTCATGGGCATTCCTATAGCCCTGCTTGCGAGCTGTCATAGCGAGAGACAAGTGTGCTGTGGCTCTCTGTGCCTTGGAGTGCAGGAAGCCTTTCAGGGAGCATCCGTCAGGAGCTCTCCTCTCACGCACACAGCACTTTGTATCCTCCTGAGTGACCCCCTCACATCAATATATCACTGCTCCCAAGGCTCTGCAGAGAAACCAGGTGAATCCAAACAAAGATGACCTGCCAGATGGGACAAGAAGAGAGACAGTTTACGTAAGAGTTGCATAAAGTGGTGGTATGGGTTATTGTTAATAAATTCTGATCTCTTTGTACATTATCCCATGTTTTGACATCCCGGCCTGACTAAATTCCCTTCTAAAGCACCAGTTCCCTATTCTGCTCAGTTTAGTGAGTTAATTGGGCTGCTTTGTGCATCTCCATCTTTCCAGCACCGCATGCTGTGCTGCTCTGCGACCGGCCCAGCCTGTTTATCTGTGTGCCTCTGCAGCCCTGACCAGATGTCACCAGCTTATTTAAATGCTGGCATGCATCCAGGTGTACCTCATTGCAATTCCAGCTTGTGAGAGTTTACACATTTGGAACATGGGATGTGGCCTCTGACATACTTAGTGGTGTCTGTGGAGGATTGCCGATGAGGTTTGATGCGCTCTTGTGCTTTGCATACACCATGATGATACAAAATAAGACACAAGCAGACAGCTTACCCACTGCACCTTCAGAGCAAAGGAATATCATGGAATTACACAAGTGCAATGAACAAAAAACAAGAGCTGCAACTTCCCAGGTACCTTCTCTCTATTTGCCAGGCCATGACCACAAAATCTCACCTGGCAGTACAGTTGTGAGCTGGCTGTGGGTCTTGAACCAGGTCTTAGTGACCTTTTCCAGGAGGAGTTACATGGCTGGCTGGTCTGTTCTGAGTCCTGGGAAAATGGGGGTACAGGGTTAGTGTTCAGACTGTGACTCTCCCACCCTGCTATGGGTGCAGCCATATCGTGGCCTGTTGTCTCAGCCCCACTTACAGCTTCCAACCAGCACCTGGAGCTCAGTTCGTGCCTCCTCATCCTGGCATCCCATCCCTCCCTGCCTGATAGCTTTCAAAGCAGCTGCTTTGTGATCAGTCCCATGTTGCCCCTCACACAGAAGCTGTATTTCTTCTAAATGTCTGCAGTGTGACCTGATTATTTTTCCTGTCCTTCCTTGCCCTCCTTTTTAATAGTGTCTGCAGAAAAGCTGGCAGAGTTCAGTTATATCAGTCATGCTGACTGATAGTGCTTCCTCTTCTCTTGGGATTCCTTCTCTTTTCTGTCCCTCCAGCATTCATTTCAGATTTAGCTATCAGCCCTCTAAAGACAGAGTATCGCCTTTGTTCTGTATTTGTACAGCATGGAGCACAGTGGAGTCCCCAGCTGTGACTGAGGTTCCCAGTGCCACAGTGATAAAAGTGAATAGATCAGTAACGAGAAGAGGCAGCTGCTGCCACCTAAAAACATTCAGGTTTGGTGCTGGTTTCAGTGAAATCAGGACTGACTCTAAGGCTCCTTTTCTATTGCTGCTCCCAGTAGGGGATTATATTAAAATAAAGACACAAACTTTAGACTGCATTGAAAGTTGTGAAAATCAGAGCAGCATTGCTGTTTAGTGCCTTCAGATTCTGTTTTTCTGATGATAAGACAGACAGAGGAGCTTGCTGATCTTTAATGTAAAACTATTGGGTTTCTGGCAGTAGCTGTCTGGGTAGAGTCTTGGGTAGGAGGCCAGGAAACCTCACAGCATGGGATCATCATGAGCTATGGTGGTGGTGGTGTTGGGCAGGAGCACCATGGTGAACATGTGGTTCCTGTCTAAGCCACCTCTTTTATTTTCCTCCTTCTAGCACTGGAAGGCATCTGGATACTCTGATGTTGTGGTGACAGCTGACTGAAGTACTGCTTTGTTAACTCTAAAATACCCCAATGACTATTATTAGAGACATTGCAAAAGAATTCACTGAGGTCAAACTTTTCATGCTGCAATGCAATTTTCTTGATGTTTCACATATATCTTGTGAATATTATGTCTTGCTGCTGCAATATTCTTTGAGATTGGTAATATATTGCATTTTAATTTTCTTTCGAAGCACACCTCCACTCACGCCTCTTCTGCTTTCCAACTATTCTATCTTCCTAGATAGATTAGTTTCTGTTTCACATCACAGATGTGCAGCTGATGTTGCTGAAGTCTGTTTTAAGTCCTTTAGTAAGAGGGAATTTGAATTCATAGGTTAGAGCAGTGACTTGGTTATCCCATTTACCCAACGTCCAAAAGATGGCCATGTATTACGTTAGTTCCAGGTTGTCCAGCACAGGCTGCCATCACATAATAGCAGCTTTCTTCCCCACATGCTTGCTGTTTAAATTGTGTGTTATTATCTGGTTCCCATAGGCAAAAGGCTGAGTCACTCTATGTTGGCTGTTCAAATGTGAAGAAAGCAAAGCAAAAATCAGCAGCGTTGCCTAGTACAGCTCACCTCTAAGTCTAGAGAGGGTGGGCAAAGATCGGCGTGCACTGTGCTACGCACTGTGTACTCATCACAGAAGGACTCTGTCCCTAAAGACCTCATGAGTATAACCCTAGGCAAAAAATTGCTGCCTGTTTTTCTTGACATTTTTCAGAGGCAAATCAGTAGTCCTACAAAGAGTTGCTGTGCTAAATCTGAGGCCTGAATGTGGTGGTCTTTGTTACACTATCTTACAAAAATGTCCAATCCTCAAAGCAAACTTAACTGTGAAGCCATTTCTAATGTCTCTACAGTCCATTCCCGTTAGGCTCTTCTTCTTTTTTTTTTTTTTTTTTTAATCTAGGAAATAATTTGTCCTCTAGTCCTTTTGTACTTAAAATGATTCCACATAATTCCACTACGGTTCTTTCATCTCTTTGCAAAATCCGGGATGACTCCTATCTGGTTGTGGAAATACTGTCTTCAGACATCCTCATTAATTGATTCCTTACTCTGGCATAGCATAGGGAACGATGCTACTTCTGTCTCCCCGGGGAAATATGAGCCTGTGCGCATCTGTCCCGTCTCCCTTTGTGCTTAGCCAGGCAAAGAATTGCTCATGTTTTCTGTTCTTTAGCACTGCCTGCTTATCGCCCTGCTCTCAGTATTTGCTAGCAGGCTGACTCTTTCTCATAGTCTAAAGATTTTGTTATTACAGAGGGAGATTTTCTTCCATTATCTGCCTTATTTTCAAAAGCTCCTTAATCCTTTTACTTCTGTACGGTAAAACTCTGCTGTGGTGCGTCTGAAGTGTTAGCTCCTCAGTGACAATGTACCAGGTCTGCAAAATGGCATTGGAGAGGGATTTTTCCCACTGGATTGGGTACATCGCATACCTCTGAAATCCACAGCTTCCCGTTTTTCCACTTTCCTATCCAGACGAACACGGCTAATGCTTTGCCCCAAAGGTACCTCATCCTTTTCTTCTTTGGCTTGTATTCTCCTTATCCTCTTATTTCATGTTGCTTGAACCCATTTCTGCCTTCACATGGGGAGAACTAGAACAATACTAAATCTGTAAAAGCCACTAAAACAGTTAGGTCTCACCTATCTGAAAGCAAGCTTGCTGCCACGTGTGCTGATCTGCCTGCTTGCACAGCTCAGGCACCACAGGTTCAATCACCAGGTTTAGCCAGTTAAAGTCTCATTTTTGTCCTAGTTTCCAAGGCATTTCCCTGGCCTGGATCTAGTTACCTTAGGGATTAATTGATCCATCATGATTTTGACCTCCTGCACCATCCACTCCCCATGAAATGATGGGGCTGTCATGCCTGAAGCAAGAATGTTGTGTGTGACAGACAGCTTTCTTTGTGACTTGGCTGGGATCACAGGCTCCACTTCTAAAAGATACTAGAATGGCAAGAAGCTCAGCACAATATACAGCCCATTTTTTTTGAATCTGCTGTCTTAATCACAACCCTGTTAGTAGAAGATTTTATTATTCATTAGGATTTGATTTTATTCATGGGACAGGAGGGAGGAAGCTATTTATTCCTTTATTTTGTCGTCTTTCGACGTGTCGTAAAAGCAATCTGAGATCACAGCAGCACATAGAAAATAGAACTCTAATTGCAAGCAAAGCAAAAAAACCCAAAAAAACCCACCCAAACGAACCCTGCAAACTAATAAACTCTCTGAATAGGCTTTTCTCTCCTTTGCTGCTGTTATATCAACTGTGAATGTAGGTAGAGTCCATCCATCTTCCTGTTTTAACGTGAAAGCAGCAGATGGGACACATGGCTTTCTCTGAAGGTTATGGTGTGTGCAGCAGTGAGGGCTGGCAGGGTTATTGTGTGTAAAGCCAGTGGGGGCTTTATCTTTGCTCAGAAGTAGGTTTGCTTCACATTTCCATTTTGATTAGCAATAACGATACAAAGGCAAATTTCTGTGCGAGGAAGAGCTGCTAATAAAGTGACCTTTCAAAATTAAGTAGCTCATTGAAGTGCCATACCACAATAAGAGTATGCAAGGCTGGGCCCAGCTGCGGCAGGGCAGGCGGGGAAACTGGATGGGAAGCCAGAGAAATGGGGAATGGGGAAGCTTGAAGTGGATGAATGACACACGATGGCAGGGTAATGGCAGCAAAGAGCAATGGCCAGGTGCTCCTTCCAGCTCTGGAGGGGATGATCTACATGCTTTGTCTTCTAAAGGATCTAAAAGTGTGAAAGGCCAGGGGCAGAGACCGTTTCTAGCCAGGTTTCCTGGCACCGCGTTGTGCCGTCAAGGGACTCTGCCATTGTCCTACTAGCACCATGAAGTGCCGTAACATCAGTTGTGCCTGGGTGCTGTTGAGAATGTGTTCTCTTGGCTTTACTCATGGTAAACACAGGGTAAATTTGGGACTATTTTGTGAATTCCTCTTGGATACAGGTGGAGAGCACTTAAAACCACGCTGGTTCGGATTCAAAACTCCGGTTTCTATGTAGGAATTATTTGCCGTTAAACTCCAGCTACGCAGCCTTTGGCAAGAGACATGAATCAATTTGTCCAGCTTTTCTTTTCTGTTTTGTCTCTGTGTGAAGGCTGATGCCCAGTGTGTGCCAAGGGGGCCTTTCAGACCCAATAATGCGCCCTTGTGTCTCGTAGCATGCGTGGAATTTGCATAGGCTGTGCTGGGACAGGCAGGTTTCTTTTGTTGCTGGAAACAAGGAGCAAGTTCTTTTCCCTGTCTCTGCTTCCTAATGCCTCTCCAAAAGCTCTCAGCAGTCATGTAAGAAATTTATTTTTCTTCTATTTCTTCTTTGCATTAAATGTTGTTGAACTTCTTGTGACTTGTAACACTGGCCGTGCAGAGAAGTCATGTCAGTCAGTTATAGTTGACAAAATTGTTTAATTTTCTTTCTCTGTATCTAGATATGTAATTGTCAGAAGGAGCAGATAATCTGTGATGCTTGATGTAACTGCTGCAAAGTATTTGCATATCTTCTCTGTGGGGAAACAAAACTGCTAGTGAGTGAATAACAGTGCACGGATCATTGCAGGCAGGGTCACTGGGCCTATAGACTTGCTATTAACCCTTCTCAGGATCTGTATTGCCACAGAATGAGTTGTCATGGGTTTCAGGCAAAGGGCTTGCTCCACATTATGGGCAGAGCTGGCACTTGTTTGTGTATTGTAGCCTGTGCAATGAAATGTGAATATGACCAGATCGATTGGCAGTTGCTTTCTGGTAGTTGATACTGGGTTATTGCACTTTGGTTTTGATTTATTGCAGATAGCAAACTGCTGAAAAACTGGCTGGGTGGTGCTCAGAAAAATGCAGCCACTCTGAGCCATGTTAGGCCACTCTGAGCCATGCAGCTGGGAGCCTTTAACAACTTTCTAACATTTTAGATGACCTGGCAGATTGCCCTGCAGTCTGCCTTGCAGACCTGCCTCAACTCCATCCTCTTGACGAAGTCTTTGGCATCCGTGGAGAGCAGTGGCAAGGGGATCGCATTTCATACAGATTCTCACGATGGAAGTGTTGCCGAGAGTCTTGTTTCCTCTGATTTCAGCGAGTGTCTTTCTCCTTGTGGGAGTCTGAGTCCCAGCTTTTATTCTTTTATTCTGATCATGCATACTAGAAATCATGCCAAGGTGGTCCTTCAGGTTAAAGATGTGCCACAGTCACTCAAATAGCTGTTGGCTTCACAGATACTGTGTGTGGGCAGGCTGGAGTTCAGATGACTTGCCAGTATATACTTTGATGTCCTCCCCTTTGTTAGCTGCTGTTGATTTACATCAGGACGGTAAGCTGCTGAGATCTTTAAGAACTGAAGTGTTCTGTTGTTTGAACCAAGGGATGTCAGGTCCAGTGGGTTGCAAACACTTTGGTGGCAGGCATGCCGAGCATAGATGCCCAGTGTTGTCCAAACACAGTAAGGTGGCCTCTGCACCTTGGCAGAGAAGAGAGGAAGGTCAAGGTTCTCCAGTTTTCCACGGGAAAGCCTGCTTTGAAGGGAAAAGCCTTTGGTGGCCTCGGGGCTGTTAAGCAGAGCACAGGATTCCTCTGGGTGCCAGTCCACACCTGCGAGACCTATCTGATCCCTGGAGCACCAGCACAGCATTTCTAGTACCTGGGTTGGAAAATGGTGTTTGGTGAGAGCTTACAGCTTGAGGCAGGATGTTGAAGTAGTGAAAAGGAAATTATATGAGAACCCAAGAATGATTAAAGGATTGGGGAATGTCATGCAGTGAAAGCAGGCAGTGTGTGCAAGCTGAGTGAGTAGGCAGCCCCCACCCGGAGCCCTGGAAGAACTGGCACACCAACTTACAGAGCCAGACCAGGATTTTATAGCAGAATATGACATCATGGCAGTAGCAGCTTGTGACTGCAGAACAATGACACTAATTCTTACATTTAAGTAAGACAGGGACAGGAAAAGCAAGCTCTGTAACTACTCTGTGGGCTTGACTTCACTAGCCTGCAAGTGTTTGAAACAGTGGTGGAAAGATTGTAATGGAAGGCAGAAACTGGGATGAGCTTTATGTGTGAACATCAAGAGTACTGATTAACTCCAGATCTCTTTGATAACTTTTTACTTTCAATTTATACATGATAAATATAGCTTACCTCACCTCTGGTAGGGCTAAGTATCTGGTATAGGTATCCCTTAGCAGAGCAGTGTCTCAGATGCATTTCTGTTCCCATGTCACATGAGAAACTATGAAATTGAGAAAACAGGCATCAGCGTTGAATAGGGTAGTAAGATGAAGGACAGCCTGAAGAAGAGGCAAGAACTGGATTAGCCAAAAAGATAGGTTCTAGAAGAAAGATTCTTCTAGGAGTTCCCCAAGGACTGATCTTGTATGGCTTATGCTAATACTAATGAGTTTGTGCTCACTCCAGGCTCAGAGTACACAGCTGGTCAGTCATTGTAGCTGGCACAGAGCAGGAACCAGAGAGTAGTAGCTTGTACCTCAGGAGCATTTGACCACATCCCTAGCAGAACTGTGAACTAGTGTTATGGCACATTTGTGATCTTAAAAGCATATTCTCAGGGCATGGGAATTGTCTATCTGTCAATAGGAAGGTAGACAGAATGGGACTGCAATGGGAACTGATGAGTATAAGCTGACCATGAAAAAACTTAGATTGGGTTTTAGACTTTCAGACCACTGGGAGTGATTTTTTTTTGGGAGAAAGAGAGAGAGAACCAAACTTATGACTGAGAGTGGTAAGTTAATGTAAAATATTGGATGTCATATCTGCCTGATCTAATAGGTGTAGTAGGTTAGAACTGGGTTCAGCTGGGGTTAATTCTCCTCTAATGCTGTGTTTTGTGGTGCTGCAGCCAAGCATTGATAAAACAGCAGTGTTGTGACTACTGCTGGGCTGAGCACCCAGACTGGGGGTTTTGGGTTTTTTTTTCTCTCAACATCTCCCTGCCCCAAGATGCTAGGAGGACATAGCTGAACCAGGTGATTCAGACTGGCCAAAGGGATATTCCACACCGTATGACGTCAGCTCAGATATAAGAAGGAGGTATTAGGAGGAAGTTTGGGCAAAGATTTGTCTATGGCATCGGTCCTCCAGCAGTAACCATCAAGTGTAGGGAGCCCTGCTTCCAAGACCAGAACATCATCCAGCTGATGGGAAGTAGAGATTAACATCTTTCTCTGCTCTCATTTCTGCGCGGTCTGTTGCCCTTTGCTTATTTATTATTATTAAATTGTTACTATCTTATAAGCAGCCTCTGTTATATATTTTTTTTTCCCTTCTCCCCTGCCTATTTAAGAGGGGGAGTGATAGAGCAGCTCTGGTGGGCATTTGGCCCCCCAGCTGGGGCAAAACCAGGATATAAGTGAAAGGAAAATTCTGATTGCTATGTGTTGCGTAGGTTACCATCACGCTATGTAGCACTGAGTTGTGGACTATGTTGTGCAAACCGTCCAGAAGTGTTTTCACTCCAAAGTGAAATGCGGCTGCTGAACACTCACCGAAACCAGGCAGTGCTGTTGGTGTAGACTGATAGTTCTTGTGTCACCAGATGACTTCTGCAGGGCAGAGCAGTTGGGTGTGAAAAAAGCAAGCAATGCAGAATTACCATTTGTTTTCCTTTCTCTGTTTCTTTTCCAGTGACGCCATCTGCAACTTTGTCATTTGCAATGACTCCTCTCTCCGTAGCCAGCCCATCATCTTCAATCCTGACTTCTTTGTGGAAAAGCTGCGCCATGAAAAACCAGAGGTGTTCACAGAGCTGGTCGTCAGCAACATTACCAGGCTCATTGACTTGCCTGGGGCAGAGCTGGCCCAGCTAATGGGAGAGGAGGATCCGAAGCTGCCTGGGACAAACAATACAGCCTCTGGATTCTTTCGCTCTCTGATGACTCTGAAGCGCAAGGGTGAGTAGGGTATGATGTCTGGTGCCCACCTTTAGGGTGGTGCCAAATTTCATCATCTGTTGCACACAGTTTACAAAACTTACAGTATGGGCCTGTTGCTGTTTTGAGTTTGTGTTGAATGCTTAATTCTATGGGTTTGTAATCTCTGGGGATGCCAGGTCTAGAAAGGAGCAAAGCAGAGGCCAGGAGGTAAATCCTCGAAATACCTTTGCCACTTCTAGAACACCCCTCTTCAGGGGGCTGTTGCTGTGGTTTATGTCGAGTTGGCCTCCATGCATCAGCTGCTTGCTGTACTCAGTGCAATACACACTCCAGAGATAGGGCTTTGGTCCCTCAGTGTTTCTGATCTGTCTTTGTGGATAGCCCTGATTTGGAGAGGGGTGCTTGAATAAGCTGCAGGTTCTTCCAGCACACACTGAGGTGTCCTTTGTCTTTCTGCTTGTTTGTGTCCATGGTAGTCCATGTTTTGTTTTCCTTAGCTTGTTAGGTTTCTTCATAAGTGGTGGAATAACAGTAAAGGCTGAGAGCATCAGGTTCATGGAGAACAGTAATGCCTAGGTTTTCAAGTCCACTGAGTTCCCTCAGGGCCCACTGTCTCCTTCAGTTGCTGTTCCAGCTCTCTGAAAGGTGCAACTCAAAAACCTGTAAATGACTCTCATCCAAATGCCAGTGCTCTTCTGGTCCACATCCCAGTCCAGTGAGTCAGTGAAGCTCTGCAGACTGACTCTGCCCGGGCCCAGATTCAATCCTGGGAGATGACATACTTCTCTTTCTCTCACAGACGAGCATTCAGCAGGAGTTTTCCTCTGGTAAGCTGACTATTCTTACATTCTCTTTCAAGTTCAGCTGTCTTGGTTATGAAACATTAGCCCCAGGCCCCTTCTCAGAAGTCTGAGATTTGCTTCTGAGTGCAGTTCTGTTCAGATCCTCTCATCTTCACTGTCTGACATTAAGCACCCTGTTTTATTGCAGCTAAAAGGGTGTTCTAGGTGTGTGTGTGTCTTCTCCCACCTTTGTCCATGCTCAAGGGAAGCTTGGTTCTTCTGATAAATTCAATTAGATGTTCTCTGTCTCTAGACAGAAACTGCTTCCATCTGGGCACCTCTTGCACCCCTGTCAGCTCTTGTTTCCTAGCTAGACTTGTCTGCTGGCAGAGAAGCTGCAGGTACCTCTCTTCAGATGTTTGCAGCCTGAGGTTGAATGCTTCTGCTATTATGAAGCAGCAAGGTAGGTCATGGCAATATTGAATAATTCTCACCCGGGGATGATAAAATATATGACTTGCAGTACTTGATTTTCTCCTGCAGTGCTGCCCAGCCCAGGGTGAGCATCTATCAGGGTTCTCACTGGGTGAGCCAGGAGCAGATGGCTGAAATCAGCACCAGAAAATTCCACCTAAGCAGTGGAGCCATAGAGCTTGTCCTTTTAAACCGCAATGGAGGAAGGGGTTTAGTAGAATCAGAAACGCTTAGAGAAACTATGTAAAGGTTGAAGACACACTGATAGCTCTCTTCTCAGAGTTACTCACAATAGTGGAACTCGCAGATGGGTTGAATTGGAAGGGACCCTCAGAGGCTGTTTTGTTCAACCTCCTTTCAGTAAGCAGGGACACTTCCAACTAGATCAGGATGCCCAGAGCCACATCAAATCTGAACTTCAATGCCTCCAGGGATGGGGCCTCAACCACATCCCAGGACAACCTGTTCCAGTATTGTAGCACTCTCATTGAGAAGAACTTCCTCCTAAAGTCCAACCTAAATCTATCCTGCTCCAGTTTAAAACCATTACTACAAGCCCTTCTAAACAGTCCTTCCCCTGACTTCTTGTATGTCCCCTTCAGATATTGAAATGTAGTTATAAAGTCTCCTTGGAGCCATCTCTTCTGCAGGCTGAGCAGCCCCAACTCTTTCAGCCTGTCTTTATAGCAGAGGTGCTTCAGCACTCTGACCATCTTTGTGGCCCTCCTGGATCTGCTCCATTAGGTCCATGTCTCTCTTGTGTTGGAGGCCTGAGAGCTGGACACAGAACTTCAGGTGAGGTCTCACCAGAGCAAAGTAGATTGGTAGAATCACCTCTCTTCACCTGCTGGCCACACTTCTTTTGATGCAGCCCAGGATGCGATTTGCATTTGGGGCTGCAAGTGCACATTGTTGGCTCATGACCAGTTTCTTTTCCACCAGTACCCTTAAGACCTTTTCTGCAGAGCTGCTCTCAATGTCATTGCCTTCCAGCCTGGACTAATACTAAGGATTTCCCTGATTATAGGTGCAGGACCTTGCACTTTGCCATATTGAACCTCTTGAGATTCTCCTCAGCTCACTTCTCCAGCCTGTCCAGGTCCCTCTGGATGGTACCCCATCCTTCAATCTTGTCAACAACACCACTCAGCTTGGTATCATATGCTGGTTTACTGAGCATGCACCAGTCTCACTGTCTATGTCATTGATGAAGATGCTGAACAGCACTGGTGCCAGCACAGACCCTTGAGGGATACCACCTGTCATCTGTCTCCATCTGGACATTGAGCTGTTGACCACTACCCTTTGTGTGGGATCATCCAAACAATGCCTTATCCAAATTGCTCATAGGAAGACTGCCTAGGTCTTCACACTGCCCCAGTCTGCAGTTACACTGTGCTCTTCCCTCTTACTGTTCCTGCCTCCTGGAAAGTAGCAGAACACCTTAAATTGAGACACTTTGACAGAGGAGTGAGAGAGTACCCAAGACGAAAGTTGTGAGCTTGTAGCAGGGGCTTGTGAGCTTTCGCTGGCTCTTTTTTTTTTTTTTTTTAATTAACGGTGCTGTGCTGGTGTCTTAGCAGACCTGAAATCTCCAGCTAGCTGTCCTTCCCCAAGAGCTCCGCCTTCCCCCGTTCAGACGTCTCCAGGGCCATGTGTCTCACTACAGCTACAGCTAGCAGATGTTTCCAAGACTGCTGGCTGCACTCCCAGGCTGCAACAGCAGTGTCTCCCTGCCTTGACAGGCACTGTCTGTGAACTTCTTTTTCTCAGAGTTTGGCCAAGAAGTTTGAGCCTACAGAGAAAATCAGTTTCATGTATTGTGTGTTTCATCCTGGAGCCATCATTTGTTTTTCTTCATGTTACAGATCAGCTAGAACAAACAGGTTTTATTTCTTCAAAGCCAGAGGCCAAGGACCACAGAGTTCAGAGCCCATCAAACTGCAAACACTCGAAGGTTCTTTGAGCATCAGGAAACTCAATCTCACGCTGCTTCTTAGTTTCAGAAGCGAGCACACAATAACATCTAAGCCTTTGTAACTCGGCATCCATTCTCCAAACATGTCTTTCAGGTTTCTTTGAGAATCAAATTCTCATTCAGATATCAACTTCTGACTTCAAAAGTAAATTGAATTTGTCAGGCTCTGCATGTCTCAAGAAGATGTGTTTTCCTCTTCTCTTCCTGGCCGCTATTGATTCTAGCTGTTGAATGTCTGATGAGTTTAGTTTTCTTCAAGGACGAGAATCTTTTGCCAACTGCTCTCTCCCTTTGTACTCAAGACTTTCAGATCTTACATGTGGAGCAGGAGGTCACAGCACCTTCATTTCTCCTGCAAGCCTGAAGCGTGCACTTTATCAGAAGCAGGTCAGAAAGTTCTTGATGTAGCAGGAGGCTGGAGTTCCTGATGGCTAGCTGTGCATCTCAGAAGTCCGGGAAGAAAGTGGAACATTCTTCAGGCGGAATAAATTTAGTTGCACGGGAAGACTGCTAAAGAAGTGCGTTGGGTTAACCAGGTCTTTCCCACATGCTGAGATCATCAACAACAGAGAAGAGTAAGATCTGTAGTACAAGAGACCAAACGCTAGTAAAATCAAAATGTGCTGTGAGGGGGAAAGAAGAAAATAGACAAGAGAAAGCTTGTGAAAAAGACAACTTATATCAGCTAGTGCACTGTTTGGACTGCTGGGCTATCAACTGTAACAATAAGGAGGGAAGTCTTTAGTCACAGAAAGCTGGGCTGCAGTTGCCCAGCTTGCCCTCAGAAGTGGCCCATGCCACTGGTCATGGAGAAGAGGGGAATACTCTTTTCTTCAATCTGAATCACAAGATCACAGAATTAACCTCTAGGATCATCAAGTCCAACCTATCACTTAATCCTTGTGTCGCGGGATATCGATTTAATTAGTATGCTGATACCCGCGGAGGGGGGTCCTGGAGCCCCTTGGGTTCTTTGGGTACATGGTTGGCAGGAAAACAAATGCACGAATTGCTTAAAATGCCAGATAAACAGTTTAACAGTCAGAATTTAGGGAACAGAGAGTTTACACACAAACTAGACCCCAGCCACTCCTACAAACCCGTGGGGGCGCGAGGAGGGAAACAACGCTCCTTCCCGAGACAGAGGGGAAGAAGGAAAAGGACCGACTTAGCCCAGATAGGGAGAGAAGGAGAGAGAGAAGGGGGTTAGCCTTGCCGCTTCTCTGTAGAGCTGCTGTGCTCTCTGCTGCCTTGCTGCGTGCACGTGGCTGGAACTCTTCACAGCATGACGGGAGAACGAAGGACGACGAAGAAGAACCCCTAACGGCCACTGTCCCCTGCCTAAATACCCTAGGGGCACGTGAAACTGTCCAATAGGTATTCAGCATTCTCTAGCTGACCAATTGGTTCAAAATAGCCCCACACATACGTGCAGCCCGAGGTTTCCCTGGGTCCCAGGCCGCGTGGTGTGCCCCTGCCCCTCAACCCCTTCCGGACCTTATACAGAAGGGGGAGGAGAGACTCCAGGGGCTGCACCAACTCTAGGGTGTTTATCCCACCCATACCAGGACACCTTGTAATTAACTAAACCATGGCACTAAGTGCCTCATCCAGCCTCCTCTAAAACATCTCCACCACTTCCCTGGGCAGCCCATTCCAATGCCAATCACTCTTTCTATGTAGAACTTCTTCCTAACATCCAGACTAAACCTGCCCTGGTGCAGTTTGAGGCTGTGTCTCTTGTTCTGTCACTGGCTGCCTGGGTGAAGAGACCAACCCCCACCTGGCTACAACCTCCTTTCAGGCAGTTGTAGAGAGCAATAAAGTCTCCCCTGAGCCTCCTCTTCTCCAGGCTGAACAACCTCAGCTCCCTCAGCTGCTTCTCATAAGGCTGTACTCCAGCCCCCTCACCAGCCTTGATGCCCTTCTATGAACACGTTCAAGCACCTCAACATCTTTCTTAAATTGAGGGACCCAGAACTGGACACAGTACTTGAGGTGTGTCCTAACCAGTGCTGAGTACAGGGGCAGAATGACCTCCCTGGTTCTGCTGGTCACACTATTCCTGATACAGGCCAGGATGCCGTTGGCCTTCTTGGCCACCTGGGCACACTGCTGGCTCATGTTCAGTCAGCTGTTGACCAATAGCCCCAGGTGACTCTCTGCATGGCTGCTCTCCAGTCACTGTCCCCAGCCTGTAGTACTTCATGGGGTTGCTGTGGCCAATGTGCAGAACCTGGCACTTGGACTTGTTAAAACTCATGGTGTTGGACTGTCCCCATCTATCCAGCCTGCCCAGGTCCCTCTGCAGAGCCCTCCTACCCTTTAACAGAACACATGCTCCCAACTTGGTGTCATCTGCAAACTTACTGATGGAGGACTCTATTCCCTCATCCAGATTATCAGTGAAGCTATTAAACAGGACTGGGCCCAGCACTGATCCCTGGGGCACACCACTAGTGACTGGCTGCCAACTGGATGTGGCACCATTCACCACCACTCTCTGGGCCTGACCATCCAGCCAGTTCTTAACCCAGCACAGAGTGCCCCTGTCCAAGCTACAGGCTGCCAGCTTGGCCAGGAGTTTGCTGTGGCAGATGATGTCAAAGGCCTTGCTGAAGTCCAGGCAGACTACATCCACAGCCTGCTGGCCCTTTGAAGTGTAAGTGCAAGGGCAGGACAAACCAGTTCTGTACCTAGTTTCCATTCTGAGTCTCAGCTAGCATGTTGTAGTATGGGCTACCATACTAATCTCTAGCTAGTCAAAACAATACTCATTACCAACGTGGGCAGGAGGATGATGAGATTAAGAGAAGCCCTGCAGAAAAGGGCTTCAGTGTGCTGGTGGATGAAACACCATAAGAAGGACATGGACTTGATGAAGAGGGTCTAGAGGAAGGTCACAAAAATGTCCAGAAGGCTGGAGCACCTCTCCTATAAGCATAGGCTGAGAGAGTTGGGGTTGTTCAGGCTGGAGAAAAGACGTTTCGGGGGAGACCTTATAGAAGTCTTCCAGTATCTGAAGGGAGCCTACAAGAAAGCTGGGGAGGGAGTGTTCACAAGGGCATGTAGCAGCAGGATGAGGGGCAATGGTTTTAAACTAGAGAATAGTAGATTTACATTGGACTTTAAGAAGCTCTTTACTGTGAGGGTGGTAGAACACTGGAACAAGTGGCTCAAGGAGATGGTGGAGACCCCATCTTTAGAGACACTCATGGTGAGGCTTGATGGTGCTCTAAGCAATCTCATCTAGTTGGGGGTGTCCCTGCTTACTGCAGGGGTGTTGGACTAGATGACTTCTAGAGGTGTGTTCCAGCCCAGTGCATTCTGTGATTTACAAAAATCTACATGTATCTGATGGAAGAAGTGGTGCTGAGGCCTCTGGTTGCTGCTGTGGGAATTGCCTCAGCTTTCTCAGGGAACAAAGTGTACTACCTATGTGTGTCAGCAGAAAACACTGGATAACCACTGCCTTACCTGGGAAGGCCCTCTCTGCACGACAGTTTTCTGCATTGCTTCAAATAGTGCCTTTCAGTTAAATGGTTTCTCCCATCCAAGGATCTTCTTCCTTTCAGCTCAGTTGCTTCTATCTTCTTTTGGGACTATAGCCTGTGCTGTTTGCTGGAGTTCTGGAGCTGGCAGCTCACGCTCAATGAGATGAAAGCAAACTCCAGGAGTGTGAGGAGCTGTCAGTGGTCCATATGGAGAAAGGCCCAGCTCATTGCTCTGCTGCTCTCCTTTTTTTATAGTTCTGCCTTGTTCAGCCTTCACACTTTACTGTACTTGGGCCAAGGCAACTGACTTGGAAAAGAGATTCACTGGAATCAGGGAATTCCAGGGATTATCCATTCCTGAAAAGGAGCCCAGTGTGAGCCAGTTGGATCATGTCTGCTCTCCCTAGTAGTGTTTATTCCTCTCTCCGATAATTTCAGAGCTGCACCTCTTTTTGCTCCATTCCATGTCAAGGCACAATGAGGATTAATCTGGACTTTCCTCCCCAGGTGTGGAGTGTTCTAATGTAGCAAAGCACCTGGACCGTCCAGGCTGTCACATCATGCCCAGCAACATGTTTCCATATTTCCAGGCTTGCAGATGACATGCCCTTTAAACATGCGCCATCTGTTCTGGTGTTTTCATAAGCTAGAGAAGGTTTCCTTTAGCTGATTAAAAAATAATTAAACTGAGGTGAGAAGCAGGGTGGTGAAGCCTTTTTAAGTACAGCACGGTGAAATAAAGTGACTTAATTTGGGAGTGCTTACGTTACCTCCTTGTGACCTCCACCCTTAGCATTTTAGGGCACTGATATTTCCATGATGACCTCTCTCTTGTTGGGAACCACTCATCTCTGTAGCTGTTGGATTCTGAGCTGCCTCAACACGTTCTCTTCTGTTCTGCAGAGAAAGGGGTGGTGTTTGGCTCGCCGCTGACAGAAGAAGGCATTGCACAGGTTTCCCAGCTAATTGAGTATCTGCACAAAAGTAAGTGATTCTGTCTGGCTGTCTTACTGTCCTGAGGGTTATCTGTCTGGACTGCATCAGGGGTGCAGGCAGTGTGAGAAGCTCTGAGCTCTCCAGCAGCAGGAGTTGGGGCTGCACTAGGTGACTATTCCACAGAACTGCCTAGCAGATATGTTTCTCTCTTTCTGTACACAAACTTTTTCTAGTGATGAGAGCCAGCTTGAAGTTACATCTCTGAATGCAGTTCACTGAGGTTTGCTGTCAAGCTCTGGAAAGAGGAGAGAATTGCTTTAGGAAGAAGATGGATATCAGCCTTTGTTTAATCAGTGGCCTTTTTACTCCTCTCTGCCAAGCAGATCTAAGAGCAGAAGGCTTGTTTCGGGTGCCAGGCAACAGCATCAGGCAACAGATCCTAAAGGATGCTCTGAACAGTGGTACAGATATTGACCTGGATTCTGGGGATTTTCATTCCAATGATGTAGCCACTCTGCTTAAGATGTTCCTGGGTGAATTACCAGAGCCGCTGCTGACACACAAGCACTTCCATGCCCACCTCAAAATTGCAGGTGAGTGAGCAGCTTGGGACAGAGATGAGCAGAGGGAATAGAACTAGACTCCTAGAAAGCCGGTAATGCTGTAGAGTTGCACACCAGGATGCAGAAATATAATCCTTACAGGCAAAGCAAGAAGGAATTGTCCTGCCACCTCAGCCTAGTGGTGGAAAGACTGGCGCTGAAAGTCCTAAGGAATCAGACCGAGTCTGTCTAGCACAGTCTTCTCTCCAGCAATAAATAGATACCTAAAGGAGGAGAACCCACACTGGTAGCCTGGGTCTCCACCTGTTTTAAGTCTAGAGAGTCTCCTGCATGGGGTGTGGTGTCTGTGTACTTGGCTGTTATTGAACTACCCCATTTGAACTTGTTCCTTCTCACCTTTAACCCATGGTAACTCTTTGCAACTGTGTTGTCCTGTGGGAGGAGTACCACAGGTTAATGCATCAGGTTAGCACAGCCTGGGAGATGCTGAGAGGGCCATAAACTGTGTTTGGAAGAGATCTGCATGTGAAGCAGGAAAGGTAAGTGATTGCAAGTGGCTCACTGTTCTGAATAGCAGTGTATGTTCTCCTTGTTCTGCCTTGGCAGACCTGACTCTGTTTGATGAGAAGGGGAATAAGACCAGCACTCCAGACAAAGAGCGCCAAATCGAAGCCCTCCAGCTGCTGTTTTTGATCCTTCCCGCACCCAATCGCAGTTTGCTCAAGCTGCTGCTGGACTTGCTCTACCAGACTGCCAAGAAGCAGGACAAGAATAAGATGTCTGCCCACAATCTTGCCCTCATGTTTGCACCCCACATCCTATGGCCCAGAAATGTGAGCAATGCCTCCGTAGGTCCGGGTGGGATATTGCAAAGGCAGAAAGCAAAGGCAGAAGCTTGGCAGGCCTGCAGGGAAAGAACAAAGATGGGAAGGTTAGGTGAGGGTTGGAGACAGGGATGGTGGGGTGGAGATCCTGGCAGGACTTAGTCCTAGTGTTCAGTCCAGACCTGCTGTAGGTCTCATTTGCAGCCGATGCTTCATCTTTGTCAGTAAAACTAAAAGCACAGCAGTCCTGCTTCTTTTAAGTGTGACAGCTCAGACTGCACGGCTTCTTGCAAGGTTTCTTGTGCTGTTGGCAACTGTTTGGCCCTGTCTAGTTTCTCCTCTCAGAGCAATTTAGGCTCTGTGAGTTCTTATTGGTGTGCTGAGAGCCCTGCCCGCCTTTTTGCTCAGAGCAGATCTCCTGCTGAGACACTGTTTGTGTCTTGTGTCCCAAGGACAGCAAGGGCAGCAGAGACCCCCTCCTCCTCCCCTTCTAACTGCTGTGCCTTTGGCTGTGCCCTCTCGCCAGGTGACAGCAAATGACCTTCAAGAAAATATCACAAAGCTTAACAATGGAGTGACTTTCATGATCAAACACTCTCAGAAGCTCTTCAAGGTAAGTGCACTTTGGGGTCTTGCTCTTCTTGGCCCTTCAGCAGAAGACTGAAAGCTTCTTGCCCAGACAGATCCCACATGTCAAGTATATGTTCTGAGTGTGGTCTTCTGCAGTAGGAGAAGGAGGATTTCTACAAGAGACTGCTCCTTTAGTGGTATGGGAGGAGATCTTTGCTGGGCAGGCAGCCCAGAAGGAGGAGGAGAGGCCAAGCTAGAGGTGGCTTTGTGCCTGGGCAGGTCAGAAGCTCGGTGCAGTGTAACACCACCCTCTGCTGGACACCGGCACCCCTTGCCCAGCAGGGAAACCTGCTTCCTGCGAGCAGGTAGTGACCAGGCTTCTCTCGGGCTCTGGCAGGATAAGGAAATGGAAGGGGCTGAATGTAATGTGACAGACCACTTTGTTGTGAACTTCTTTGCAAGTGGTAATCAAACCACTGCTCTTGCAGGCACAGCCTGCAGTCTTGACCAGGGCAGTCAGGAGTAGGGAGCTTTCAGCTGATTCCTCTAAAGAAGTGGCTGAGCAACATACAGTCTCTTGGCTTCTTGGGACCTTCCTGGTCACTGTATGCATCTGCTTTCTGAAAAGTGTTCTTCCCCTTCTTCCCTCTTTGTCAGAACATAGCTAAGAGCTGGGGGAATTGCTTGGAAAAAGTTTCTGTGGAACTCTGTTCTTACTCTATTCCACTTGTGCTTGTTGCCTGCATCGAGAGGAAACTGAACAGGTAGTGCAGTGGGAACATGAAATCCTGTTGCTTTGCCCTGAACAGATGGGTCTCAATGGAAGTGGCTTGTGTGGTATAGATGAGAGCAGCACTTGCTGAAGCCACTCTTGCCCCAGGGCCAAACACACTACACATACATTTTGGTTTTTCTCTGCTCCTTGTCACACAGGCTCCGGCATACATCCGGGAGTGTGCCAGGCTGCACTATCTGGGATCCAGAGCTCATGCATCAAAGGTAAGCCAAGGCCTGCAAATGCAGCACCTGCCCTCCATGAAAGGGCAGCGGTTGTGATACTGTGCAGGGATCCTCGTGAGTCAAAGAAGCTGAAAACAAACAAAGTTGTGAAAAGGGATCTGTCAGAGAGCAGGGGTGAGGGAACCATATGCTGTGGTAGTAGGGGCAGCTGCATTAGGGAAATTGGGCAGAGTTGAAGCATCTGTTAATCAAAAGCACAGGGAAAGCTACCAGCCCCTGTTTAGCAGAAATGTGTTTCCTGTGCCCAGTACATGCAGCACCTGCTCCTTTGTGAGGTTGTGCCTTCCAAACAGACAGATGTTCCTGCTGCTGTGGCCAGGCTGCTTGGAAGAGGGGCTAGGATAAAGGCTGCTTGCTGCCACTGGGACAGGATTTGTTCGTTTGGGCAGCAAACGCTTCCCTGCCTCACAGAGCTGTAGAAGAGGGAAGATGCAGGGAGGAGCACTGACCCTTGTCTAGCCTGGAAGGGCTTCTGCAGCTAGTATCCAGGAGGGAAGAAGCATTGGGGTCACCTTTGTATTGCTGTCACCTCTTCCTGGCACAGGGCCTGCTGGTGCAGTGCTGCTGCAGAGGGGTAGGGAATACACATTCCTGTGCTTTCACTGGGGCTGAGGCAGCTCAGGAGATTGTTCCCAGCCTGGCTCAGATGGGTGGCTCGTTTGGGTTAAAGCATGGCAATCGACTGCTGTCTCCGCTTTCCCAGGATGATCTGGATTTGCTGACATCTCCTGGCTCCAAGGAATTGCAGCCCCTCAAGTCTCAGAAGCGAAGCCGTCTGGACTCTTGCCATCAGGAGGAGACTCAGCAGCGCACCGAGGAGGCACTGAAGGAGCTCTTCCGCCATGTCCACAATATGCCTGATTCTGCAAAGAAGAAGAAACTTCTCCGGCAGGTAGTGTGGGGGTGAAAGATATCTTTGAGATGTGCTTGTCAGCACATCCTGGGCACAGGGCTGAAGGCAGGGCCTTCTTGACAGCTGCTTCTATCCTAGGGAGGATGGGCTTTGGGCTGTGTAAGTGGCAGAACTGTAAGAAGGCAGGGGGAGGAGACCACCTGTCCTAGTGCTCTAAGACAGGGACTCGCCAGTAGTTCCCCTGTCCTGATCATGGCCTTATTGAGCTTTCTCCCTCAGAAGGGAAGTCTTGCTCCCTCTTGCCTGCACGGAATAGACAAACTGGTCTCATTTCAGCCTGGTGAGCATTCCTACACAACCTAGTGCTCCAGAGAGATTGATCAATATGGTCTGGACCAGTCCTAGCTGCCAGCTTCCAGCAGCTGCCCCAACCCCCTCTCTGTTCCAACACTTGCTGCTTTTGGCTAATCTGGTAAGGCATCCCAAAGCAGCCTCATACTCAGGCTTCCTGTTACTTCTGCATGGGAGATGTAGCCTTCCTGTGCTTGCTTCTTCCTGCAGCTCTGAGCCTGCTCTTCTATTTTGCGGTGCAGAAGAGACACACTGAGTTCTAGGCAGGGAGCAGCAGGTAGAACAGCACACAGCAGCAAGTGGCTAATGTAACAAGCACTGCCCTCCTGTTTCCTCCTAGTTTAATAAGCATTCTGCAGTTCTGACTCCTGGCTCTGAGGTGCTCACGTCCCCAGCACCACGACGCACCCGCTCGCGCTCCTTCAGCGGCCTCATTAAGGTAAAGGCAGCAAAGACCTCTGCTCTCTGCTCTGAGTTTCTGATGTTGCTTTCTGCTTCTGCCTTTCTCTGTCTCGAATGAAGCCCTCAAAGTGTAGGGATTGTTCGAAGTATTGGTGGCCCAAGAACACAGATCCACTGGGGACAGAAAAGGCAGCTCAGTGACAATAAGCCTTGTTAATGTAAAGCGTAATTGTCTATGAAGCACATGGCTGCAGGGCCTGTGCAGTCTAATAAAGGATGGTTGCATCCTGAGATGAGAAGAGGACTGACAGGGTTATGTAGTCTATAGCCTCTTAGGACAGGTGTTAGCATGCTGTAGGCTGCTACACAGCAGCACGTACCTGCCTCTGACAGATTGGGCTCCTGGCCAGGTCCCGGCTCAGCTCCCAAGCCCTTTACAGTCAGGCAGGCTCAGCCTGGTGGTGTGTGGTATTTCAGCTACTTCTGCTTTGCACTTTTTGTCCCAGCTTGGCTTACTTTTTTCTTTCCCAGCATCCAACTTCCTACCAGCAATGTATCCTGCTCCTTCCCTTTCTTTTTCCGCTTTGTACTCTAAGCACTAGCCAACAGCCCTTTCTTCTTACGGCAGAGGAAGGTTTTGGGAACCCCAGTTATCCTGGAGAGGAAGAGCAGGGATGCCACACCGGAAGCTGAGCGAGTCAGCAAAGAGAACATTCACCTGGTAAGAGCTGCTCCCAGCACTGTGAGCAGTGGGGCATGTGTGAGGGGAGTTTGGGTGGAGCTTTTGAGTACTCATTTCAGCAGTTCTCAGGGGGCTCCTTACTGTTCTGTGACAAAGAGAAGGTGCCAAGTTTTTTGGGGCTGTGCCTGAGGGCTGGAAGAGTGCCAATGCCACTCCAGTCTTCAAAAAGGGCAAGAAGGAAGACCTGGACAACTGCAGACCACTCAGCCTCACCTCCATCCCTGGAAAGGTCATACAGCAGCTTGTTTTGGAGGCTGTCTCTAACCACATGGAAAAAAAAGAGGGTTATCAAGAGCAGCCAGCATCAATTCACTAAGGGAAATCTTGTTTGACTAATCTGGTAGCCTTCTATGCAGGCATGACCAGATGGATAGATGAAGGGAGAGTGGTGGATATTGTCTATCTTGACCTCAGCAAGGCTTTGGTACTGTCTCCCATAACATTCTCACAGGTAAACTCAGAAAGAGTGGGTTAGATGATTGGACCATGATGTGCATTGGTACCTGGCTCAACAACAGTTCAGAATTGTGATCAGTGGTGCAGAGTCCAATTGGAAGCCTGTGGCCAGTAGTGTACCCCAATGATCAGTACTGGGACCAGTTTTGTTCTTCATCACTGAGATGGATGAGGGGATTGAATGTGCCCTCAGCAAGTTTGATGATGATACAAAACTGGGCAGGGAAGCTGACACCCTGTCAGGCTGCGCTGCCATCAATGAGATCTGGACAGGCTGCAGAGCTGGGTGAAAGCAAGCCTCATGAAGTTCAGTAAGGACAAGTGCAGAGTCCTGCATCTGGGGAAGAATAACAGCAGGCATGAGTACAGACTAGGGATTGTCCTGCTGGAAAGCAGCTCCATGGAGAAAGACCTTGGAGTCCTAGTGGACAGCAAGTTCTCCATGGGACAGCAATGTGCCCTTGTGGCCAAGAAGGCAAATGACCTTAAGAAAAGTGTCCAGAAGGTCTAGGGAGGTTCTCCTCCCACTCTGCTCTGCCCTGGTAAGACCAGACCTGAGATATTGTGTCCAGTTTTGGGCTTCCCAATTCAAGAGAGTCAGGGATTTGCTGGAGAGAGTTCAGTGTAAATTTACAAGGATGATTGTGGGACTTGAACATCTCTCCTATGAAGAAAGACTGAGAGACCCGGGGCTGTTGAGTCTTGAGAAGAGAAGGCTGAGAAGAGATCCTAACATCTATAAAAATCTGAGAGGTGGTTGTCAAGATGAAGATGATGGTCTTTTTGATGGTGCCCAGTGACAGGACAAGGAACAATGGGTACAAGCTAGAACACAGGAAGTTCCACCAACATGAGGAGACACTTCTTTACAGTGAGGGTGACAGAGCACTGGAACAGACTGCCCAGGGAGGTTGCGGAGTCTCCTCTGGAGACTTTCAAAATCCATCTGGATGTGTTCCTGTATGGCCTGCCCTAGGCAATCCTGATTTGGCAGGGGGGTTGGACTCGATCTCTGTAGGTCCCCTCCAATCCCTAACATCCTGTGATTCTATGATTGTTCTGCATGGTCAGATTAGACTGTGGGAAGAGGCTGCTGTGAGGAGAGCAGAGCAGATGTTAAGGGCAGCATTGGGATTGGGGTGGCAGCACTGGGCCTCTGTTCCAGTCTCGTCCCTCTGGCTCTGTTCCTGCCCTGATGCACTGGCTTGTGCCCCCTTCATTCTCCCATCCTTCTCCACAAGTTATACACTGCCTACTGCCTGTGGGTAGCAGGGCTGCCTCATGGCCCAGAACAAATGAGACTGGCTTTGGGTGACAGCTGCTCTCTGGTGGCACAAGCAACTACTAGGGAAGGTTGTGGATGCCACTTCATTCCTCAGCTCTCCTATTCCCCTCTCTTGTCCAGTTACAGAAATGTGGATCTCCAGCTCACATGTCCCCAGCAAAGCTGAAATCTTTGGAGGGCCAGAAAGAGGTGAGACACACCCACACCCCCACACACCCCTCTCATTATCCTCCCTGT
Organism: Psilopogon haemacephalus; assembly: GCA_013396835.1. Classification (NCBI taxonomy): domain Eukaryota; kingdom Metazoa; phylum Chordata; class Aves; order Piciformes; family Megalaimidae; genus Psilopogon; species Psilopogon haemacephalus. Next base: position 337,230 of record VWZI01007268.1, on the reverse strand, counting down.
GGGGAGCCTGACCTGCTGGGCCCTTTGATCTGCAAGGACAATGTCATGTGCACAAGGCTCTGACTGCTACAGTCCCCTGACTTAGAGCAGCCTGCTCCATACTGAGGTGTGGGCAGCTGGAAGCTGGTCCTTGAAGGGTTTCACCTGAGCAGTATACTGCCTTTCTACCGATGAGCTGGTGGGCTGGCTGTCAACAGAAAGCAGAGGGAAACTGGCAGCAGAGGGTGGTGCTAACAGCCAGTCAAGGAGGCAGTGGGAGGAGAGGTTGTTGCAGCCTACAGCCAGCTGCTGTGTTTGTCCCCATCTGCCTCTAATGCTCTTGTTTGGGGAAAGGTTTGGGAGGCAAACGCCAGGGAGGAGTCCTTGCAGAGGGAGGACAGCACATCAACATTTTCTTGCGAGGTGCTCTGTGTTTCAAGCATTCACTTGCTCTGCTTCTCTGCTCCAGGAATCCTTCAGACGCATGCGAGGCCACCTGCTTCCCAAGGATTCGTCATCCCTCTGAATCTTCTCACACCAACTCCTGGGTGGGGACTGCCCAGCCTCACAAGCTGTGAATGATGCACTGCACGGAGAGGGGAGAGCTGCAGGCTCACAGCAACCCTCACCGGCACGGCCGCGCTCTTGAAACTAGACCTTTGCAAAGACTGCAGGGACTCATTTCTTTCTGTACATAAATTCTATTTCATTCTACTATGGGGTAAACCACTATCTAACCAAAACTTGTGCAGCATGTCTGACCTGCTGGCTCTGGGAAGAGCTGGAGTGCTTGCTTACAAGGGCCCTATGTGCACCCTCAGCTGTGTCGGCAATGTTGCTAGGCTGTATGTTTTTTTTTTCCTTCTTGCCTTTCTGCTCTGAGTTTTTAACACGTTGCCTTGGTTCTGCTCCCTTCCCAATGTTAGCAGTGAGATTTTAGCTTTCACCTGCATCCTGCCAGCTAATCTTACCTCCAGGCCTTCTCTGGAGCCCTACCCTCCTGCTTCCTCCGGGCTCTGTTTTGCCTTTCTGACCCTGAAGGGCTGGAGTGCACAAATGGTACAGAGCACAGGATGGGCCTGGAAGAAGAGGAGAGGCTCTGCATGCCATCATTTCAAATGGAGGCAGGGGAAAAAGCTTCTAAACTCATCCCTCTGTTTCAGCTTGAGCTGAAGGCAGGCAATCTTTGCTCACTGCCTTTGTGTTTCCATGGCACATCACTGCTGCTGGGCTCTGTCTGGTGAGCAAGGAGTGCCTCCGCTTTGTACTGCCTCAAAGAAGCTAAGCTGAGCAGGGCACGAGGTTGGTAAAGAATGTCTGGGGCAGAACAGCTCATCTGTTGCAAGTGTCTGGGATGGGCAGAGCCTGGTGGCTGTTTGCACAGCATAGGAACAGCATGAGCAGCATGAGAAGGGAGAAAGGACTCTAGCTATTTGTGATTTACCAAAGCTGGGGGCTTTGGCTCTTCACCACCTGGATGGCTGGTGAGGCAACTAACTGATTAGCCTTTAAACTGGGGGATAGGGCCAGAGCTGGCTTCAGCACTTTGGCCTGAGCTGCAGAAATGAGATGAAACCATCTAGATGCAGGATAAACACCCATCACAGCTGGCCAGTGTCAGCTGTCTTGTTAAGCTGAAGTGTTCCAGTAAGCCACTCTTGCCAAGACTCTGTCTGCAACTGCTCTGGGGTAGGAAACACACAGGGTGACTACTTTGAAATAAAGGCTTAATCAGCCGAGGAGCCATCTAAACACTTCTCAGCCCTTCTTGGTGAGGCAAATAATCTCTGGAATCCAATTATAATTGTCTTCTAATCTTTAAGAACCAGCAGCCAGCAAGAGTTAGAGCTCTGTCTTTGACAGCTTTCTGAGACAACTGGTGGCAGGAGGTGTGAACACTGGGATGTGAGCAGGGAGTTCAGTCCGGCTGGCTAGAGCTGTCAAAACAGGACATCAGAGCCTCCTGCAGCTTGGCTGCAAGTCGCTTTTTTTTTTTTTTTTTAACTGTTTGGTTTTGGTGCTATTTTTTGTTGACTGTTTGGTTGGTTTCTGTTTTGTTGGGGGGTTTTTGGTTGGTTAGTTGGTTGGTTTGGTTTTGTTTTGTTTTGTTTTTGTAATTGAGAGGGTGGGTTATGTGTTTGGTTTTTTTTTTTGTTTTGCTGTTGCCTGTTTGTGTGTGTGTGTGTGTGTGCAGGTTTTTGGTTGGTTGGGTGGGTTGGTTTGTTTGGGTTTTTTTCTGTTACAAACCTGGGTGCCTCATCCTGCTCTTTCCAAAGGGATGTTCCTGGTAGTTTAGCAAGAGTTGCTCGTCCCTCATCTGACCCCAAACTGAATGAGATCCCTTGAAAATGTAAGGGGTAGTGGGACTGTTGTTGTGTGAATTGAGAGTTGCTGGTGTTAGGAGCCTCTGTCGCAGCAAAGAAAGAGCTCCAGTTCTTCAGAGACTGGGCAGGCAAGGATGCTGTGAGGAAGGACAGAGGCTGTTTGCTGTGGTAGCAGTATGTGCTTTTTGGATGTGCCTGTAATCATTTCCTCTGGAGGATGAAGCTGTCTCTCCTCTTCTTCAAAGGGCACCGTGTGTTTTGCTGACTGCACTTCTACCCTGCAGTCCACTGTTAGCAGAGACCTGAGGATCTCAGCTTTGCCTCTAAATGGAGATGAGGCAGAGCTGCAGGTTGAACTGGGTCTGTTCCTGCTCTCTTCTCTCCTACTTGCATTGGGGGTGCTTGCTGAGTGAAGCATTTATTCATCTCATCCTTGCTATCCTTATTGTACCCTGCTTCAGGTACATATCTCTGGGTGTTTGGCAAGGCAATCTTGTTCCTAGAACTAAATGCACTGCTCCTGCAGAGACAAGAGGAATGTAGCTTGTCTCTTCACTGTCCCCCCTTTACTGACAGCTTTAGCTCAGGTACTCTGTCTGGCTTCTGGCACAACTGGGATTTGCTTAGCTCTAGGAAAAAATACCTATGGGGCATCAGCCTGGCATTTTGCATGTCTCCAATGCCTTTCCTGCCAAGAGGCTGGCTGCAGTCCCTGGAAAAGGGCAGTCCTGGGAAGAGTTTGATGCTCTGGGCTTTAGCCCATGGTGCTGTCCTCCGTATGCAGAGGATGGTGCTAGCTAACAGATTCAGCCTCTAGGACCCTTGGCTGTTGCAGTCCCAATGTGTTCACACTGTCTCACAGGCACCAGGGAGTTTAGTCATGCTTGGATGTGTCTCATTTGTCTGCCTTGTGCAATGACTCATGAGGCTGCTTCCTCCCAGAGCAGCCACTAACTGTTCCCAGAGTCCATAGTTTCCAAAGTATTTTTAATCTTTGTCCATATTTATATATGCTATGTATGTACTGTTTCAGACTGTTGCCTTTCTGTGTGTTCATGTGTAAACCCCATATTAAATGCTTTTATTTTTAGTGGGTTTGTTTAGTGGTTTAAGCAGTTTCCTTTGAACAATGATGACTTGGTAGTGCATCCACCTTCAAGAGGAAGGAAGTGTCTTCTCAGAACCCCAGAGCTCCTACTCTTAAGTGCAGGGGTGTTTGGTGAGGTGCTGCCTGCCTGCAGGGATAGCACAACGGCTTGTTCCCACTCTGGGATCCTAGTGTGGTGATGGGTGCCCAGAAGGGCTGTCTTTGCCTTAAAGGGATGAAGTTGGACCTCTTCTTTTCCCATCTTCCCTCTGCTGTCATCCAGGGTGATGGGAAATCAGGTTTACAAAGAGCACTTTGTATAAATAATGGATCAAATGAATACATTTCTCTCTGTAGAACAATTCTTCTCTTGCAACTCTTGCCTGCCAAGGGAGGATGCATTTTCTTTTCCTCCTTCTTAATAATGGCGTCTCAGATTTTATGCAGATTATTTCTCTGTGAAGTTCTTCCACATTTGAAATGCCCTGGGCTTGCCTGCCGTGGCTCAGACACTCATTAACATCCTCACTGTGCAATTGAAAAACAAGCAGGAGAAGCAAGCGGCATAGTACGCTTGGAACTGGCACTGCCTTCCTGCAGGGTGAACTTCAAGCAGGTTTCAACCCCTTCAGGGTTGCATTTGGGTGCCATGGGACTGGTACGTCCCAGCTCCATGGAACTAGGAGAGCAGGAGGGGATGGGCCTCTGTGCACTTGAAAGTGGGCATAGTAGTCCAGAGAGACATTGCTGTTCTTGAAAATGTCGAACAAAGGAATACAAAAACTCACAATAGGTATTTTGAATACTGCAAACCCAAATATCGCCTCCCCAGCAAGCTGTGGTTCAAAGAGAGCTTTACGTGGCTCACATAATTGAAAAAAATTGATAGCTCTCAGTCCCTGAAGCCACAACCAAGCACTGCAAGTGAAAGGGCAGCAGTCGCTGGGACCAAACACGGGGTGAAGGTACACATTTAGAGGGGGATCGCTCAGCTTTCAGTGTGTTTGCTTTGGGCTTGTTGGGATTCCTGCACAGCAGTGGCATTACAAAGCAAACAAGCAGTGCTCATCCTTCACTTTATTAAACAGTTTTTTATCTGGGATTGTACAGCACAGACTTGCAAATAAGTTCTGCAGGATGTCACTGCTCCCTAAGTCAATATTGGTAACTTGTCTCGAGTGTTGGGCCTTTTTTTTTGTTTTTTTTTTTTACTGTTCTACCTCAGTTTGGACTGAAAATAAGCTGTTTTTTCTCTCCTAAATTACCATGTGTGGCTGGGAGCTGTCATGCTGCTGCTGCATCTCACTGCCTCGGGCAACTGTAGACAAAAACCATGAGCACTGCTAGCGATAGATGCTGGCACCAGCCAGACCAGTTATCAGGCTTTACAGTCCCATTGGCTTGGATTAACTAATATTTTTTCATGGAGTGAATAAATTACCATGTTTAGTTTTGTTTGCTCATCCCCTCAATGAGGGTTTGGTGCTGAAGCTCATTAACGGTGCAGGCACGTAGATGCTGAGATCTCTGTGCTGGGTCCCACACTGACCTTCCGCTTGTGCTGTGGACCAGGGTGGGATCTCTGCTGGCGCTAGCTCTCAGACCTCAACCTGCTCCAGCCCAGCTTTGTTCCCAGAAAGTGTCAATGCATGAGAAGTACAATGTTTTTTTGGGGGGAGTTTCTGCATCTAGAGGCAGGGAGAAGCTGTCCCTAGCTGTACACAACAATTTGAGATACTTCCCAGCCTCCAAGGTGCTGATTCAGTTTGGATCAGGGGGACAGTGCTTTCCCCACTGAGTCTTAGCTGGAGTGGGCATTACTGTGCTCCTCTGCAGTCTCACCTCTCCTGTGTTACACCACCATCCTCTGCCTTGCTTCTGAGAAGGTTTTGTGAACTCCCCACCCAGGTCTCCCATGGGCTGCCTTACATGGTTTTAAACTTGTCTCCTTTTGCACCTGAGAGGAGAACTGGGTCACACTTAACCCTCTCTGCTTCTGGTTGCAGCTTTTGTGTTGCTGTGACAGAGAACTTAGATGAATGGAGGTGCCTTGGGCATCATGGCTGTTGGCACCTGTGGGGTGAGGTTACAGGGTTACAGGGTTTGTTTCTTCCAGCCTGAGCCTTGCTCTCCTGGAGAGCAGGGTCTCAGCAACCTCCTGCACAGAAGCCTCTGGCTCCATTGTACCTTGCCAGGGCCATTCTGCAGCAGCAGTGCAAAAAGGCGCTGGCAGCACACCCTGTAGGACAGGACCTCTTGCCCACCCCCAGCACTGGGGATGCCACGGACAGATGTGCAGGGAGGGCAGATTTGGAGATGCCTAGTTCATCCTCCCTGGCTGCATCTATGGGATGGAGGAGGTGGGAAGCTGGGCTTACAATTAAGGTGGACAAGAACATAGAATGCTGAGAAAAGAGGCTTGGGGAAGGATGCATTCTTACACAGGGCAAAAATAACTCTGCAGGTAGCCCCTAACGTGATTCTCCAGCTCCAGTGAGTCCAGTGAGCATCTGGGGCTGAGCAGTTCTGTCACAGGGCAAGCTAAACCCTTTCCCTCTCTGGTTATTTTTGGCTACTGTCATCTTGATATCTGTCAGTCAGACCCTGGTAGCCAGTCACTTAGGCTTATGCCTCTAAGACTGCTTCTCCTTTCTGCAGCGCCTGCACCCTGAAAGTGCTTCCTCTGCACTGTGGGAATTCTGGTGATGGAGGCAAAGTGGAGCTAGCATCAGCTCTCCCATTCCATGTGTGTAGAATCTGACTTTCTTCAGCCTCCAGTAGTTTGTGACTCTCTAAGTGCTAGGGGAGGAGGAGCAGGAGTGCAGAGACACTCATAACTGAGGGACTAGCAAGGCGTTAGGGAGGCCACCTGTGACTGTGGATGCACAATAAGCCCAAGCAGGCATGCAGCTTATTGATCACACTCCAGCGTGGGACTGGCTGCCAGTTAACCATTAATATGGAGCACAGGCAACCTCATCTGCACTCAGGGCATCTTTGTTAACAAGATCAGAACAGAGTCGCTGCCTCCCTCATCCATCAGGCTGAGGCACTCTGTATTTCTCAGGTTAGATTTTTTTTCCCAGCTCAGAGATGTCAGCGCAATGAGGATTGCAATAAGTGAAAGAAGGATTTGGTGGGAACAAGCCCTCTTCCTCTAAAAACAAAGCCCAGTGTCTCTGCTCACCCCTGGGCTGAGGCCATGGCTAAATCCTGAAAACCCACCTGCTCCTGCTGGGAGGCAGGGAGGAGCTGAAGTTTACGGCACCACGGAGAAATATGTTGGATGCACTTGGCAACGGCAAATGGAAAGTCTATTAAACAGTAAATTATCCCTCCCATGCATCTTCATTGAGAAGGCTTAATGAGTGGCTCCAGGCAGAGTGAGCGGGAAGAGCATGTGTGGAGCGCTTCATGGATGTGGAACAATTGCTACATCTGGGGACCCCTGAGTCCCCACTCCCATGCTGCACCAACAACAGCATTGCCACGTGTGAGAGGTCTCACAAGTGCTGCCTCGCCTGTGGTTTATTCAAACCAGCTTGTGCCACACCACAGAGCTCCCAGGGGCTCACATGCCCAGCTGTGCTTCTCGGGGTGCACCTGGGCTTTTCAGTGCAAATGATTTCCTTGTGGGCTGGAGCTGGTTGGGGGAACCCACAATCCAAGGCCTGGTCCCTTTGCTCAGCTGTGCCACAGAGCAAGGGTGTGGACTGTTCCTGTCCTGCAGCTCTGTGATTGTTCAAGGCGGTAGGACAGGTTGTGCTCCCCTCACTTGGACAGTCCCTTTTGTGTGACACTGGGAGGGGACCTAATGCTTGGGAGCCTTAGCATCTCCCATATCATCCTGAAGGTCCCCAGGCAGTAGAGCTGCCCCACTCTCCTGCAATCCGTAAAGCCACATTCCCAGGTCACTGGCTATGTTTGAAGGGTGATGCTGGCACTGCAATGATTTTGCTCTTTGTCAGTGAGGTAGGGCTTGTCCCTGGATGCCAGAAAGAGCTCATCCCAGCACTGCTGGCTGCTCCTGTTAAACTGTGTGAGATTTACTGTGATCCAGGCCGCCCCCAGCACTCTATAATAGACCCATCAAGGGCATTGTTGTGCTTCACAAGCCCAACAGGTGCCCTAAGGGGTCGGACATGCTGGCCCTCTCCCACATAATGCCTCACTCTCCATAGCCAAACGTGTCTGGCAGGACAAAAGGCAGGCTGGCCTCCCAGCAGGAGCCGGCCAGGCGTGACAGATGTGGCCCTGGCCAATGGAGAGCCAGCCCTCCAGCCTGCTCTCTGTGAGGTCTCTGGGGGACACTAGGCAGAGGTCATGGCCACTCTGGTCCTGGCATGTCTCTAGGGGAGTCTTGCAGTCAGTGCTCCTAAACCAGGTATGTCCCAAACCTGTGATGTTGCTGCTGGAGGAAAGGTTTGAAGCATGACCCTGGTGCAAGGAGAGCTGGATCTGGCTGTCAGCAATGCTTCTTGGAGGGGAACTGGAGCAGGCACCATGTGTGCACTCTACTACCTGTGTTCTAAATACTTCTCTGTAACAGCGCTTGGTCCTATCCTGAGAAGAGCTTAGTGCTGCTATGACTAGCAACAGCCATGTCATGGCTTCAAAATGCAGCTGAAGTGCCATAGCAGGCATGGGCTAGGACTCCTCTGCTCACGGAGGTGTAGGGTGTAAAAGTGCAGCAGTGTAGCTCACTGAGGTGTGGGGTGTAACAGTGCAGCAGTGTAGCTCACTGAGGTGTGGGGTGTCACAGTGCAGCAGTGTAGCTCACTGAGGTGTGGGGTGTCACAGTGCAGCAGTGTAGCTCACTGAGGTGTAGGGTGTAAAAGTGCAGCAGTGTAACTCACTGAGGTGTGGGGTGTAACAGTGCAGCAGTGTAGGTCACTGAGGTGTGGGGTGTAACGGTGCAGCAGTGTAGCTTGCTGAGGTGTGGGGTGTCACAGTGCAGCAGTGTAGCTCACTGAGGTGTGGGGTGTAGCAGTGCAGCTCACTGAGGTGTGGGGTGTCACAGTGCAGCAGATGCCTCAAACCCAGGGGTGCTGGGAGTTGCTGTCGGCCACCAGCAGCTCTGGTGAGAACCCAATGCCAGCCCAGCCTGCAGGAGAGCTAATGGGGGCAGGCTGCAGCCCATGCTGGGGTGGGTGGAAATGGCAGGATTCTGCCTTGGGGCACTTGGCTTAGAACTGGCAGCAATTTTTGTTTGAAGCTTTGTAGCTGCTTCACATCTCTTTGCACGACAGGTCTGGCGCATACCCTGGAATCCTTCCCCGGATCCTCCCATGGAAACTCTTCCACTGTAAAAAAAGCTTCTGCTTCATTTTAACCAAACCCAGAGCCCATCAGACAATCCAGATGGTCTCTCTCTTTATCCAACAGGTTGGCCCAAACCCTGGTGGCAGATGGCAGGACCAGGCCTCCCCCCCATAAAGAAAAGTTTGGGGGTTATTTTTCTCCCGGCTCCTCATCTGTATTGAGAGAGGCACCCTGGGCCTTTCCTGGATAGCTGATTCTCTCTGCATCACCCCATGCAAGGTATCTGGGCAATTCGAGATCACCCAAATCCACCACAGTCTGAGTTGTGGAAGAGGGATCTTGCTGCACAGCCTGTCCTCCAGCCCTGCTGTCCTGCTTCTCCAGGCGTGCTTGGCCCTTGCTGTTGGCAGCCCTGGAAGGGGATTGCTTTTGTAACCGGAACAGCTGCAGAGGGATCAGCCATGGCCAACAGCCCAGCTCAGTGGGATGCTCTATGGTGCCAGGGCACTGGGCACTTGCTGTGTGGCAGGCAGTGACAAGAAGCTCCCAAAGGAGAGCAGGAATCAAGGTATTCAGAGAAGAAAATGTTGGTGTTGGCCTGAAATGGAATTTTCAGCCTCCCAGCTCTGTACTCCTCACTGGAATCAGGGCAGGTGATGGTGGCCTCCAGACAGACTCCTGCTGGCTACTCCTTCTGCCAAGACCATGGCCTCAACTGTACTGTGCCTGGGTGTTGCTGCAGCTGGACATGGAGACGGAGGGAGCCTATTTACTATTTACTCTGCAGATCATAAGGATTTGCCTGGGGCAAGTTCCTGCAAGAGGGAGGAAACAAGATCCCTTGTCCTACTCCTGTCTTCCCACCAGCATCAGAGGTAAAGGGCAGGTTAAGAAGACCTGACTCTGCTCTACTGGGCCAAGGGTGACGTTTCTTAAGGAGGGGGGTCTCAAGTATCACACTGGGCAAGTATCACACTTTGGGGGATGCCAAGCTGCTAGGAAAAAACCTTCTGCCTCCAAAAAACCCAGCTGAGGTCTTCAGCACAGGGCCCCTTTGGGTGCCATTGCCATCAGGGTCCCCCTGAGACCCACAGGGCAGGCTGCGAGGCCACCTCTGCTGACACTGTGCCAGCAAGGGGTCAGCTCCCAGAGTCCTGGGAAGCAGCTCATCTTCCTTGCTGTCAGGACTGCTGGGTAGCAACGAGGAACAAACCCCTTTCATCCATCTCAGGCACAGCTTCCTCCCGGGATTGAGGCCAGAGGAAGGAGATGTCATGAAAATGCAGACAGATGATGGGAGCCCGCATTGGGGATGGGAAAGGGCTTCTGATCTGGGCCAAGCTAGTGAAGCTCTGTGTGTGTTTAAGGTGGCTTTTGCCATTCAGGCACCTCTTTGCCCTAATTAGGGAGTTTGTAGAGATCCATATGTAGAAGGCACTGATTTAAGAGGCACTCCTGTCCCTGGGACTTGCCACCATCCCTAGAACTATCCTGCTGGCTGGGGAAATGAGTGTGCATTGAGGTGTCTGTCCTCAAACACTTCTCCTGCCACTGCCAGAGCAATGCAACAGGCTCCCATCTCCCCTCCTTCCATGTTTTTCTTCTCTTTGAAATGGGAGATTTGTAGCAATTGCTGCCAGCAACCAGGTCTCTTATTTTTAAGGACTCAGCTCTTGGACACATGGGATTACAGGTGTTTCAGATTATTAAAACAGGTGACCAGGCTTCTTGGTTACACCCTCCTGCTTTGCATTTGCTGACCTCAGGGAAGAAAACTGAAGGTAATAAAGTGAATGCAGTGCTCACATTTCTGAGATGCCAACTATTTGGGGGTCATGTTGAAGTAGCTGCATTTTCCCTCTTCCTGCTGGCTTGGTGACAAAGACATTTCGGTGACTTTATTACCTGTGATGTTCCCCCAGAGCAAGAAAGGACATAGCCAATCCCACTGCTGGTACTTTAAGACTTGAAGTCTGTATGTGGGGCAAAGAGCAAAGCAGAGCTACATCCCCAAGTGCTCCCTGCGTGCTGTTGTGCCTGGCAGAAGGGTTGCATGAATAGATGGAGTACTAGTGTCAGCCTGCTGTGTGGGCTACCGGGTTCCGGCGCCTCGCCTGGGCATGGGGACGGGGCTCTGGGCTGCCGGGTGGATTCGCAGGCAGTTTTACCGATCCCTGCCAACCCCTAGGGTATCTCTCTCCACATGCTCTCCTTGCTACACACATTCCGACATCCGTCTGACTGCGAGGAGCGGCTGCCCCGCGGGCGAAACCCGCTGTTCCGAGCTGTGGGATTGAGCTTCGTCCCGCCTTGCCGCACAGCCGGGGCGGCGCAGAACCCCGACGGCTGCGGGTTGCAGATGCTCTGCCCGGCCAGGACTGCTCCTACCCTCGCCAGGGGCGCGGGGAGGGGCGGTGGCGGGGNCGTGCTGTGCCGGGGCCGCGCCGCCGCCTGCCCGCCGCTCTGCGCCTGCACCGGCACCACGGTGGACTGCCACGGCACGGCCCTCCGCGCCGTGCCCAAGAGCATCCCCCGCGGCACCGAGCGCCTGTGAGTACGGGAGGGAGGCTTTGTCCGGCCCCGCGCGGGGGGGAGCGGCTGCGGCGGGGCCCGGCGGGGCGCCC